>QJPP01000654.1:0-356391 GCA_003996215.1 Jaltomata sinuosa
CATCAATTCATTATTTTTCATTCATTACCCATGTTTTATTTGAGATTCTTTAAGTTTTTTCAAAAGTCCATGCATAAAGAAGGATTTCTAGTATGATTTCACTAAATTGTGTATTTTCAAGTGAAAATTGGCATGTTTAGATAACATGACCTCAGTATTATGAAATTGCATGACAAATTCTTCAAGTTATAAATTTAGAAGTATATTTTGAATTATGTCTATGCTAAATTTTTAGACTTATGAATTGAAATTGCATGAAATCAGATATGTCTTTATGTTTTTCAAATAGATTTGACATCAGATATGTCATTAGTTATGATCAGTTTTGACATCAAATATGCCCTAGTATTATATGAGTTATACGTATATTTTGGTAGTAGTATTTAGCACCAAGTTGGATGGGGTGAGCGTACCGTTAGCCCCAGAACTACGTGCCTCCGTAGGTTGATTAGCCCATCTGTTAGGCATTAGAACTAGTGATCATACCATAATCATGCCGTTATACCCTGGCAAGGTATATTGGGTCCTCTCGATGAGGTGTATACATCGGATTTCATGTAGCTCACATAGTCAGTCGGTTAGAAAACCTCCCACAGAAATGGTTTCAAGCTTTTAATGTATTTGACTCTTTGCTTTTAGATTTCAGACTTTCTATTATTACTATGATTCTAAAGGTGTTTTCAGCTTATGATATTGCATTGAGTCATCTCATTACAGATTTTACTATCACTATACGACTTTAGTTTTAGTTATGCTTTAAGCATGTTTTACCACGACATATTCACGATATCAATTTTAAGCATGCTTTCAAGTATATTTTATCATGACATATGCGTATGTCTCATACTCAGTATATTTCATAGTACTGACTACATACCTCTTTGTGCTACATCCTATCATGATGTAGATTCAGTAGCTCGCCCCCAAATTCGAGGCTTGTAGATCAGCAGCACATTCAGCCAGCTTGGTGAGTCCTCCTCATTTGAGGGCTTGGAGTTTAGCTTCATTTTAGGCTATTAGTTCTTTCATTTAGTTTTCAGTATTTAGTGTTAGCTGGGGGCTTGTCCCAATAGCTCGTTAGTAGTAAAGGTTTTCACACATAGAGTCAAATATTCAGCTTAATTCTGATTGTCATTATTTTAGACTTATAATTTTATAATAGATTAAGTTGCTCATTACTTCAGTTAAGCTTCCGTTCTTATATTTTGTTCAATTTTTAAGTCATTCTAATGCCAGAGGTTTATCTTGAGATAACTTGTGATCTTGGGTCACGTGTTACGTCCAGGGGGTAGGCTCGGGGCGTGACAAGTATGTGGTCATGGACCTTTTCAATCCAGACCAGGGTCTATATGTCGAGTATACCGGAGGAGGGGTATATGGTGTAGTTGAGGTATACATGTTGTGTCCTTCTATGGATCCTACCTTCTGGGCCTATCGGCGCCAGAGGAGGTACATACAGGGTTACTATCACATTGGTTCTATAATATCACATCATCATGCATATTGTATTTGGATTCTACCCTTGTTTGTTGTTTGCTAAGTATACACTCCAGTAGTATAGGATGCCAAAGGGTTTGTTTTCACTTGATTGTGGTCCTTAGGTGTATGGGTGCCCGTTGGGACCGTAGGTAGATTATATTTCTTACACTGTATTGTAGAGCTTGTTATGACCTTTGGTTATTGATGGATTAGTGGTTTCTAGCTTGTTTAGGCCCTGGTTATTTGGACTTTGATTATTGGGGGATTAGTGGGTCCTATATTATTGAGGCACTATTTATGTGGTTTTCTGAGCGGTTGTGGGTTAGCAGATCTTATACTTATTTGTGGTGGTGATTAGTGACCTTCAGTTCTTTGTGGCTTAGTTTATTCTATCCTAGGATTGTTCTTGTGAGGTTGAATTCTGTTTGTTCATAACTTGAAGTTTGATTTAGCATGATTCCATTAATTATATTGCCTAGAGCATGAGTATGTTTAACTGTTTTCCTTCTTTCCCTTTTACTTGAGGTTACCGGTATACCGCCATCTTTCTAAACTCTCTCTTTATATATATTGTTATTGCAAGGACTCCGGGTGCGTTCTTCTTTCCTTCACCTGTGTTCTCTATTATATCTATATATATATATATATATATATATATATATATATATATATATCTTCTGTGGCTAGCATATCATGTTTGTAATTCTTGTTGGCTTCTATCCGTGCTAGTTTCCATGTGCTGTCTCTATTGCTTTTGTGACTGATTCTTTGCTATCTGCTACTTACTTTTTTATATCTTATATGCGCTATGTCGGCTGATGATGCCTACTGGGTACCCATTGCTTAGCAATTGGGGCTCATACTACACTTCTGTATCTTTCTAGTATAGATTTTAGTGTGAGTTTCACCATTGATCACGTGGATTCTTGTGCAACTTTTGGATATTCAAGACTAGGATGAGCTCCTGTGGATTGAGACTTGACCACATCTCATCTCTTGGCACTGTTACTCTTTGTTTATTCAGAGACAGTTGTATTTACTATTTTGTTATCTCTTGCTCTTGTATTCTATTAGAATCTTTTGTACTATCAATACTAGGTCTTTGGGTTTGATGTAGTTTTCTTAAGATTATATATTCCGGTTATTGCTTCCGTGTTGTCTTTATATTATATCTTCTTTTGCTCATTTTTGTGTATTCTATGTGTTGGATTAGGTAGTAGTCCATTACCAACCTTTTCGGGATATGGGGATTGGTTCACCTACTGGAGGGTTGTAGGTGCTATCATGACCTGAAAAATCAGGTCATGACAGCTTGGTATCAGAGCTCCAGGTTCTCGGTGTCATTGGTACAAGATTAAGTGTCTAAGTAGAGTCTCGCGGATCAATATGATGACATCTGTATCCTATCTGTGGGAGGCTACAGGGCATTATTAGGAAAAGTTCCATCTTCTTGGCTCCTTATCGTGTGTCCCTGGCTCTATCGACTCTTGAATTTTATTTGTTTCATTCCTTCTCATATTCCTAGGACGAGTACGACAGCCGGTGATGTTGAGGCTTCTATGCCAGTTGCTTTAGTGCTTCTTTCAGTGCCAGGTTTTCAGAGTGAGAGCAGATCGTATCAGTTAGGGGGTTTGGGTCCAGCCCAGCCTCCAGTAGGGTTTTATGCTACCCCAGTTTTTCAAGATACCGTGGCTAGGACTCCGAGTCTTCTAGAGGGTGCACCAGTACCCCAGGTAGGGCAGTACCTAATTTTTTGAGTGGTGCTTCAGCTAGATTTAAGATCCCAGTTCTTCAGCAGGGTTGTATGTCAGTATTGGAGTATGAGGCAAAGTTTCACGAAGTGGTTAGGCGCACTGCTAGGACTGTGCCTACAGAGTTTGAGAGAGTTTAGGGGTTTATTGAAGGATTGATTTCACCGCTCCGTTTGGCAACAGAGCACTTGGTGACAGTTGGGACTACTTTTCTTCAGGTGGTTGACCATGTTTGGGCTATTGAGGGTTTATGTCGTGAGGCATATGGAGGCAGTGGTAAGAAGCGTCGTTGTCAGGGCAGTTTTAGTAGGGGTGGGCTTCTTCGGTTCGGTTTTATTAAAGTTTGATTTGGTTCCTCGGTTTTCGATTCTACAAAAATATGCACCAAACATCGAACCAAACTAATTTGGTTTGGTTAAGTTTTTTGAACTTCGGTTCGATTTAGTTTGGTATTTTTAAATTGGTTTTTTCGGTGCAAGTGAGAAACAAAATTATCAAAATAGTTTTAGCAATTGGCAATGGCATGTATGATAAAATTAAAATGCCTAAACTCTAAGAAATGACGAGCACATATAGCTACTGCCTAAATGCAACACTTGCCTTTGCTGAACATCATCCATGGCTTTTCTGCTACCATTTTCTTCAATGACTCCATTATAATTATTGGAAAAAAAGTGATGAATACAATAAGAGGAATTAAGAGTGATAATTGATGATATGAGTTGATAAGTTGTTCAAGTGATGATAAATTAATTGAAACTCTCCTTGAAGCTATTTATATACTACTAGTGACTTGTGAAGATTCAATATTTCTATGTTTATAAATTAAATTATAAATTAAATATAATATAAATATTTTTTTTAAAAAAATATTAATAAAAGTTTGGTTCTTCGGTGCACTGAAGAACCATTACCTTTAAATCAAACACCAAACTAAAGAATCGAAGTACTGGAAAAAAAACACCGAAACCAAACTGAAGAACTGAAGAACCGAAACCGAAGAACCGAACTAATTCGGTTCGGTTCGGTTTTTCAGTTCTCCAGTTTTTATGCCCACCCCTAATTTTTAGTGGTTCTCAGACTCGAGGTAGGGGATTCTCTGGTAGAGATCGGTACCATTGATTTCTGTCTAGAAGGCCAATTTTAGTGGCTCTACAAGTTTCAGAGGGTGGTTGTATAGGGCATGTTGAGCAGAGTAGACACGGTGCAGGTCAGGTTCTTTGAGATTCATATTCAGGGTGTGTAGGCCGTGGTGGCCAGTCAGGTTCAGTGAGATCTTCCCATCAGACTTCATCTAGTAGAGGTTGTTTTCAATGCGGTGAGTGTGGGCACTTTGCTAGGGATTACCCCACGATCATGCCTTTCAATTAGCAGGGTCAGCAGGTCTTGTCTCCCAAGATTCCAGTGTCACCGGCTAGAGGCGGTGTGCAGAGTAGTAGGGGTGGTCCCCAGTCAGTGAGAGGTGTTGCACAGGGTTGTAGGGGTGGTCCCCAGATTATTAAAGGTGGTGTTCAACCAAGTGGTTCGGGTATCCATCCAGAGTCGACAAGCACTGTGCGGTAGAGCAGGGCTTCCCAGAGTTGTTGGAGTTATAAAGTGGTTGGTCATTATTCTAGAGATTATCCCCGACTAGGGATGACCGAGCCTTTAGCATCGATTACTCAGGCCAGTGATAGACACCATCAGTCCAATGCCCCTCTTGATAGGATTGACATTGAGGTTCCAGATATCGTATCTATAGGTGTGGCTTTTGTTACCTTCGGTTAGTGCTAGTATTATTCGCATGATGGTTCCACCCTCTTCATGTATTTTTATATATGCCTAAATGTTGCTTAATGTTACTACTTGAGTTGTAGTGTTTATGCGTATGATTTTTTGGTAGATTTATTCTTTTTAGTAGTGGATAGGGTGTGCTATCCTTGAGAGGTGACTACCCGGGGTTGTGACTCATGGGTAGGTCTTGATAGCCTCTTTTCCTAGTTGGTTTTATTTCTGGATTTGTTATGGTTCTAGAATTAGATTGAGTTTTTCTTTTCTAGCAATCGTGGGTGGTTGTAGCCTAGGCCATTAGCTAGCATTTGCTAGAAATCTCTCTGTTGTGTGGTACCAGTAGCGGTGTACTGAGGAAGGTAGTTTTGTCTTAAGGAGAATGGCATTGGTTTTGCAAGTAGGTATTAGATGGATTTGTTTTTCCCGAGGGGTTAGAGTTGACCCTCGTGATTTTGGTTGGTTTTGGAAGTGGGCCGGTATATGATTTGTTTTCTTTTTGTCCCCAGTTTTAGTAGGGTCAAGTTTTGATCGTAGTACTATGGTTGTGTTTTGATTGTGGCCTTGTGGTTGAGTTTGGACTATAGCATTGCAACTGAGTTTTGACTATAGCATTGGGGTTGAGTTTTGACTATAGAGTCTGGGTTGAGTTGGGCATTCAACCTATTATTTTCGTACCTTATCGAGTGTTACCAGTGGAGTTGTGGGAGCTAAGGAACAACTTTAGAGTCTTCTGAGAAATAGTTTGTAGAGTTCAGTGTATCCTTGAAAAGGATTTTGTGTGGTTTGCAAAGAATGGTGATGACTCCTTGTATGTGTGCATGATTTCCTAGTAACTAACTGAGGTGACGAGTAAGGGTTGCAAGGAAATTTTGAGTCGTGGGTACAAGATCCTTTACATGTAAGACCTATTGCTCATGCAATTTGGGATCCTCATTTTGGTCAACCGGCCGTGGAAGCTTAGGTTTATGTGTTGCTGACGTGTTTGATCAACTACACAGTGTAGTGTCTCTTTCATTTGATAGATTCGAGGACATGATTCCTTCCAGGAAGAGACCGAGATAGTGGCCATTTCCAGTACTACCTGTGGGAGCTTGTTGCATTGACTATGGTTTCCTTGTTATATTCTTTGGAGGACCCAAGTCTCAGCAGCATCAACGAATTAGGCAAATTATATATTCAGAGCTTAATTGATGCCAGTTTCCATAGTGTTTATAAGCTGCGTATGAGTCTACTCATGGGTTCGACAGAGGCATTGATTGATAATTGGAGTTGGATTTCAAAATCATGGGCTAGCAGGTTATATCAGATGGTTTGTGGAAGGTTCTCTTCGGTTGCAACATCTTTGAGCCAAAATGCAGTAAGTTTAGACAGTTCAACTTCCCTTTTTCAGTTTCAGAACGACAGTTGGCCTTGGACATCCAATCCTTGGCTAACAATTTGATTAGGCTGGACTTGCCAAATCCCAGCGGTGTTCTTGTCAGTGCGATATCCATTCTACCTTGGTTGGACAGATTCAACAACGTCAATTTAAGGATCAGTAGGTGTATGTTATATGTGATTAGGTTGTGCAGATTGTGACCAACGGAACTACTTTTTCTCTCGATGGTACTCTGATATCGATGGTCGCCTTAGGTGTTTCAAGAGTTTAGAGTCTTGAGTTGGTTGATTCTCTAAGAAATCGCCTATTGTATGGGATTCTAGCGTTGATCAGACTTGGCCAGTGTGGGCCAAAAGTTGTGGTATATTAAAAAGCTTTCAGAGTTGGTGGTTCATGTGTTGGTACGATAGATCGAGTGTTTTTGAGCCACAAGGTTGAGTTAAAGGATTATGCCAATTTCTCAATGGCTAGGTGGCGACCTTGGACTTCTGGCATCCTTTCCTTTTCCTACAGGGTGTTTGACTTAATATTTGTAGTATGGTGGACTTCTTTCTGAGTTGAGGCTAGTAAGGTGAATCTAAATACGAAGGGTGTTTGAGTAATTAGGGCACCAACGTACTTCTGGAGCTTGGAACTTAGTTGTTGGCTACAGACTTTGTGGTAGGCTTACCACACTCCTTGCAGGGTTGGGTTTTGGTTTGGGTCTTTGGGCAGGTTTCCCTAGTTCATTCACTTCCAGTCTATTCAGACTTGGTACGGTTCAATAAGGTTGGTTTCGTATTATAGTTGGGAGATTCTCCTTTGACACATGGTATTCATACATGCCTTTCCCAACCCTGGTGTGCAAGTTTCAGTTGAGCTCCGATGGTTAGTTCAGTTGGGTTCAGGTATCGAAGTTGACCTTAGAAAAGGTATCCGTCTATTGGTTGATGGTCAGTCGGAGCAGGGTGTTGCAGTTTTTGAAAATGTGCTTCGGGTTGGTATTTCAGATGACAAAAGACTAATAGACTATGGATTGGCTTGGATAGAGTTTGAGTACAAAGGTGACTTCATTCGTGGTTAAGTACAATGGGAACTATGGATCTCTGGTGGGTTAGTTGATGTTTCGAGGGTGGCTCGAGTGTTCGACGTGTGTGAAACTTTGTGGTTATGGTGCAAGGATTCAAGTTGCTAAAAGGGTTTTGTAGATCAATGAGTTCATGAGTTTAAGGTTTGGTTGGTGGCTTTTTTCTGGGTGAACTTAGTCGTGGTATCAAGGATTCGAGTTATGTCTGTTGATTGCCTTGGTTATCTTGGTTTTAGTGTTGTGTCGTTGCTTTCCGATTGAGATTCTTAAGGTTTAGTTTGGTTGGTAGACCTTTGAGGTTTTTGGAGTTAAAGGTTGAAATCTAGCTTAGCTATAAGGAGCTAAGGCTTGGTTGCTTTTCTTTGGCTTTATTCTGTTGGGTGTCGTTCGGTCGAGGAGGCTACTTGGGTTATTCGAGAGAGTGGTATGGGCTTTGTATCCGCAGTTCTTGAGTCTCTGTTGTTTCCTTCTTTCTTGACTTTAGAGGACGAAAGTCCTTTTTAGTAGTGGATGATGTAATGACCCTTCTGGTCATTCTCACATTTTTTCCTTGTTTGTACTGTTAGAGCTTGCCCTAGTGGCCCCAAGTCATTTATGACTTACTGGGACCGGTAGTTTGGTACTCGGGACATTTGTTTGGTCTTTATGACCGTTTCCCTATTTCAGAGATTTAACTTAGGAAATCATTGACTTTGGTCAACATTCTTGGTAATCGTGCTCAAAATCGAATTCTGACAGTTTTGTTAGCTCCAAAGCATGGACTTGGGTCTATTAGGACCTTTGGTTGGGATCTAGGAGCTTTTCCGCTTGGAATTCTCTGTCGTTCTATGTTTTCAGGCCAGTTTGGCTTGTTTGGTTGACTTTGGTCAACATTTAAAGAAAACGACCTCGGATGGAAATTCCACTAGCGTTGTTAGCTCCAAAATATCGAGTTTGGGTCAGGTAGGTGGTTAGTTTGGGTCTCGAGTGAGCCGGGCTCATTTTGGATGTTCGGTTGGTTTTAGCTAGTGTTGACTTAGGTCAACATTCCTCGAAAACAACCTTGTATGGAAGTTTCATCAATTCTGTTGAGTCCAGAACGCCATTTTCACTCTAATAGAATATTTGGCTTGTGAGTATCGAGTTTTGATTGTGCCCGAAATACCTCGTGGAAGTCTTGGACACTGCTAGTTTTCTGTAGCAGGCTGGCCTTCTGGCCATCGGCGCCAAGGCAGCGCGATAGTGCTAGCCTGGGCCTCCAACGCGATGGCGCCCTGCCAGCGCTATAGCGCCAGCCCACCTGGCTGCCTTTAGCGCCAATGGTACCAGCTTGTGCCCAGGCATATATATTGCCCCTTTCACATTTTTCCAGCCATTTCTCTCTATTTCTCTCAACTGCAAACCTTTTCCCCCCTCCTAAACATGTCTCCTAATTAGTTTTTGGGTCGGAAATTCATCCAATTGGCGCTTAAATCTTGATTCCCTTTTCACTTGGTAAGTCATCTTCTTCCCCAAATGCTTCTTCTCCATGACTAAAACTCCATTGTTGTACTTTCTTGAGCTTGGGGAAATTCTTGATTGTAGAGGCTGTTTGTGGGACTACATGCTTGTGGCTTCGAGGAATTCACTCTGTAGACTTGATTCCTTTCCTCGTGGTAAGTGAATTCCTCCTCTATTTCCGTTTTTTTCTTTTTGAATGCCATTTTTAATCCTCTAGTTGAGCGGGCTGTTTTGAGCCCCTTTTCTTGGCTTAATTTGCTCGAATTTGGAGCATGCACTCATGTGAGTAGTGTGTTCGTAGTGCACTTTATCATTTTCAATTTCAAGTTGCAGGGCCTGCAGACCCACTTGTGACCCGAATTTCGACCCAGATACACTTGTAGCAATATGAGTATCATTAGTCTTATTTTAATTAGTAGTATATTATTTTGATAGTGTGTTTGCAATTTGGGGCTTCTTGGAGCAGTTCGAGCTTGAACGACGTCGTTCGAGCAGCTAGTCATCGGAAGACAGGTAGGTTACGGTCTTCCCTACATAGACTCTGCGTGTATAGGCTATAACTGCATTAATTATTATCCTTGGGTTGGTTTTCTAGGTTGGTACCCCAGACCTTGTCCTTCTCTTCGGTCCATTTGTTTCGTATGTTATTTGTAGTACTCTTTATAACATTGTAATATTACCCTTGTGGCCGCGTGTGGCCTTTGTATATTCCTCTGGACCATAGACGGTAGGATATTTGGGAATGTCCGTGAGTCCTGGACATCATGATATTAGTTAAAGCTGGATATCTATGCTGTAGAGCTGATTATTCTTGTGCAGGGTCGATAGGTTGTTTGTGAGCCATTGGTCTAATCTATTATTTGCGAGCATATCATTCATGTAAAGGATTTTCTGCATGTTTTACTACTGTTTTGGTTTTGGGCCTACTATAACTGATTATCTAAACTTTGCATGACCCCAAGGGCCCATTTTCGGTAAAAATGATTATAAAAGGAGAACTGATTTTTTGGATTTTCTTGGGGTAAAGAAGATATTGTAATGATTTTATCACCAATTTTTACATTGATACTAGATTTGGCCGTGTTGTAGCACTAGACATATTTGTACTATAGATTTAGACCCAGATACGCTTCGGGCACCTTTTATAACGGTTGTTGAGACTTTGATCACTGATTTAGACCCGGATATACTCTGGTCATCCTTAGACGGGGTTTTAAGATTTCTACTACTGATTTAGACTCAGTTTGATTTTGGGCACGTACTATGAGATTTTGATTATTGATCTATACTTTGAGATTCACATTTAGTATGTGGTCACGAACCTTAATAGACCTTGCTAATCTGGACCAGGGGCTAAGTGGCGAGTGTACCAAAGGAAGGGTATACAGTGTAGTTGAGGTATACGGGTCGTGTCCTTCCATGGATCCTACCTGTTGGGCCTATCGACGTCGGAGGAGGTACATACAGGGTTACTCTCACACTGGTTCCATAATATCACATCATCATGCATATTGTATTCAGATTCCACCCTTGTTTGCTGTTTGCTCAGTGTACGTTCCGATAGTATGGAATGCCGGAGGGTTTGTTTTTACTTGATTGGTCTCCTCGGGTGTATGGGCACCTGTTGGGACTATAGGTAGATCATATTACTTATACCATATAATAGAGCTTGTTATGGCCTTCGGTTATTGGTGGATTAGTGGTTTCTAGCTTGTTGAGGCCCTGGTTATCTGGATTGTGATTATTGGGGATTAGTCGGTCCTTTATTGTTGAGGCACTATTTATGTGTCCTTCTGAGCGATTGTGGGTTAACGGATCCTATCCTTATTTGTAGTGGTGATTAGTGGCCTTCGATTCTTTGTGGCTTAGTTTATTCCATCCTAGAATTGTACTTGTGGGGTTGAATTCTATCTGCTCTTAACTTGAAGTTGGATTTTAGCATGATTCCGTTAATTATATAACCTAGAGCGTAAGTATGTTTAACTGTTTTTCTTCCTTCCCTTTTACTTGAGATTACCAGTATACCGCCATCTTTCTAAACTCTCTCTTTATATATATTGTTGTTGCAAGGACTCCATATGCGCTTTTCTTTCCTTCATCGGTGTTCTCTGTTATATATAACTTCTGTGGCTAGCATATCATGTTTGTAATTCTTGTTGACTTCTATCTATGCTAGTTTCCATGTGCTTCTTTACTATCTGCTACTTACTATTTTTATATCCTATATGTGCTCAGTCAGCCGATGATGCCTACTACTGGGTATTCGTTGCTTAGTAATTAGTGCTCATACTATACTTTTGCATTTTTCTGGTGCAAATTCTAGTGTGAGCCTTTACCGTTGATAGCGTGGATTCTCGTGCAGCTTTTGGATATTCAAAACTAGCGTGAGCTCCTGTCGACCGCAACTTGACCACATCTCATCTCTTGGCACTGTTGCTCTTTGCTTATTCAGAGATAGTTGTATTTACTATTTTGTTATCTCTAGCTCTTTGTATTCTATTAGAATCTCATGTACTATCGATACCAGGTCTTTGGATTTGGTGTAGTTTTCTTAAGATTATATATTCGGGTTGTTGCTTCCGCGTTATCTTTATTTTATATATGCTTCCGCTCATTTCTGCGTATTGTGCGTGTTGGATTAGGTAGTAGCCCATTACCAATCGTTCTGAGCTACGGGGATTAGTTCGCCTACTGGGGGGTTGTAGGTGCCATAATGACCTGAGAAATCGGGTCGTGACAAACAATCTATTTAATAAGAATGCGTTTAATGAGGTGTTGGGTAGATAGAATTATAGTTGGAATCATAATTGATGTGTTTTTTTTATAAAATATAAAAGTTTGGGGTAAGTTTTAAACTCTTAAAGAACCCAAAAACTAGATTTTAGTCCAAAAATCATTTTTTTTCTAGATTTTGGGATCCTGAAATTTTAGCCAAAACTTGATAAATTTTATGACCAAACAAAATTATTCCAAAAACTACTTGCAACATATATGCCCAAACGAGTCCTAATTCTGTTTAGTGTAATTACCTGATTAATTACCATCAGTTTTTAAAATATTTATTATTGAAAATATTTTCTAAGCTCATATATAATTTATTTTGTATTTTACTAATTTTATTTTCTAGTAATTTATATAAATATTTATCAGTGAAAATACTTCTAAGCTCAAATATAACTTTCCTATATGCACATGAGTTAGTAAAAAAATATAAATTACCTTCAATTCTCAAAATGAAAGAAGCAATATATGAAAAGGTGCAAAATTATATGGAAGAACATCACAATAAGCACATCGGAAGGTAGAAAATGAGAAATGAAAGAGAAATAGTGTCAAAGGAATATTACTAAATACATTTGAGAAAAGAACAAAGAACATAAAATTAGAAAAGTTACATTAATTCGTAATTGCACAATGTAATTATCATCAATTCTCACCTTTCTCTTGAGAATTGAAGAGTGTAATTAAACCCCTTCAATTACATCTAATTTTATATTAACCAAGTAATTATTTGGCCATACAAATATGTCAAATTATTTAATCACAATACTAAATTCCTCGATCTTCAAAGAAAAGGAACTCCTCCTACTCCTCCTTCTCCTTTAGAATAAGATCCTCTTTTGTCCTTCTTTCACTAATGGTCTCACCATTTTCTATCCTCTCACTCGGACTTAAGATCCTTCCCTTGACTGGCAAGTTGTCTTAAACAAAAGAAATACACATAAAGATTAGACAACTTAAACTTCACTGAAAGAAGAAAAACTATTTTATCTTTTTCCTCCATACCTCCAACTTGTCATTACTTTCTGGAAAATTCTAAAACTTTCAACTAGTGGAGTAGGTGCCAGTCGTTTTTTTGACCGGATCCCCCTAAAAAACATATATGTCGGTCTCCCTGTGTGTGGCTCACACCATTCAAAGTGGACCAACCAACATTTGAAGGGTCAACTCTTTTATGTACCGATTTACCTTGAAAGGAAAATGAGCTTTGCTCATATAGGCGATAGGCTCTCCTGTGGTTAACGAGGAGGACGAATGACATTCTAATAAAGAAAGGGAAAATGAGCTCATGTTTATCGCTGAACAATGAATTAACGAAGCTCTTAAGATTTTTTTTTTTCTGCGAGTGAGTAGGTGGCTACACTGAAAAACCTACTCCATCCTAATGAAGAAAAGGGATAATCAAGGATACAGCCTATTACAGGTCTCTTCATTCCCTCCCCCTTACACGAACTTAAAAAGTACCTAAGGCAAATTAGTGATTTTTTTTCAAAAGAGATTTTATTTTATTTTAGCTTTTAGACAACTAACAGCTAAGCCACTAATCATACAACTAACAAATAAATTAAGTCTTTCAGAATTGGAAGAGCAAGAAGGGAAACTAGAAGAAAATTTTCTTTCTCTTTAGTGATATATACATTATATTGTAATATCTGCTGATGTACCTCATTGTTGGGTTGTACCTTCCTAAATGTCCATATCCTATCATTCCGTAAATTTTCCCCTTCCAATTTTTAGGTAACAGGAATGTACTCGTTATGCATGAATTAGTGTCATTTTATTTTATACTTATCAACTATATGAAACATATGATAGTGAATGTGCATGAGAGGTGTAGGTATACCACTTATGAGAAAGAACCCAAATTAGTAACGTAGTTAACTAAACACAAGTAACAAGCTCGTAAGTCTTTCCTATGATGTCTCCCATTCATTCTTCTTTGTTTCATCAATTTGTTGTGTTGTTATGTTCATAGGTCCCAAGACTTTCTTACAAAGTTCTTTTCCCTCTTCTTAGCTTTGCTTCAGACCGAACAATAGATTTGTGATCAAGAATGTATTTCATTATCGTTTTCTTCAACTGACTTATATCTTACTAATAGAAAAGAGTTTTGCTTTTTCAATTGCATTGCACTGCCACATAAATAATAGATCGGTTGGGTTGGATGAACAAATTTTTATTTAGCCTCTGTACATAGTAGAGTGGCTTACTACTTTCAATCAAAAAAGAAAGATTGAGCAAGATAAAGGAGAAAAGAGTTGTCACATCTTCTCTAGTAACTTGCCACACACCCATTACACACAAATTCAATTTTTTATTTGCTATAGCATGTAAATTTGGTGAGACATTGAAAACATGATGGTTGCATGTAGTGGTGGAGCTACTCGTGGTTTGTTGAATACTCTTCATCAAAAAGTTATATGTTATATATTGATTAAATATTACTTCTTTCGTCTCTATTTAGGTGGCACACTTTTTTTTAGCTTATCCCATAAAGAATGTCACATTTTTATAAAAACTTTAAAATTCCTTTTTTATCCTTAATAAAATTATTATAGTCACACAAATGTCTAAGGTTTGTTTTAAACCATAAATTTTAAAAGTATTTCTTTCTTTCTTAAATTTTATGCCTAATTAAATAGTATCACATAAACTAAGACAGAAGAAGTATATTTTATAAATATATGCTAAATATTTATCGCCTTTAAAATAATGAGTGTTGTAGTTTAATGACAAAGGATGTTTAAATTGAGTTATGAGTCACAAATTTAATTTTGCACTAAAGTAATTATGTACTTCTTAAAATAAAATAAGAGGATGTTTGACCAACATTGACCTACTAACGTTATTTAACGTATGCTTGACTTGCTTTTTAATTACTCCAGAAGTCTATTTAAAACTTTGACAGACACCGCCAAAGTTGGTTGTTTTTAAAAAAATTAAAAGACCCTATGGGCCGATCTTATTAAGAACCAAATAAATATGTACAAATGCAGGTGGCTCAATGTGCCAAATCCAACCAAAACAAACAAAATCAAAATAAAAAAACAGAAATAGAACACAAAGAAAAGAGCTAAGAAAGAAAAAATAAATTGGGAAAGTGAAGCGTCTTTCTCTTGAGAGCACTGAAAACTTTGAGCTTCTTACCGGAGTAACCCCATCAATGGAGTTATTGTCTCCCTTGATGTTTAAGAGTTGCACTAGAAGATGTAGTGAATCTGGGATCTCTCTCAACAAAGCAAGAAACTTCATCTTTGATTTTTGTGCAGATCCCAAGGTAAGCTCTGGATTCCTAAGTTTGTTCTTTGTCTCTTTTCCGATCATGAGCTAGATTCATGCTATTTTTTGGTAGAGGCGCAAACTTTGAATTTGGCATGTTGTTATCCAGAGAAAGATAGGATGGTTGGACCTCTGTCAACGAAGCATGAAGCTTGAGTGAGGCTTCTTCTTTGATCTGTGATTTTCAAAAAAGATCTCCAGTGTAAGCTTAAGATCTTCAAGTTAGATTTTGTTTCTCCTGTCTAATCTTTGATGGGTTAAATCCCACAGAGAGATTAGTACCACCACCTAAATCTTAGACTATTGAACTAGTCTCACTCTACTTTTTCTTATTGCCTTTATGGAATATAGGAGATCTACTTGGGTGATTGAGTCAGTGGAGATTACATCAAGAGAAGAATAGTTCATAACAACCCTTACACCATCATAAGTCCTAGTTTCGTACCACTCTGAACACCTCTGCGCTCTCACTAGATGCGTGGACTGTTAACCAAGTGAAATAACTTTAGACTTTTGATGTTTTCTTGCATTGTATAAACTGTTTTCTCTTAATTACTTATCATATTGATTGTGTTTCTGGGTCAACATTGTGTACTTGAACCTTGTTAATTGTGTCATTGTGGGAAGTTTGTCTTCTTGATTCTCATGTAAGGAGTGTTATACTTGTCAAGATTTAGGATCATTTTGCCTGCTGTTGGGATCTCTCAAAAATTATTGAACTCAAAAGTACCTACAAATACAAAAACTAGGTTAGAAAAAAAAATAAGAGTATTTCCCTCCCTTAAGGAGTGTTGTACTCTTACTGATAAAGCAGTGTTAATTCTATTAATGGAGTTGACCTCCATTGTCACACTCCAAGGAATCTCTCATATTCGATTAAGGATGTTAATCATAGCTAATGAATAGGATTCAATAATCATCTGGAATAATTGGTTGTCTAGGCAATATTGCAGACCCTCTCTAACAGCAGAAGCTTCAGCCACCAAATTAGTACAATTTTCCAATTTCACACCCTTATCCCCCACTAGGTTACCATTATGGTCCCTGACACAAAAAGCAGTAGAGCTGGGGCCAGGGTTACTATAACAATCCGTCCAGTTGTTATTGGGTGGTTAGGGCCATAGTACCCTTTTTAGAGTCCCCGTGGTAAAATTGAGCTAATAAAACTCAAAGATGGGGAGGTTTAAAAATAAAAAAAAGTTTGTGTAATTATGATAATTTTTGTATTGTTGTGATGTGTTGTGTTCTGTTAGGGGGTGACCTAGTGAACTAAACCTCCATAAGGAATTTCTGAGACTATGAGAGAGTTCATAACAAGTTTTTACAATAGTGTGCATATATGGTTTGTGTTGTGATGTCTTAAAATGATAATTGTGTTATGAAATAAAATTTGGTACAATTTTACCGAGGTTCTTGTTAATGAGACACTGCTACAACAGTGGTTTTTCCACTGCAATGAGACCGTTGTAGCAGTCAGAATTCCACTGTAGCGGTGTTAGCGGTAATGACATGTCTCTCCGTAGCGAGCCATTGGTCTCCATAATGAAACTGTTGTAGAAAAAATATCAACCGCTATAGAGGTAAACACGGGATAGAATTATCCCCTTAGTCAGTTATTTCAAAGTTTCTCACCTTTAGAACTCCAAAACTCGTTCTAGAGACCAGTGAGAAAAATTTCCCAAGACTAGGACATATTACTTCTCAAGGTAAGTTCTCCCTGTCAACTCCTTTATCTAGTAATCCTCTAACACCCTAGCATTGATGGGGGTGGCTTTAATGATGGATTTTGGGATAAAACTCTACAACTTGTGAAAACTATGAAAAAATGAATGGATGGATGTAATTATCATTTTTTATGCTTCTAAGTTATTAATTAATACTTCTTAGGATGAAATTTGATGTTCTAATACACAATTGTAGTGTTTTGGGACCTAGTTTCCAATAATAATGATACCTTTAGCATAGAATCTACTTTAAGGAGATTAATAGGGTAGAAACTCCATGCTTTAGGATGATGTGATCATCGGGTAACTAGACTATGATGAATTAACCCTTGGGTAATGGTTTAAATCTTGAAAATGATAGAATTTGGTGGGTTTGAATTCTCAAATTTATTATTTGAAGGATAGATGATTAAATACTCTTGCATTAGTTATTTTTATACTTTGAGTGTTCCGAGTATTTGAGGAAAGGAAAGGCTCACGTGAAGTAGCTTGCTCACTCAAATTCATCAGTTGAGGTAGCTTATGGTTTGTTTGAAGTTAGACTTTGATTAATCACTTCTCTATGTTATGAGTTGATAAAGTATGCATGATTGATCTTGAGACATAGATTGTGATTGATACTTGTTAGCTTGAAAATCCTTGTATGCAATTTTTGAAGCCTGTATTGATATAATTTGTGATTGTCATGTGCACTTGTAATTATCAATGTGTACTTGTCTTTATTATCTTATGAGATAATTGAACAAAAAATATACTAAGATATGTTGAAAGGAATAAGGAATATATAATTATCGTTAGATGAGTGGCTCGAGTACTATGTGAGCTTATGGATGAGTCATTATGTGATGGATTGGGTACCATACTAGTACAAAACATGGTTCAAATATGATTGGATCGAGTCTAATGTGAGCTTACGGATGATAGGTTGTGTGATGGATCGAGTACCATACTAATACTAGTGCATGGACGCCTAGGGTCCTTTACAGGTCATGACTAGTTGGGCAAAAATAAGTCCCTTTAATATGTGTGTACAAATGAGTGATAGATGTTTGTTCAGATATGGTACAGAGTGAGACTGATGAGATACAGAGGCTACAACTGTGATTGATAATGGATATGATTCCATGATTGTGTTGTGATTACATTATACTTGCAGAGTTTTGTGATGACTTCTTATGTCTATTTTTGGCGACTTATATGTCCATTATTGATTAACATTAGTATGTCGGGAGTTGGCTTATTTACCTGGTTATTGTTGACTACTTAATTTCCTAAGTTACTTTGTTACATGTTGTTGTACCTGTATGTTGCTTTTGTTGATATGTGATATATACTTATTACTAATCTAAGTTGGCCTATGATGCCTACCAGTACATAGTGTTTGTACTAATGCTACTCATGCACTTCTCTATGAGTGTAGACTATGTTTTAGAGTCTTCTTCGTGACCTCACATTTAGTGTTGCCTACTGATTGATCAGAGGGTGAGCTACTTTCCTATCCAGGCTACCGCAGATCCTCTTGACATATGTCTATTTTCTTTAGAGATTATTTTATCTGTTTTTGCTACTCTTAGACATTTGCTAGTTAGAGTGTTTGTACGATGACTCTCGGGTTTTAGAATTTTAATAGTTACTTTTGCACATTTACTTTATTTGATTTTTAAAACTCTTAGTATTATATCTCAAATGCCTTAATTTTGTTAAATGAATCTGTAACTACTTGAGTGTGTTGGTAAGTTATGATTCACCCAACAGAGGGTTAGTGTGGGTACCAATCACGGCGGTTTGGGTTATGACAAAGTTGGTATCAGAGCGCTAAGTTGTTAGATCTTATTGTACAAGGATATGTCTAGTAGATTCATTTGAAATGGTACATAGAAGTTTGTACAGCTCATAGAGAGGCTACAGGGCACTAGGAAAACTCAATTCTTTCTTTCTTTCATCCAATTACTTAATTCTAATTGGTATATAGTAATCCAAATTGGTACGTAACTCATTACATTCTTTTCTCTCACAGATTGTGAGGACATGTTCAGGAGAAGCTAGAGGCGAGAGAACCTAACCGGCTACTAGGACCGTAGCTCACAGAGAGGAGGAGTTAGAAGAGGTAGTCAATGTAAAAGATGGGGAACGGCGCCAGCTAAAAGAAAGGCTCAAGCTACTAGCCAGATTTGAGATAGGTCAGAGTCCCCTGCCCCTCCAGAGGTTTATGATTGGGCAGAAAAGAATGTAGCAGAACCAATTCAAAAAGGTGTTGCGCCTGCTCTAACTTCAACATATGCATTAGCCTAGGTGTTGACTTTGCTGAATAGATTATTAAGGACTGAGACGGCACCTGTAGCTCCAACAGGTCAGTACCCAAGGGTCCAACATGCTATTGCCATGACTCCATGGATGGATAAGGTTTCAGAGTCTAGGGTTTTTTCCGAGATTGGTGACCGAATCGGTGATGATTGGAGATAAGTATGATCTATTTTGGAGGTTCAATAAGATGAAACCTCCAGTTTTCTATGGCACTGAGTCAGAGAATACGTATGAGATCATTATCAACTATCACAAGAGGCTCCACAAGATGGGGGTGGTGGAGAGGTGTGGTCATCCAACCACACAAAAACTTGTTAGCAACTTCCAACCACACGCAAGTGCATGTGATCGTCCATGTAATATAGACTGGTTTGTCCGGATATCATATCCAAGGGACTTGTGACTTAGCAAATATTCTAAACAATTCTAGTAACGCAAATGTAAACTAGTATAATAACAACCAAGAAAAGTTTTGAGTTTGAAGTAACCAAGAGCAATTATATAAAATATTAAAGCAGGTAATTATTTGTTGTTGTTCCAAGTTTCGAGAGAATTCTAGGGTTATAGCTTTATTTTTCAATAATGAGTAGTATCCACTTGAATTGACTCGTATGTTTATCTAGTTATTGATTTTGGGGTTAATTGTATGATTATAGTCTTTCAAACCTCGAATCGCCTATTTGTATGTAATTCTAGTTATATATTCCTATGAGCAGAATGAACATGTGAATGAAGTTGCTACTTTCATTAAAATCAAGCAAGGTGATCTAGGTATATTTCTATCCTAGCCATAAATCTATCATGTACATTACAAAAGAGAGATCTTACTCCTTATATTCCTTGTTCTATCTTGTTGATTATTCTTCCGGGTTCACAACAATATTACATGTTTATTTTAATAGTGTCCAATCATCAAAATACTAAGTACAGGAATACAACAACAACTATTAATTGTAAAAAATTTTAATCAATTCAACTTTCAACTAATCATTCATGCATTCTAGTCGTAACCCAAGAAAAAAAGGTTCTTAGCCACTCATAGTAATCAATAACACAAAAAGTATTATTTTCATTCAAAGTAATGACTGAGAAAAGTAAGAAGAAAAGAAACTTAATGGTGAATTTGATCTTCTGCTTTAAGCTCAGAATATGATGGAACAACCCCACTAAAAACGTCCTAGGGTTGTATTTATAGTTTTGGGAAATTCACCCTTTTTTCCTTCTTAAAATTGGAGTAGAAAAAAGTTGAAAAATATTTTTGGATTGGGGTCTGGCGCGACACACCTGCAGTGCACCAACCACACCCATCGGCAGTTTAGGTGTTGGGTTGGTGCGCCAGTGTTGCACCATAGCCCATAAATGATCTTCTTTTCTTCTCTCCCCTGGACTTTGCTAACTCCTTTTCTACTACTCCTTGCTCCCGTGTTTGCTCCCAAAGGTTACTTTCCCTCATCATTTATCCTGTAAATGTCTAATCATGTGTCTTAGTGCATAATCATTTAATATAAATCAAGACACACATAAAATACTGAAGATTATTCTCAAAACTAAAGGAAAATATGGTAAAATATGACAAACGGGCATATAAGTAGGCTCAAGATCACCACCCCACACTTATACCTTTGTTCATCCTCGAACAACTCACTACACATCTTTACAAATTTTCACCACATTAAACACCTAAGGACCCTATAAACTCACGCCCAAGTTCAACTAGAAATTTTAATCATGATTCATAATTCACTTATCAAGCATCTACACACAACTCTTTTAGCACCAAGACACTTCACTCGAAACAACACACCCTCTATAACTGACTCTTTTACAATAATACTGGGCAAACATGATCATATATAAACAATGCAAACCATAATAGTACCTAGTATTCACCATAAGTGCCCTCGCTATTTAAGTAGTGCCCCCTTTTTACCACAATCATTCAACTTCAATGGGGCACAAAAATATGAAAACACTCACTCTCTTAAAAGATGTTTTAAACATATCATAACATACCATAGGCTTGCCCTTAGTGTAACGTGAAATAAACAAGACATTCCATTCATGGGATCAAAAGGACTTTGTTAGGTTGTAATGTTGGCTTAGGGATGGGTAGGATACATTTGGCAAATAGTGACCCTCTTCCCTATGCACTTTTAAGGCACTACATTTCACTTTTCTTTCCTTTCTCCTTATATCGCCTTAGTTTCTCTTATATTAACTCTCTCTCCATTACCACATTTTCTTCTTAGTTTTTTGCCCACTCTTTTTAAATATACTTTTTGCTAGCAAAACTTTGATTTCATCCTTCTTTCTCTTTTTTTTCTTTTTGCACCATAATTACTAATAACAAGCAACTCAATTATTTTAATCGTACACCTCTCACCATATCAACCTCCCACTACTTTTCACCCTTCTTCTTTTGTTCCTTTTTACTCTTCAAATTTTACAATTATAAAGTGCTCTAGGGACTCTTTTTGGATCAAATTAACATAGGGTATCAAAAGAAATGGATAGGCTACTTATGCGCTAGTAAAAAATTAGGCTTCGAGGCTCAACGGGGACACTAGGGATAATGTCAAAGTAGCACAAACAATCATCAAGGAATAAGAAAGGGCTATACGAAGAATTGTCTTAATCATGTCCCACAATTTTCACACCAAGTATAATTTCACATATACACGGGGCACGTTCTAGATTCTAGTCTATGCAAGAAATCAAACAAAATCTCACCACACATGGCACCATAGTTCAAACACCAACATACTACAGCTACATGTTTAAAGACAAACACATTGAGTGATACTACACAATTAAGCCCATATTTCAATTATTTGAGTCAAGCTAAAGAGCGTATGTATTTCTAATAAAGTTCTTCTTTTGCATGTAAGATTTCAAGTGAACTACCTATAATGTCTAACTAATAACTAGGTGGAGCGTCAAGAGTTCCAAAGGCAAGGCTTCCAATCCTACACCTATGACTAATTTTTCCTTAATACAATCGTCATCCATCTATCACCAGGACAAGTCATTAACTACGACTGATGCTATCCTAAAAAAAACTAGTCGGTTCATTGGGACTTTCCTCGGGAAAAAAACCAAAACCAAAAGCCGAGGAACCCAATCTAAAAATCAAGAAAAAACTACATATATCCAACCAGCCATACATCACAACAAACCAACATAGCGACACCCATGACATGTCTTTACTCAAGATATAGCATAGAAAAGCAAGGAAATTCTATTTCCCCCACCCCACACTTAAACATAGCATTGTCCCCAGTGCTTTAAATAAGTACAAAGGTAAAGAGTGAGAGAAAGAACTCCCTGGGCCTTTAGGCATCATCATTATCATCATCGAGAACAAAGTCTCGATCCTTATCCTTAGCTGTGGCAACATCAACCGCCATTAGTGATGTACCGACATCCTCTTCCTTATTGTCCTTATCTTCATTCATGGCTAGAATTATGGGATCATCATCATCCAATGATTCTTGAAAAGTAGGACCCATTTTACACATGTACATGATGCTTTTAGTAAGTGGGTACCTGTCTCTCAACTCAGCCATCTCCTCATCGATCATTGGGCGACCACTAATCCACAACTACAACTCTGATATCCCAAACATCCTACCCATCCAACTTTTATCTCAAGCCTGACGCTCGACATTAGAGAGTGTGGGACCATGTGAGGTGTCTGGCTCTTTAGGTCTTATGACATCTACCCTGTGACTGACCAAGTACAGAACTCGGGGGGCATAGATCATGGACTTCTTCTTCCATATTATCTTTCCTTAGGAACCGAGTCAAAAAGCTTCCATAGCAAAACCTCCACCTCATGTTATTTCTGGATCACATCATATTATGCCTCAAGATGGAGGAAAAATTGATTGTCATCCCTTCATCAGCATATAGAACAAAATCACCCTATCCTTTTGTAACAAACAATGGAGGAAAAGGGTGCTACAAACAATTTTAAGCCAAACTCGAGCCACAAGGTTGAAGTAGGTATAGTGAAAGGTGGCGTGTCACCTAGTATCCTTACTCCTCTCCCACTAAGCAGTTGAATTCTCACCACAAAGTGTGTGTCGGATATCTTTATATGGTGGGGCCTCTTTCGTATCAAGATATGATGTCGGATCCACATGTGGTGTTTCAAGGAACTCATTTAAGGCACGAGTAGAGAATCATATATTTTCTCTCAAACCTTCACTCGTTGACTCTTTTCTTCCGTCGTATCCCAATTGACATAAAATTCCCAAACCAAAGTTAGGTTGCAATCACCTTGGTCCTAGAAAATATATAGGATAAACCCAAATTATAAACCATCTCATGGATCTGGGGGAACTATGCTTACAACCGAGCCTCATTGATCCACTCTTCAGTGTAACACCCTAGAACTTCCAAGCTCAGACTTAGCTCAGAAAACCAGAGGAAATAAAATTTTCCAACTGATGGCAGAACCACAAGCCACTTCCATGAGCCGTGGAACAGTCCATGAGTCATGGACTGGACTCGTGGAACAAAGATCAGAGGACTACTCTAAATGCAATTCCACGATTGGAGTTAACGGACCGTAGAAGTTTCCACGGACCATGGAAATCATCCATGGAATCCTCCTTCCAGACTACTCCCAGGAACCATGATTGGATTCCACGACCCATGAAAGTTTCCACGAGTCATGAACCCAACTCGCAGAATTGATTCCAGTAGCCCAAACTTAAGTCCCCAGGAACCACGAGTGGGTTCCATGACCCGTGGGAGTTTCCATGAGTCGTGAACCCAACCCGTGGAACCAATCTTCAGAGACCAAGAAATTCAGCCCAGTAACCACGAGTGGGATTCCATGACCCGTGGAAGCTTCCACGAGTCGTGAACCCAACTCGTGGAGTTCTATCTAGTAGCTCAATTTTTAGAACCAGGAAACTATGACAGTGTTCCACGACCCGTGGAATTTTCCACGAGCCGTAGAACCAAGTCGTGATCCCTGAGTCGTGAATTTTAGAAGTTTTTTTAATTATTTTCCAAGGGTATTCCAGACTGTTCCTTTCTCTTTTAATGCCTAGTCTACGTCATTTTAACTACTCTAAGCCTAATTAATTAGTCAAAAACTACCTAAAACCCTCATTCTCCTAAAAATATCGAATTTAGAAAGAAAAGAAGAGAAAGAAGCGATAGTTTTCTCTTAAGAACAAGCAGAGGTCTTCATCAACTTCAGCCTTAAAAATCCAAGGATTTCTTCATAGTTTACTTCACCAGGTATGTGGGATTTCACTAGTGGGTTCCTTTCACCCATTAGAACCTTAGCATTCAGTTGGTTCCCTCCAGTTTCTCCATGATTGATTAGACCTAGGGTTCAAGAACCTTAAAAGTTTCTTTTGTTATTCAGATGCTATAATTCATGTGATGTTTAGTCCAGATTCCTTGTGAAATTAATGCAGCCCATATTTAGGATCCAGAACCCTAGCTTGTTAAATTTCTAATATTTTATAGATTTTTTTTGCTAGGTAGATTAGTCAAATAATCATGTTTCAGATTTTAAATGCCATATCCTTCAGTATGTTTATGTTGCATTCCCAGTTAATTACCAGTATTTTGAGCTATCCATTATTTCAGTGCATTGTTTCTTATATTTAGTAGGGAGTAGACTTAGTACCAAGTGGACGAGGGGATGAAGGCTTAGATGTCAGTTTAGGCTAAGACCTTTAGTAGTAGTCCCCAAATCACAGAACTACGGCGCCACCGTAGGTATTAAAAGAGTCAGCTGTCAGACTAGGCTGCACCTCCTTGTCCCTTGGGGACATTAGTAGTTGATCCACGTCAGACTTGTTCGTACCCTTTGCAAGCTATGAACACCCTTCCATCCAGGGTTATAGGTTGGCCCCATAGTTAGCTCAACTTGGGATATGTCGGTTAACAGTACCTCCCACAGTCAGATTCATGTTGCATTGACCATGTACCCAATAATTATTTCAGTATTCAGTTCAGCATGTTATATTCATGATTTGTACTTGCTCATTGTACTCAACCCAACTTTCAGTTATATTTCAGTATGATTGTTTCTAGGTTCAGTTCTTTATTGTTCACTTAGTAGATATATATCCTGCATGCTCAGTACATTCAAAGTACTGACGCATACTTTTGTGCTACATCATTTTATGATGTAGTTCAGGCACTCAGCATCCGGACCGCGCTTAGTCGACTTCCAGTCCGTACTCAGCAGCTCAGTGGCAAGTCATCATAGTTCAAGGATGATAGACATGCTTTACTTTTAGCATTTACCTTTTAGTTTCAGTCTTATTAGAGTTAGATGGGGGCATGTCCTAGCAACTCATATCAGTTAGAGGCTTTCCGATATAGACTAGATTCAGTGGAGTTGCTAGTGTTGTTTTCAGTCATTACTATATTCTTATTACAGTTTATACTCAGCTATTTTTGGGCTCTTTCCCAGTTTACACATATAAACTATTTTTAGCTTCCACACAGTATATACTTTTGATCCAAATTGTATAGATATGCCATGCCATGGGTTAGCTCGGGGTCACTTGTGACACTGAGCACCATATTGCGTCTAGGGGGTAGCCTCGGGGCATGACAAACTTGTTATCAGAGTATCAGGTTTAAGTGTCCTAGGGTGTCTGAAAGCCGCGTCAAGTAGAGTCTTCTTCATGGGTGTGAAGCACGCCACACTTATGGGGGAGGGGCTATGAGACGTCATTAGGAATAACTTCCCTTCTTTCTTTTCCAGTTCGTGCTATAGAGTATAAACTCTATCTAATTTCCTTCCATTCTAACTCATGCTCTTCGCATATCAGAAAATGCTTCCTCGAAGAGCTAACACTAGGAATCAGCCAGCGCTAGTAGCTCCAGCAGACCCCTTGAACGAGCAAGTCACGCATGCTGAATTCAAGGATGCCTTCCAAGTACTTGCTCAGGCCTTGACCGCCCAGGTCAACCAGCAGGCTGCAGCCCCAGCTTTGCCTCAGATCAACACTGCTTCATCCAGGATCAGGGATTTCATAAGGATGAACCCTCCAGAGTTTCATGGGTCCAAGTCAGAAGAGGATCCCCAAGAGTTTTTGGATGATATTGAGAAGGTGACAGACATTATGGGTGTCACTCCAGTCGAGGGTGCAGACTTGGCTGCCTATTAGTTGAAGGGAGTGGCCTACACTTGGTACCAGCAATGGAAGGAATCTCATCATGCCAACACAGGACCAGTGACTTAGGATCTTTTTAAGAGAGCTTTTCTGGACTGGTTCTTCCTACTAGAACTCAGGGAAGCCAAGGTTTAGGAGTTCATCAATCTGAAGCAGGATGAAATAAGCATGAGAGACTATGCTCTCAAGTTCACTAAGCTATCCAAGTATGCTCCAGCGATAGTAGTGGACTCCTGAGCTCGTATGAGCAAGTTTGTATCTGGTATGTCAGATGATATGTTCAAGGAGTGCAAGACCACTATGATGATTAAGGAGATGGACTTCTACAAACTGGTTACTTATGCTCAACAGATTGAGGAGGAGAAGATTAAGGAAATGGGAGGAGATTCTAAGAGGGATAGGACAGGTGATTACAACCACTATCCATAGAGGTCAGAGGGTGGAAATCGCTCTCAATATCGCAAGAAAAATTCAGCTCTAGCTCCATCTTCTGCTAGTGCCCCAATGCCTAAGTTCAAGAAGGATCATTGGGATAGAGCGTCTGGCTCTAAGTCCCAAGGTATGGTTACTAGTGGGTGCACTAACCCAGTATGTAAGTAGTATGGTAGGAACCACCAAGGTGAGTGCTTGGAAGGTAGTGGAAATTGCTTTGGGTGTGGCAAGCCAGGCCACATGATGAGGGATTGTCCAATGGCTTCTCAGAAGGATAAGGATGTTCGCTTGAAAACTTAGACTGGTTCTACAATAGCTCTAACCGGATTCCTCACTCAGTAGGGTGCCTCATCTGGAACAGGTGGTGGTCAGCACCAAAATAGGTTGTATGCTCTTTAAGCTCGATAGGACCAGGAGGATGCTCTTGATGTGGTCACGGGTATGTTGTGAGTCTTTAATACTGATGTTTATGCATTGTTAGATCCAGGGGCAACACTTTCCTTTATCACTCCTTATATAACAGTAAACTTCAGTGTTAGTCCATAAATCCTCCCATAACCCTTCTCAGTCTCTACTCCAGTGGGTGACCTAATTATAGCTAGACAAGTATACATAAATTGCCTTGTCACAGTTTCCCAGAAAGTCACCTCAGCAGATCTTGTAGAGTTAGAAATGGTAGATTTTGATATCATTCTAGGCATAGATTGGTTATATTCCTATTATGCCCCAGTCGATTGTAAAACTAGGATCGTTCAGTTTCAGTTTCCAAACGAGCCAGTCTTAGAGTGGAAGGGTAGTAACTCCGTGCCTGTAGGTCGATTCATCTCCTACCTCAAGGCCAGAAAAATAATCTCCAAAGGGTATATCTATCACCTTGTTTGGGTTAAGGATTCAAACTTTGAGACCCCAACACTTGAGTCAGTCCCTGTGGTGAATGAGTTCCTAGAAGTGTTCCTACAAGATCTTCCCAGAGTTACTCCCAAAAGGGAAATCGACTTCGGAATTGATCTCCTTCCAGATAGCCAACCTATTTCGATTCCTCCTTATAGAATGGCTCAGCTGAGCTTAGGGAATTGAAAGAACAGCTGAAATACCTCCTAGATAAGGGATTCATTAGACCCAGTATCTCTCCATGGGGTGCTCCAGTATTGTTCGTGCATAAGAAAAATGGTTTCCTCAGGATGTGCATTGACTACTGTTAGTTGAACAAAATCACGATCAAGAATAAATATCCCATCCCCAGGATTCATGACTTGTTCGACCAGCTTCAAGGAGTTGGTTGCTTTTCCAAGATATACCTCAGATCCAGCTACCATCAGCTCAGAGTCAGAGGTAGTGACATCACGAAGACAACCTTTAGGACTCGATATGGTCACTATGAATTTGTAGTTATGTCTTTTGGACTAACCAATGCTCTTGCAGCTTTCATGGACTTAATGAACAAGGTGTTCAGATAGTATTTAGACTTATTCATCATTGTCTTCATTAATGATATCCTTATTTATTCTCGAAATAAAGAGGAGCATGCGAATCATCTGAAGGTCATTCTGCAGACTCTCAAGGACCGCCAGTTATTTTCCAAGTTCAGTAAGTGCGAGTTCTGGTTGAAATCAGTCACTTTCCTTGGTTATATGGTGTCTAGTGATGGCATCCGAGTTGATTCTCAGATGATTGAGGCAGTAAATGACTGGCCTAGACCCACCACTCTGACAGACATCAAAAGTTTCTTGGGTTTGGCTGGTTATTATAGGAGGTTGGTAGAAGGATTTTCATCCATAGCTGCCCCATTGACCAAGTTGACTCAGAAAAAGGTCAAGTTCCAGTGGTCAGAGGAGTATGAGAAAAGCTTCTTGGAACTGAAGACTAGGTTGACTACAACTCCTGTTTTGACTTTACCAGAGGGTTCAGATGGATATGTGGTTTATTGTGATGCATCTAGAGTCGGCCTGGGTTGTGATTTGATGCAGCAAGGTAAGGTCATAGCTAATGCTTTCAGACAGCTTAAGACCTATGAGAAGAACTACCCGACTCATGACTTCGAGCTTACAGCTGTCGTGTTTTCCTTAAAGATTTAGAGGCACTACTTGTATGGTGTTCATGTTTATGTGTTCACAGATTGTAAGAGCCTCTAGTATGTGTTCACCCAGAAAGAGTTGAATCTTCGTCAGAGGATATGGATTGAGTTCCTCAAAGATTATGATATGAATGTGCTCTACCATCCGGGTAAGGCCAATGTAGTGGCTGATGCTCTCAGTAGACTGTATATGAGTAGCGTGTCTCATGTTGAGGAAGAGAAGAGAGAACTGGCCAGAGAGGTTCATCGTCTTGCGCGCTTAGGAGTTTTCCTTGTGGACACATCAATTAGTGGTGTGATAGTTCAGAATGGATCAGAATCTTCATTGGTAGCGGAGGTTAAGGAGAAACAGGATAGTGATCCCATATTGCTTCAGCTAAAGTGTGCAGTTCATCAGCATAAAGTTGCGATTTTCTCCCAAGAGGGAGATGGTGTGCTTCGTTATTAGGGTCACCTATGTGTTCCTAAGGTGTGTGAGTTGAGGCGGCAGATCCTTACAGAAACCCATAATTCCAGATACTCCATTTATCTGGGTGCCACTAAGATGTACCGTGATCTACGAGAAGTCTATAGGTGGAACGACATGAAGAGGGACATCGCAAATTTTATGGCTAACTGTCCCAACTATCAGCAGGTTAAGGTAAAACATCAGAGACAAGGAGGTGTGACTCAGGAGATTAGCATTCCTACTTGGAAGTGGGAAGTGGCTAACATGGATTTCATTATGGGTTTACCCTGTACTCGCAGACAGCATGACTCCATTTGGGTGATAGTGAACAGAGTCACTAAGTCAGCTCACCTCTTGGCTGTCAAGACGACCGATTCAACGGAGGATTATGCAAGACTCTACATCAGCAAGATAGTCAGGTTGTATGGGTTTTTCCTTGTCTATCATCTAAGATAGAGGTCCTCAGTTTACATCTCATTTCTGGAAGTTTTTTTAGAAAGGTCTTTGTACTCAAGTGAATCTCAGCACAACATTTCATCCACAGACGGATGGTCAGGCAGAGTGTACCATTCAGACCTTGGAGGACATGTTGAGACCTTGCGTGATCAATTTCAAGGGCAGTTAGGATGATCACCTACCTCTTATAGAGTTTGCCTACAACAACAGTTATCACTCCAGTATTCAAATGGCCCCATATGAGGCATTTTATGGGAGTAGATGCAGATGACTGGTAGGTTGGTTCGAAGTAGGTGAATTATCCTTGATCGGGCTAGTTCATGAGGCCATGGAGAAAGTTCAACTCATCAGAGAGAGGCTAAAAATAGCTCAGAGTCGTCAAAAGTCCTATGCAGATGTGAGGAGAAGAGACTTAGAGTTTGAGATCGATGATTGGGTTTTTTTGAAAGTGTCACCCATGAAGGGGGTGATGAGATTTAACAAGAAAGGAAAGCTCAGTCCCAGGTATGTAAGTCCTTACAAAATCCTGAAAAGGGTTGGTAAGGTGGCTTATGAGTTAGAGTTGCCAGCAGAGCTAGCAGCAGTTCATCCAGTCTTTCACATTTCCTTGTTGAAGAAGAGCGTGGGTGACCCAACATCGATTGTACCTTTAGAGGGTGTGGCGGTGAAAGATAGCCTCACCTATGAAGAGGTTCCCGTTGAGATTCTTGACCGTCAGGTTCATAGGTTATGGAATAAAGAAGTCGCCTCGATAAAGGTTTTATGGAGGAATCAGTCCGTAGAGGAGATACTTGGGAAGCAGAAGCAGCCATGATGGCCAAGTATCCTTACCTCTTCCCTTTCGATTCAGTTCCAGCTTGAGGTAATAGTTCCTCTCCAGTCTTTCAGTTAAATCTTGTTTGAATTTAGTCTTAGTACCCCGTTCCCTCAGTTATCCTTGCATTTCATCATAGTTGCATATTCATGGAACTCAGTTTAGTCATATGTCAGTTTCTTGCACTCAACTGGTAGGGATTGCAGCTCTTTCCCTCCAGAATCTGCTTGTTTAGTATTCATTCGAGGATGAATGTTCCCAAGGGGGAGATATTGTAACACCCCAGAACTTCCAAGATCAGACTTAGCTCAGAAAACCAGAGGAATTACAATTTTCCAACTGATGGCAGAACTACGAGTTACTTCCATGAGCCATGGAACAGTCCATGAGTCATGGACTGGACTCGTGGAACAAAGATTAGAGGACTACTCCTCTGAAGTCAATTCCACGATAAGAGTCAATGGACCATAGAAGTTTCCATGGACCGTGGAAATTATCCATGGAATCCTCCTTCCAGACGACTCCCAGGAACCATGATTGGGTTCCACGACCCGTGGAAGTTTCCATGAGTTGTGAACCCAACTCATGGAATTGGTTCCAGTAGCCCAACCTTAAGTCCCTACGAACTACGAGTGGGTTCCATGACCCGTGGGAGTTTCCATGAGTCATGAACCCAAGTCATGAGGCCAATCTTCAGAGACCAAGGAATTCAGCCCAGTAACCACGAGTGGGATTCCACGACCCATTGAAGCTTCCATGAGTCGTGAACCCAACTTGTGGAGCTCCATTCAGTATCTCAACTTTCAGGACCAGGAAACCACGACAGGGTTCCATGACCCGTGGAATTTTCCACGAGCCATAGAACCAAGTCGTGATCCCTGAGTCGCGAATTTCAGCAGTTTTTCAAATTATTTTCCAAGGGCATTCCAAACTTTTCCTTTCTCTTTTAATGCCTAGGCTATGTTATTTTAACTACTCTAAGCCTAATTGATTAGTCAAAAACTACCTAAAACCCTCGTTCTCCTAAAAACATAAGACTTAGAAAGAAAAGAAGAGAAAGAAGCGATAGTTTTCTCTCAAGAACAAGCAGAGGTCTTCATCAACTTCAGCCCTAAAAGTCCAAGGATTTCTCCATAGCTTTCTTCACAAGTTTTGTGGAATTTTACTAGTAGGTTCCTTTCACCCATTAGGTCCCTAGCATTAAGTTGGTTCCCTCCAGTTTCTCCATGATTGATTAGACCTAGGGTTCAAGAACCTTAGAAGTTTCTTTTGTTATTCAGATGCTACAATTCATGTGATGTTTAGTCCAGATTCCTTGGAAAATTATTGCAACCCATATTTTGGATCCAGAACCCTAGCCTGTTAAATTTCCAATATTTTATAGATTTTTCTTGCTAGGTAGATTAGTCAAATAATCATGTTTCATATTTTAAAGGACATATCCTTCAGTATGTTTATGTTGCATTCCCAGTTAATTACCAGTATTTTGAGCTATCCATTATTTTAGTGCATTGTTGCTTATATTCAGTTCGGAGTATACTTAGTACCGAGAGGATGAGCGGATGAAGGATTAGTTGTCAGTTTAGGGTAAGACCTTTAGTAGCAGTCCCCAAGTCTCAGAACTACGGTGCCACCGTAGGTATTAAAGAAGTCCGCTGTCAGACTAGGCTGCACCTCCTTGTCCCTTGGGGACATCAGTAGTGGATCCATGTCAGACTTGTTCGTACCCTTGGTAAGGTATGGACACCCTTCCATCCAGGGTTACAGATTGGCCCCATAGTTAGCTCAACTTGGGGTATGTCGGTTAACAGTACCTCCCACAGTCAATTTCATGTTGCATTGACCATGTACCCAATATTTATTTCAGTATTCAATGCAGCATGTTATATTCATGATTTGTACTTGGTCATTGTACTCTGCCTAGCTTTCAGTTACATTTCAGTATGATTGTTTCCAGGTTTAGTTCTTTATTGTTCACTTAGTAGATATATATCTTTCATGCTCAGTACATTCAAATTAATGACGCATACTTTTGTGTTACTTCATTTTATAATGTAGGTTCAGGAACTCAGCATCCAGACCGCGCTTAGTTGACTTCCAGTCCGTACTCAGCATCTTAGTGGTGAGTCCTCATAGTTTGAGGATGATAGATATGCTTTACTTTTAACATTTACCTTTCAGTTTCAGTCTTATAGAGTTAGTTGGGGGCATGTCCCAGTAACTCATATCAGTTAGAGGCTTTCAGACATAAACTAGATTCAGTGGAGTTTCTAGTGTTGTTTTCAGTCATTACTATATTCTTATTACAGTTTATACTCAGCTATGTTTTGGGCTCTTTCCCACTTTATACATATAAACTGTTTTCAGCTTCCGCACAGTATATACTTTTACTTTAAATTGTATAGATATGCCATACCATGGGTTAGCTCAGGGTTACTTATGACACTGAGCATCGTGTTGCATCTAGGAGGTAGCCTCGGGGCATGACATTCAGGGTGATATTTGGCTTCTTTCTATGTTTTGAACCAATCATGACAATGTGGTTCAACAACTTTTAGTCCAAACATTTGGGCTGGGGCTGGAGGAGCTGAAGGGGCAGCCAACCCAGATATTTCCCCCTTCTAAGACCGCTTGGTTTTGGCTTTTTCTGAGGCAACTTTCTTTCCACATGGTGGCATTGTACCTACAAGCACAAAATATACAAAATCAGCCCATATTTCCACTAAGCTAGCTAAATTAGATTTTATAGGAGTCGAAATGACCCCACACTTAATTTGCGAGTGTGGTGTCCATAGTTATCAAAATAGAGTACTCAGACTTCCCCAAATTCAAGGATAACCAAGACTATGGCACCACAATTTTTCATTTAAGCAAGACTATCTTTCACAATTCAACCAAATCTTCATCTAATTTACACCCCCATTTTAACATGAAATTTAGAAATAAAGCTACCTCACAACTTCACCCAATATAGTCAATTTATTTCCCTTCTCAAGGCACAATTTTCGTCCACACACCCTTGCCCAACACTTATTCTTCCCAAAAATAAAAAATCCACAAAATTAGCACAAAATTTTGAAATCATACTAGTATTAGCATACTATGAAGTTCTTTCTTTATCTTGGATAGATTTTGAGTTTTCCAAGAGCAATAACAATGGTGGAAAAGTGGTGGACTTCCCCACTGATGGTGTAAACTAGCATGTTAAGGAAGAACAAGCATTGGGGATCAAGATTAAATGGAGGAGGAACAATAAAAATCAAGTAAGCACTTACCTTGTATGGAGAATAAAGCTTGAGAGCTTGAAGGGGAAGACAACAATGTAGGAAAGAAGAAAAACTTGGAGAGAAAATTGGGGGGGGGGGGCTATTTCTGTCCTTAAGTTTAGGGTAAGTAGATGAAAAATAATGGTGGGAGTATTTAAAAGGGCTCCATGGATCAGGTCAACTCGTGGACCCAAAAAAAGTTCTCGCTCAAACCTGTGGGTCAACGCGCCTGCAGTGCACCAGGAATAGGCGATGGGAGTTTTGGTTATGGTACGAGGCTCTAGTGCTACACCAGGATGGGTTTGGCATTGAGAGCAGGGCGCCTGTAGTGTGCCTAGAATGCCCGGCTAAAGTTTCACACCTGGGGTGCCATGCCTACAGTGTGCCAGACTTACTCGCCAATAATTTATTGCTTGGGGTGCCGCACCTCTATAGTGCTACCTCATACAGTCGTTTTTTTGATGTTTCAACAATGTTTTCATGACCCACGACCTGCTTTACCCTCTAAGTCACCTACAAAATAATAAAAATCATCAAAAAAATGTGGGTTGCCTCCCATATAGCGCCTTAGTTTTGGTCGTGGTACAATACTTCTTTTTGTATTTTTGTTATTTTATCCTAAACTATTACATTACATCAATTGGTTGCCTCCCGTGCAATGCTTTATTTAACATCGCGGCACGACACACCTTAAAAGTTACTCCTCTGACAAGGAATTTGAGGTCTTTTCCCTGTCTGCATGCTCAGCCAAATAGTGCTTCACTTTTTGCCTGTTCACCAAGAATGTGGCAGTCTTGTTAGCTCTCTAGAGTTCAACTATGCCATATGGAGTCATCTTTACTACCTCAAAGGGACCAGACTACTTAGACTTTAGCTTTCTAGAAAAAAGCTTCAGTCGTGAATTAAATAAGAGAACCCTTTAGCCTGGTTCAAATGAGCGAGGGAGGATGTGTTTATCATGCCATCTCTTCTCTTTATAGATCTTGTCATTCTCATATACCTGCAACCTAAATTTGTCAAGTTTGTTAAGCTGTAGCATTCGTTTCTATCCCGCTAGCTATTCATCAAGATTTAGATTTTTGATAGCCCAATAAGCTTGGTGCTCCATCTTAACTGGCAAATGACAAGCCTTTCCATATCCAATCCGATAAGGAGAAGTTCTAATGGGTATTTTCTACGCAGTGCAATACGCCCACAATGCATCATCAAGTTTCTCAGCTCGGTCCTTCCTTTGTGCATTTTCCATCTTCTAGAAAATCTGCTTCACCTCTCGATTAGACACCTCTACTTGACCACTAGTTTGGGGATGATAAGCAGTAGCCACTTTATGTCGCACCCCATACTTAGACAACAACTTGTGGAACCAATTGCTGGTGAAATGAGTTCCTCCATCACTAATAATTTCCCGCGGGGTACCAAATCGTGTAAAGATGTTCTTTTTTACAAATTTCACTACCACTTTTGAATCATTCATAGGGAGATCAAAAACCTTCACCCATTTTGACACATAATCCACTGCAACAGGAATGTGCTTATTTCCAAAAGATTATGGGAAGGGTCCCATAAAGTCAATCCCCCATACATCGAAGATATCCACCTCAAGGATGTTTTGCAAAGCCATCTCATGCTTTCTAGAACTAGCTCATGTTCTCTGTCACTGATCACACCATTTCACAAATGCTACTGCATCCTTGAATAAGGTAGGCCAATAGAAACCTGATTGCAATACCTTTTAAGTTGTGAGTTCTTCTCCATGAAGTCCACCATAATTTGAAGAATGATAACTCTCAAGGACCTCTTTCACTTGGTTTTCAGGAATGCATCTCCGAATCACTTGATCCGGACCTTGTTTAAATAGATAAGGCTCCTCCCTTATGTAGAACCAGGACTCATGGTAGAGCTCTTTCTTCTGCTGAGTGTTGGCTTCAGGGGGTACACTTCACTCACTAATAGATTGACAATATTTGCATACCACGGTAGCTCATCAACACTCAAAGTAAGGAGTTGTTCATCAAGAAACTCCTCTGTAATTTGTCCATCATTGGGTATTGAGACCAATTTTTAAGTCTTGATAAGTGATCGGCTACTTGGTTCTCTGTTCCCTTTTGATCTTTAATCTCTAGGTCGAACTCTTGAAGCAACAAAATCCACTGAATAAGCCTTGGTTTTGCATCCTTCTTACTTAACAAATAACAGATAACAGCATTATTCGTGTGCATGATCACTTTGGTTCCCACAAGATAGGATCAAAATTTATCAAAAGCAAATACGAGGGCTAACATCTCCTTTTCAGTGAATGTGTAATTTTCTTGCTAAGTATCAAACCTCTTACTAGCATAGTAAATCAAGTGAAATACCTTCTATATTTTCTGACCCAACTCAGTCCTAACTACAGCATCACTAGCGTCACACATTAGCTCGAATGGCAACTCCCAATTTGGTGCAACCAGGATAGGAGCTTCAACCAAGCGTTTCTTTAGCTCTTCGAACACTTTTATACACTCCATATATAACTCAAACTTAACATCTTTCTGCAGAAACTTGCATATAGGTCTTGATATTCTGGAGAAGTCTTTGATGAAGCATCTGTAGAACTTTGCATGCCCAAGAAAACTGTGAACACACCTTACAAAGACAGGCGGTGGCAGCTTTTCAACAACCTTTACCTTTTCTTAGTCTACTTCCAACCCCATTTTTGACACCTTATGTCCAAGGAAAATGCCTTCCTTGACCAAAAAGTTACACTTCTCCTAGTTCAGCACCAAATTCGTCTTTTTGCACCTCCCTAGTACCTTGGTAAGATTCTACAAGCGTGCTTCAAATGAGTTACCAAAAACAAAAAAATCATCCATAAATACCTCTAAATCTCCTCCACCATGTTGAAGAAAATAGCCATCATGCATTTCTAAAAGGTAGCCAGTGTATTACATAGTCCAAAGGGCATACACTTTAAAGCGTAAGTGCCATAAGGATAAGTGAATGGTGTTTTCTCTTCATCCTCGAGTGAAATGGCTATTTGATTATAGTCAAAATATCCATCCAAGAAGTAGAAGTACTCTTGCCCAGCCAACCTGTCCAACATTTGATTAATAAAAGGAATGGGATAGTGGTCTTTTTAGGTGGCTTCATTGATCTTTCTATCTTCCATGAAATTCTCCACCCAGTAACTGTGCATGTCGGGATCATCTCATTCTTATTATTAGTAACAAATGTCATTCCCCCTTTCTTGGGAATACATTGAACCAAACTGACCCATTTGCTATCTTAAATCGGGTGGGCAATACCTGAATCAAGCCATTTGATCACCTCTTTTCTCACCAAATCCTTCATGATAGGGTTTAACCATCTTTGATGTTGTGCCATGGGCTTGCACCATTCTTTTGTATAAATCTTATGCATACAAAAAGCTGAGTTGATCCCATGAATGTCAGACATCTTCCAACTGATAGCGCAATTGCATCTTCTTAATACAGCTAAAGCCTCCTTTACTTGTGCATCATTCAACCCGACTACAAGAATAACTGGTAAGGTGTTATCTTCTCCCAAGTAAGCATATTTAAGGTGAGAAGGGAGAGGTTTCAACTCTAACTTCGGAGCTTTTAATAGATGGCTTGGGAGGGGGTCCCAAGATCTATTGAGAGGCTCAAACTCACCCTTTCCATTGAACATACTTGCCATATTCAAATACTGAATCATTTCTTGAGCAGTTGCATCTCCATGATCTTTTTCAGCATCTCTTCAATATTGTTGCTTGGGGCAGAAAGTTGATTATTCTGGGCAAACTACTGATTCTGACCCTGATTTCTATACTGATTCTGCCTTTGATTGTTCCTATAAGACAATTTGGAGTTGTTCCTCATGTTAGCATTATAAGTCTAGCCAAAATTCTGATTTTCACCTTTTTTTCATATCCCACAAAGTTTATTGATTCGTATTTGACGCAGTCTTCTTATAGATGATCACCTCCATAAGTCTCACAAAATTGAAGAATTGTAAGGTGCACTACATTTATTTGTGCTTGAGTACCCCTAAGAGCCAGCTTGTTAAACACGGTCGCTATATTGCTCAGCTAATTAGACATCAATTCCACCTTAGCTAATAAAGTTGTGTGGTTATATACCTCTAATAAACTGGCAACCTTCTTGGGTGCAGTTTTGCTGATGTCTGCATTCTACTCAGGGTTGCTCTGTGCCATTAGTTGTAAGAGACTGTACAACTCATACTATGTCTTCTCCAAGGCTTGCCCCTCTACCGCACAGTCTAATAAAATCTTTGAGTGAGAGTCTAGACTCTTAATAAATGTGTGTACCAGAACCCCATTAGTTTTTTGGTGATGAGGACAATCTCTAAGGAGAGACTTGAATCTTTCCCATGCCTGATATAGATTCTCTCCATCTTTCTTTCTGAAGCTCAATATTTTACTCCTCAACTTAGCCGTATTTCCAGAGGTAAGGAATCACATCAGAAACTTCCTGGAAAGATTATTCCATGAAGTGATGAAGTTAGGCAGTTCAACTTTTAACTACCTCTTTGCTTCCCCAAGGAGCAAAAATGAGAATAACATAAGCCCAACATAATCTTCTGAGACCCCAACAGGTATGTAAGTATCACTGATTTCTAGAAACGTCTGTATGTGCTATTGTGGATCCCCGTGAGCTACGCCTGTGAATTACCCACTAGAGTGTAAAAGTTTCATCATGTTTTATTTTAGTTCAAAGTGGCCTCCTGCATCCGATTTGCAAATGCTAGATGTGGCATTACTCACCTGTGGGATCTCCACTTCTCTCATTGCCCTTGGCGTGACCATTTCTACTGGCCATTTTTACCTGCTGATTCGGATCAAGAACCACCTCCTAAACCTATAAAGGGTTGCTTCACTTATACTTTGATGAAATTATCTCTCAGATTCAGGGTGTGACTCTACTAAGTCTCTAATCCTTTCCATCTTGTTGAAAATTCAAAAGTTTGTACCTATAGATTTAAAAGCTAAGATCAAGTTGTCAACACTTGAATAATAAAGTCGTAAAATAAAAATTAGACATTTGCTAATTTCTAAGTCCATGGTAACGGCGCCAAAAACTTGTTAGCAACTTCCAAACACACGCAAGTATACATGGTCATCCAAGTAATATAGACTAGTTCATTCGGATATCATACCTAAGGAACTTGTGACTTAGCAAATATTCTAAAAAATTCTAGTACCGCAAATGTAAACAAGTGTAAGAGTAACCAAGAAAAGTTTTGAGATTGTAGTAACCAAGAGTAATTAAATAAAATATTAAAGCAGGTAATTATTTATTGTTGTTCCAAGTTTCGAGAGAATTCTAGGGTTACAGCTTTATTTTGCAATCATGAGTAGTATCCACTTGAATTGACTCATCTGTTTACCTAGTTGTTGATTTTGCGGTTAATTATATGATTATGATCTTCCAAACCTCTAATCACCTATTCAAATGCAATTCTAGTTCTATATTCCTATGAGCAGAATGAACATGTCAATGAAGTTTCTACTCCCGTGAAAACCAAGCAAAGTAATCTAGGTATATTTCTATCCTAGCCACAAATCTACTTATATGTTATAAAAGAGAGATCTTACTCCTTATATTCCTCGTTCTATCTTGTTGATTCTTCTTCTGGGTTCACAACAAGATTATAGATTTAATTTAATGTTGGCCGAGCATAAAAATACTAAGTACAGGAACACAAGAACAACTATTAATGGCAAACAAACTTAATCATTTAAACATTTAACTAATCATTCATGCGTTCTAGTCGTAACCCCAGAACAAAGGTTCTTAGCCACTCATATTATTCAAGAACACAAAAAGTATTATTTTCATTCAAAGTAATGACTGAGGAAAGTAAGAAGAAATAAACCTAATGGTGAATTTTATATTCTGCTTTAAGCTCAAAATATGATGGAACAACCCCACTAAAAATGTCCTAGGGTTGTATTTATAGTGTTGGGAAATACACCTTTTTCATTCTTAAATTTGGAGTAGAAAAAAGTTGGAAAATATTTTTGGGTTGGGGTCTAACGCGGCACGCCTGTAGTGCGCCAGCCATACCCATCGATAGTTTGGATACTGGGGTGGCATACCGGTGTTGCGCCATAGCCTAAAAATGATCTTCTTCTCTTCTTCTCTCCCAGGGACTTTGCTAACTCCTTTTCTACTGCTCCGTGCTCTCGTGTTTGCTCCCAAAGATTGCTTTCCCTCATCATTTATCCTATAAATATCTAATCATGTGTCTTAGTTCATAATCATTCAATATAAATCAAGACACACATAATATAGTGAAGATTATTCACAAAACTAAAGGGAAATATTGGTAAATGTCACAACCCAGGCCGCCATGAGTGGCACTCACCAAATACCCCAGGTGAGCAAACTGATACCGTCCCAATACTTAACAATTCTAGCAGCTTAAAAACAATGCATAAAATAAACTAGCAATAAAATCCTAAAACACCATATCATAAACTGCAGAAACATCCTCCCTAGAACCTGAAAGTCATTGTACCAAAACATGCTACCAAATTATCTAGAGAATACGGGGATGCAACCCCAAAATAAGCAAGGTCTAAGCCCGAAACAAGTGGGATACAACTAACAGGAAGAAACCAAGGTAGCTCGATCGGAGCAGCTCACCCTTGATATCTGAAAGATCTGAGACTATAAGTGAGGTCACGTGTCAGCCGCCGGAAGATTGCCTGTACTCACAAAAAGAAAAACAAGTGCAGAGTTAGTACACAAACACTGTGTACTGATAGGATCATCGGCCAGCTCCAATAAACATAATATGAACAGTAAACCATAACATAGTAAGGTACAGGAAACATGTAACAAGACAACAAACAACCAGATATTACGCCCCTCCCTTAGCTCATTAAACACATGAACAAAAAGGCAACCATTGACCACACCCAAAAACAACAACATATACCCTTTTTCACATAACCCATACCAGCCAAGGATCCCCCTAACATCACTGAAGTGTTAGACATGAAATACCAGTCTACACTAAGACAAAACTCACATTTAAATAAAATCACCCAGCCTATCATGGACCATAGACATAATTCACAATTCGAGAATACAACCCGGTCCACTCATGGAACCATCAAAAGAATACAATAATGCAATTAAGACAAACCATACCAGGTGTGGTACCCGAGACAACCATTAGAAATTCCCGTATCATGCGTGGTACCTAAGCCAACCGTTAGTATACCTGTACCAGGCGTGGTACCCGAGCCAACCATTGGTAATTCCCATACCAGGCATGGTACCCGATACAACCGAATGTCAAACAAGTCCAATCGATCACAACCAATGAACAAACATACTTGAAAAACCAACAAGCAAACAAAAGTTCATTTCACAAGACTGATTACCGGACAACTAGACATTAACAATTCATTTCATAAACGTAAAACATATACACTACTACAGAATAGTACGTGAACACATAACGCATATTAGAAATCAATAACCATTACCTACCTCAAAATATTCTAAGCTCTACTCAATCAGAGCTTTCTCGTTTCCCAAAGTTTTTGCCAGTTCTTGGTCTGAAACAACACACAATAACCAAAAATTAATCCTTATGGCCTACTAGTTACCTGGATTATGCAAAAATCCCAAACCCCAGGCCAACCATTATCATTCCACCCATTTCCCAAGATTTTCCACCATTAATTCACTTATTCCTACCATTTTTATGGATACATTTGGAGAATTAAGGTCACATGATCATAATTCAATGAAAATAACAACACCCAAGAACTCCTACACCCTAGAATCCCTTTTTTTCCCCGGATTCTACCATTCCTAGGTCCTTCAATATCTTCCCCCAAGTCCACCTCTACCAATTCTATAGCATAGGGAAGATAGTACAAAGTTTGGGGAGTAAAATCCTTACCTTTGGGATAAAAAATGATGAAAAACTGAAGGAGTTTGCCCAAAATCGTCCTTACCCTTCTCCAAAATGTTCTTGATGAAAACTGAACATTATGGGGAAGTTTTCTATATTAAATCCTGACTGGTCCTCTATAGAGGTCCCCGCTGTGCTATAGCGGTACCGCCATAGCAGAACCATCTGCTATAGCGGTGCTAACCGACATTGAATTCCACTATAGCAGTATTTTCTCCGCTATACAGAGGTCGCTACAATGGGGTGTCAACCGCTAGGGTGGTTGACATGGGACAGAAATTCATAAAATCCCCCAAATTGGTTCATTTTACAACACTCTCAATTTCTTGCTATTTTAAAACAACCCCTTCGTATCAACTTTGATACCAGGAGTTTTTCTTACCCGAATTTGATTCCAAAAAGTCCTCCAGACTCCTTTATTCTTAGCTAAATGGAAGTCTATCTCAAAACCAAACACGTTATCTAATCTTTTCCCAGATTTCCTTAGACCATACCTCGCTCTAAAACTAGCCAAGACTAGCCTAGCCTAGAATTTTGTACTGCTAAATCTGCAAGTTTTCTGACTCGAAACTTGGCACAAAAATTTTACCATTAACAATGAACCCAGTCCTTATAATAGATACCAATTTACCCAGCGTTCATCCCCGAATGATCAAACTCGAAATTATGGAATTACAGAAAGGAAAGTGTAGTACCTGAATCCTCAAACAAGTGAGGGTACTTGTCCTGCATTTCCTTCTCAATTTCTCAAGTGGCTTCCTCAACCGGACGATGCTTCTATTAAACCTTTACCATGTCGATCACTTTTGTCCTTAATTTTCAGACATCCTAATTAAGAATCACAACTGATTCCTCTTCATAGCGCAGATCCTTATCAAATAACACCTCATCCCACTTGATGATGTAGTCCCAATCCCCATGGTATTGATTTAGCATGGATATATGGAATACCGGATGGACACCCAACAAACAGGGCGGCAGTGCTAACTTGTAAGCCACTAGCTCTACAATCTCAAGAACTTCGAACAGTACAATGAACCGAGGACTGAGCTCGCCCTACTTACCTAAATGCATAACTCCCTTCATTGGTGACACTTTCAATAAAATTTGTTCACCAATCTGAAAATCCATGTCCCTTACCTTGCGATCCGCATATTCCTTCTGCCTGCTTTGGGCTGCTAGCAACTTAGTCTTAATACCTCTTACCTTTTCTTGTGCCTCCCTTACCAAGTCCATGCCCAAAGGCTTTACATCGCCTTCCTCAAACCACCTTATAGGTGACCTACAACCCCTTCTATACAATGCTTCAAATGGTGCCATGTCGATGGTAGAGTGGTAGCTATTGTTGTAGGAGAACTCACACAATAGTAGAAACTGGTCCCAATGACCCCCAAAGTCAATCACACATGCTCTCAGCATGTCCTCCGATACTTAGATCTTCCTCTCCGACTAACCATCAGTCTGAGGATGGAAGGTTGTGCTGAAGGTGAGTTGATTGCCCAACTCTTCATGTAACTTACCCCAAAACTTAGAGGTAAACTGTGTACCCCTGTCGAAAATGATAGACAGTGGTACCCCATGCAATCTCACGATCTCTTTCACATAGATCTTCGTTAATTGCTACGAATTATAGTCCACTTTGACTGTAATAAAATAAGCTAACTTGGTCAGCCTGTCTATAATGACCCAAATAGAGTCATACTTCCCCAAATTCTTGGGAAGACCCACTATGAAGTCAATGGCTATCCTTTCCCACTTCCACTCTGGAATGGGCATCCTCTGAAGTAGTCCTACAAGTCTTTGGTACTCATACTTTACCTACTGGCAATTTTTACATTTGGACACCAAATTATCTATGTCCCTTTTCATCCCGGGCCACCAGTAAAGCTGCCTCAAATCCCTATGCATCTTGGTTACACTCGGATGAAATTGAATACCGTAAGCCAGACGCCTCTACCAACACTCTCTTAATGTTATCATCAACCCAAGGACATAGATCCTCCCTCTTAAACTCAGCACTCTGCCAGAGTCCAATGTGGCATCCCTGGACTCCCTGAATATAACCTTGCTCCAAAGCCTACTCAACTGCAAATCCTGAAACTAGTTGGCCTTTATCTCCTCTATGAATGTGGATTTGACCTCAATACTAGCCAATACTCCACCCTATTCTAAGATACCCAGGTGTCTGAACTGAGATTCCAAAGCCTGAATCTCCCTTGATAAAGGTCATTTGGACACCCCCAAACAAGCCAAACTGCCCATGATGACTATCTTCCAGCTCAATGCGTCTACCACCATATTAGCTTTACTCGGATGGTACTGAATGGTCACATAATAGTCCTTTAACAACTCCATCCACCTTCTATGCCTCAGATTCAAGTCCTTCTGAGTAAAAACATGATACAGACTGCGATAATCAGTGAACACCTCAGACTTGACACCATAGAGATAGTGTTTGCAAATCTTGAGTGCAAACTAAGTCATGGTTTGGGTATTTCCTCTCATGTACCTTCAACTACCTAGATGCATAGGCTATCACATTCCTGTCCTGCATCAACACAACACCCAAACTCGAATGTGAAGCATCACAATAAATAATAAAATCCTTACCTTTCATCGGCAATGAAAGGATGGGAGTCGTGGTAAGGAGTGTCTTGAGCTTTTAGAAGCTCTCCTCACACTTGTCTGACCACACAAATGGTACCTCCTTCTGAGTCAACCTTGTCAAGTGAGTAGCGATAGATGCAAAGTCCTTGACAAATCTATGATAGTAACCTGCAAGTCCCACAAAACTCCTCACCTCAGTCACAAAGTTAGGCCGAGCCCAATTCTTGACTGCCTCAATCTTCTGGGGATCCACCATCACCCCCTTTTCTGACACTATATGCCCCAAGAACGCGACTGAAGTCAACCAAAATTCACACTTGGACAACTTCGCATAAAGCTTTTGGTTCCTAAATATTTCCAACACAATAGAGAGATGTTCAGCATGCTCCTCCCTACTCTTGGAGTAGATCAAAATATCATCAATAAAAATGATGATGAACGAATCCAAATAAGATTTAAACACCCCATTCATCAAACTCATAAATGTCATTGGCATATTAGTCAACCCAAACGACATCACTAAGAACTCGTAATGCCCATATAGAGTCTGAAAAGCAGTCTTAGGAATGTCCGCAGACCTAATCTTTAACTGATGATACCCTAACCTCAAGTTGATTTTTGAAAATACAAATACACCCTGTAACTGGTCAAACAAATCATCTATACAGGGTAAAAGGTACTTATTCTGGGTGGTCACCTTATTCAACTACTTGTAATCTATGCACATCCACATACTACCATATTTTTTTCTTCACAAATAAGACCATAGCACCCCAAGGCAAAGCACTGGGATGGATGAATCCCTTATCTAAGAATTTCTAAAGTTGAGTCTTAAGTTCCCTTAACTTTGCTGGAGCCATACAATATGGAGGAATGGAAATTGGGCGAGTTCCTGGCTCCAAGTCAATACAGAAATCAATATCCCTGTCTGGAGGCATACCAGGCAGATCCGCCAGAAACACCTCCTGAAACTCTGAAATAATCAGAACTGACTCAATAGATGGGGACTCTACACTATCACCCCGGAGATGATCCAAAAAGGCTAAACACCCTATTCCCACTAGCTTTCTAGCCCGAATGAATGATATTTTCTTGGCCAGCTTAGGCCTGCACACACCTTTTCACTCTAGCCTATCCTTACCCGAAATCTCTAGAGCCATAGTTTTGGTGTTGCAATTCAATACATCATTTTAAGGGGATAACCAGGTCATACCCAAAATGACATCGAATTCTACCATATCCAGAATTACCAAGTCTACCCAAGTATGCAACCCCACAAAAATTACAAAACAAGCATGATAAACATGAGTTACAATCACGGACTCTCCAACAGAGGTAGAAACATGGATAGGGGAATCAAGGATTTCACAAATCAAGTCCACACCCAAAGCAAAATTAACAGACACATAAGAGAAGGTAGAACCTGGGTCAAAAAGTACCAAAGCCATCCTATCGCAAACAAGAATTATACCTGTGATCACTGTATTTGATGCCTCCACCTCAGAACTCCCTGGAAAAGCATACCACTAAGCTCAGTCATCAATCAGAGCTACTTCCTTGGCTGGCTGTGCCACACCCCGGCCCATGCTATCGTACCCCCTGTCTCCCCGGCCTTCTTGAAAGTTACCTCACCCACCCTGTGGATGACCTCTAGCATGACCACCTCTACCTGCCAGGACCACATCCTTAGACTGTTGCTGAGCCTGATTACCAGTCTATATGTGAGGGCACTCCCTCTTAAAGTGGACAAGATCACCATAATAGAAACAACCACGATCAAGAAAAGGCCAACTGGTAGATGGGTAAGAAGCTCCCTGATGTGCCGGGATTCTACGGCACATTTGACGCCTTTAACTAAGAATACTCGCAAGTTTTCAAGCAACTTTTGTGGTTTTTGATGTATTTATGTTGTATTTGCAGGAAATGGAGAGAAGGATAAAAAGGAAGTGAAAAATACTCAAGCTAAGTTACACGGGTTAGGCTTGACGGAGGGCCTGACGGCTCGTCAGACAGGTGACTGACCGTCAGGGGAGCCACCAAACCTGGCAGCAGCTAAAGGAGGCACTGGATAGTGGCGATGGTTGGCGTGATGGCCCGTCACACCCATGACTGACCGTCAGCCAAGCGTCAAGTTGGAGCTCAAAGAGAGCATCCACTGGATAGTCGCAACGGTTGGCGTGACGGCCCGTCACTCCCGTGACTGCCCGTCAGCCAAGCCGTCAAGTTAGAGCTAAAGGATAGCATGCACTGGATAGTGGCGACTGCTTGGAGTGACGGCCAGTCGCATGGGTGACGGTCCGTCAAGCGACCCGTCAACGCGAAGCGGGACTCCAAAAATTCAATTTTTGGACTTTATTTCCTGGACTACTATAAATACCCAGTGTTAGGGTTATTTTAGATTATTCATTAACTAATATTTGTGAGACGTTTTGAACGAGTTTTGGGAGAAGAAAACACGATACAAACTCGTTTTCTACCTTTTCTTCCATTGTTCTTGGGATTTTCACCATTGGTGCTGGGATTCTATGAAGTTCAAAGTAAAGTATTAATTTTCTATTGTAAGAATTCCTTCTTCTCATATGAATGCTAGTATTTTTTTACTTCGCTTTGCTAGCATGAGTGGCTAACCTCCCCACAACTAGGGTTGTGGGATCCATGGCAAGAGTCACAATGTAGATTCCGGGTAGCGTTGGGTTAAATTTATATATTGTCACGTGGTTAATCATTCATTATTTATGTTTTCTAATGGTTGCAAACATTAGAACATACCTAGGTTTGATTTGCTTGAACAAAGAGATTAAAACTGGGAAATTTGATTAACTACGAGGATTCGAAACTACCAACTCTCGTCTTATGATTAATGTTGTAACTAGATTAACCTACTCGATGATTAGGATTGAAATAAGAAAGTTCACTTTTTCAAGTTCGAGAGAATTGAAAAGTAAATTCGTCTATTTGGTTGAGAAACGTTTAGATGATACCATTAATTCAATCACATCGTGATATACATATAGAAAGAACCCGGTTAAGCTTTGAGTCGAAATTGTTACGACGCCATGGTGAACAATTCCCTAGTTCATTCTCATACTGATTAATACTCGTTGAAACTCATAAATTATTATTTGCATTTTTCAAATATTGATCACACAAACCCCCCCATTTACCGAAAACTATTGATTATTAGTCATCTAATTCACTAACGACTTAATTTGCACCTTATTCCCTGTGGGATCGACCCCAACCTCTGTTGGGTTCTATATTTGACAACGACCGCTTACGCTTCTTAATTTGAGGTGTAATTTGAGCGTTATCAAATTTTGGCGCCGTTGCCGGGGAATACGGTTGTTTATTAAGTCCGGTGTGTTTATTTGACTCTTAGTCATATTTTCTGCTTTTACTTTTATTTGTTGTTTTTGTTTGTTACAGGGTACATAGTTGTGCATGCCATGTACCCGGCTCTCGGGTGAATCAACATTACCTTACGATCCCAAGCTTGCTAGAACGTTAAGGCGAACCATGAATGCACGACAACAAGAGGCAACAAGACTAGCTGCAGCTCAGCAGGCCCAATAACACGTAAATGTTGATGATATTGAGGACGATGTTGGGCTGGATGATGAGGCTGTAGCAGGTGATGGTAGAGCTACGGAGCTTGTTGAAAATATAGCCCCCGCAAACCAAAGGCAGTAGCAGAGGGGTAGAGGTCGACAGCAACCAAGGCAATTTTCTTTGGATGATGATGAGGATATCGACTTAGATGGAGTTGGTGCCACGGGCGCTATTGCGCTTCCTCCGCTATCGCCTGGGGCCAAGTTCAACATTGCTAGCACAATGCTCCAGCTGTTAAACTTAAATGGATTGTTCCGTGGTGTTGCTGGTGATGATCCAAACCGACACCTGATGAATTTTGTGGGTATCTGCAAGTCGTTCGAATTGCCTAGAGTAAGTCAGACAGCAATCAGGCTCATGTTATTTCCGTTGTCTCTGTCTAATGAGGCAGCATTATGGTTGACAGAGCTAACCCCCGACTCTATCACAACCTGGGGAGAGTTGAAAGGAGCTTTCCTAGAAAGGCTCTTTCCTCCCTCTAGGATGATACAGTTGAGGGATGAAATTAGCAACTTCAGACAACAACCTCATGAGGCTTTACATGAGACTTGGTTGCGGTTCAAGAAAAAGCTTACACAATGCCCAAACCATCAGTTGACCGACAATTTTTTGATGCAGACATTCTACAGGGCTCTGAATTCGGCTACCAAGCCGACATTGGATAATGCAGCAGGTGGAGCATTTATGGGTCTTACCTTTATCGATGCCACAACTATTTTGGACTGGCTCACTAAAACCAACAGGGCTTGGCATACACGGGATATAGAGGTAGCTTCTAGTACTTATGCAGTCGGTATGTTAGCGGAACAGCGCAGGAAAGAGGCCCATCTGAAAACGCAAATGGACCTACTGACAAAACATTTATTGTCAGGAGGTATGGAGAAAGTGAAAGTTGTGGGTTCCCAAGGTAGAGCAGCAGAGTTTGAATCTGATGAGGAGGCAAATTATGTGGGTGGTTTCCAGGCTTATGGCCAAGGAAACCAAGGTTAGAACAATTACTATGAAAAGCCAGGTTATAAGAGTCGAGAACAAGGTGATTGGAGGAGCAAAGATGATAGAGGTGGATTATACATACCACCTGGGAATCGTGACAAAGCTAGCAATGAGTCAGGGACGTCCAAACTAGAGAATATGATGGCTAAGATGCTGTTGAAGGTAGAATCGACTGACTCCGGGGTAAAGGAGATGAGGACTGAATTATCAGTAATGAGTCAGGTAGTGGATTCACATTCCACCTTGATCAAGCAATTAGAGCAGCAAGTGAGCCAAATCTCAGCGTCTCTAAATCAAAGAAAGACAGGTACCTTGCCGAGTGACACCATTAAAAACCCTAGGAATGATGGGAGTTGTATGGCGATCACTATGAGAAGTGGTAAAATATTATCAAAATCACATCCGGTAATTCAGACTCAGAAAAGTAATGTTGCTGAGGAAGATGAGTTAGTAGATGCTGAAAATATGGTCGATGAGGGTGTGAGAGTATCTGTTGAAAAACCCACTGTGGTATAGGATGCTACTCAAGTGCTCACGGATAAAAGCAAGGAAATTGAAAAACTTCCAACTATGATGCCTCGGCCACTGCCTCCTTTCCCACAACGGTTGAAGAAGAAAGTGGAAGATAGCAAGTTCCTAAATTTCATGACCATGCTTAAGCAGATATCAGTAAACATCCCACTGGTGGACGCTCTTGAACAAATGCCCGGATATGCCAAGTTCATGAAGGACTTGATTACCAAGAAGAGGTCAGTAAGATTTGAACCAGAAGATAACCTCCACCACTGCAGTGCTATTTCTTCAAGATCGTTAGTGGAAAAGAAGGAAGATCCAGGTGCTTTTACTGTTCCCTGTACTATTGGGAAATTCAACTTTTAAAAAGCCTTATGTGATCTTGGTGCTAGCATCAACTTGATGCCGCTAGCAGTCTATAAACAATTGGGTTTGGGATCTCCCAAACCAACTACCATGAGGGTGTTAATGGTTGACCGTTCAATAAAGCGACCGGTGGGAATATTGTCTGATGTGCTGGTAAAGATTGGTAAGTTTATATTCCCAGCTGACTTTGTAATCTTAGATTGTGAAGTGGACTTTGAAGTTCCCATAATCTTGGGATGACCATTGTTAGCCACTGCAAGAGTGTTGGTCGACATGGAAAGAAACGAACTGACATTCAGATTAAATAATGAATTGGTCAAGTTTGATGTGTGTAAATTGATGAAGCCACCAAGAGACATAAGGGTGGTCTCGGTTATCAATATTATTGATGAAGCCCCTATGGATGTGCATATTGAGGAGAAGGGTTGTGTTGAGACCCTAGCTGTTATGAGAATGATGTTGGGATCGCAAGAAGAGAAACCTATAGAGGAAGGCAGTGAGAACAAATCAAGAAAAAGAAAACACCGCAAGAGAACCAACAAAGAAATAGAGTTAGAAAGAGTAAAGAAGTTGTCTCGACTAGCTGAGGAGCCGATAAAAGAGAAAGTTGGAGCTCAACAGGATGATGTCGCTTGCACCTATTCCAGCGATTGCTCCTGTTTGGAGACCCTGGTGGTCTCCAACATCATGCAAGACTCTGAGTCCTATGGGTTTCACAGGTATTCCTTTCTTTCACAGTTTTAGCTTTCACATGTATGCATTAGGGTCAATGCATGAGTCTAAGTTGAGGGTGTTGGGATACCTGTGAGTCTTTCACCACCGAGGGTTTTTGTTGTCGTGTTTCTTTTCCCTCCGGTATGCTATCTAGTAGAACCGGCATGTTTAGGTTGTTGTTTAAATTTTGGTTGTGTTCTGGTGTCTATAGCAAGCATGACTTTTTGGAAAGTCTAACTAAAAGGCCCCCCCTCTGAAAAAGTTGATTTTGTACTTATGTTTGAAACGATTAATTGTTCTGGATCCTTGAATGTCATTGTGTGGTTGTGATTGTAATAATTATGCTTAAGCCGAGCTGTTGTTTTGATAGTTGGTAGTTGTATGGGTTCTTGGTGCCAAGTCTGTGTGAGCTTATTATTATAAACTCTTACTCTGTGCATGCATCTAGAACTTGCCCGGTCTATTTTGTTGAGCTTGAAATTAATTGCTTAAGAAAGTACCACGGGCCCTTTTTGTGTGCAGTCCACTTAGCCTATAAGACCGTCCAAATGCAAATAATCCCTTTGATCCCTGTTTGAGCCATAATTGACTCTATCTATTCTTTCAATAACCTGTCAGCGTTTCTTTTTAACTTTGAATCTCTATTTCGGCCCTAGTCCTTCCTTGGACATCGTGCACCTCAACTCAGGCAATCAGCCTAAGTTGAGGGTGGCTACTATAGAGGAAAATGATAAGAAAAATAGGATGGATAAGATTGGTTGTGGATAGAATGAAAATTTCGGGTGTGTGCCTAAGAAAAGAAAGAAAAAGAAACGAAAAAGAGATGAAAAAAAAAGAATTGTCAAAAGAAAGAGGCCGCACCTGTAGCTAGAAAGAAGGGAATAAAAAGGTGAATAAGGATGGACGAAGTAAAGTTAAGTGGAAATAGTAGGTCGGTGATTCCAAGGAGGGTTTAGTCACTATTCCCCAAACGTATCCTCCCTGCACCCGAAGCCTCATTACAAGACAAAACAAGTCCTATAATGATCCTGACCGGCTTTCTGAAAAAAAACTAAAATAGAATAGCAAGGGCAAGCTTATGGCATCGCATGTGCATTGTTTGAAGTCGTTTGTGAGTGTGAGCGCCTTACCTAATCCTAAATCTTGTGTGTGGGACTTCTTTGTAGTGAGGGCACCGAGATTTCTGTATCATCTGTTGACTGTTGGGATAGCTGTTGTGTGTGTATGTAGAATATTCTATCATATCGGAATGACATGTTTGGATCCTCTCAAGTTAGCGTTTCACACATTTGTGTACTACCGGGGGGGCTTGATTTAAATTTAATAGACTGTTGAGTGGCCATGATTTGCTAAAGATATGTGTTTGTATTCTTAGTTGAGTCGTCATTTTGTTTTTGTTGTCATGTTGCTTGAGGACAAGCGAACGTTTTAAGTTGAGGGTGTTGATGTGCCGGGATTCTACGGCACATTTGACGCCTTTAACTAAGAATACTCGCAAGTTTTCAAGCAACTTTTGTGGTTTTTGATGTTTTTATATTGTATTTGCAGGAAATGGAGACAAGGATAAAAAGGAAGTGAAAAATACTCAAGCTAAATTACATGGGTTAGGCTTGACGGAGGGCCTGACGGCTCGTCAGACAGGTGACTGACCATCGGGGGAGCCACCAAACCTGGCAGCAGCTAAAGGAGGCACTGGATAGTGGCGACGGTTGGCGTGACGGCCCGTCACACCCGTGATGACCGTCAGCCAAGCGTCAAGTTGGAGTTCAAAGAGAGCATGCACTGGATAGTGGCGACGGTTGGCGTGAAGGGCCGTCACACCCGTGACTGCCCGTCAGCCAAGCCGTCAAGTTAGAGCTAAAGGATAGCATGCACTGGATAGTGGCGACGTCTTGGAGTGACGGCCAGTCGCATGGGTGGCGGTCCGTCAAGCGACCCGTTAACACGAAGCGGGACTCCGAAAATTCAATTTTTGGACTTTATTTCCTGGACTACTATAAATACCCAGTGTTAGGGTTATTTTAGATTATTCATTAACTAATATTTGTGAGATGTTTTGAACGAGTTTTGGGAGAAGAAAACACGATACAAACTCGTTTTCTTTCTTTTCTTCCATTGTTCTTGGGATTTTCACCATTGGTGCTGGGATTCTACGAAGTTCAAAGTAAAGTATTAATTTTCTATTGTAAGAATTCCTTCTTCTCATATGAATGCTAGTATTTCTTTACTTCGCTTTGCTAGCATGAGTGGCTAACCTCCCCACAACTAGGGTTGTGGGATCCATGGCAAGAGTCACAATGTAGATTCCGGGTAGCGTTGAGTTAAATTTATATATTGTCACGTGGTTAATTATTCGTTATTTATGTTTTCTAATGGTTGCAAACATTAGAACATACCTAGGTTTGATTTGCTTGAACAAAGAGATTAAAACTGGGAAATTTGATTAACTACGAGGATTCGAGACTACCAACTCTCGTCTTATGATTAATGTTGTAACTAGATTAACCTACTCGATGATTAGGATTGAAATAAGAAAGTTCAGTTTTTCAAGTTCGAGAGAATTGAAAAGGAAATTCATCTATTTGGTTGATAAACGTTTAGATGATACCATTAATTCAATCACATCGTGATATACATATAGAAAGAACCCGTTTAAGCTTTGAGTCAAAATTATTACGACGCCATGGTGAACACTTCCCTAGTTCATTCTCATATTGATTAATACTCGTTGAAACTCGTAAATTATTATTTGCATTGTTCAAATATTGATCACACAAACCCCCCCATTTACCGGAAACTATTGATTATTAGTCATCTAATTCACTAAAGACTTAATTTGCACCTTATTCCCTGTGGGATCGACCCCAACCTCTGTTGGGTTCTATATTTGACAACGACCGCTTAAGCTTCTTAATTTGAGGTGTAATTTCAACATTATCACTCCCTGGCCCTGAGGAGCTGAAAACTGTTGATTAGCTCTCGAACGATCACCTGTAGCAGCTAGCAAAGCTGACTAAATAGGACGGGCAAAGTACACCTGCTGATTGTGGCCCCTAGAGTGCGTGCCACTAAAGTTTCCATTATTTCGGAGCCTCTTGGCTAACACTTTAGCCTGCGCAACCTGCTTGACCCCTTCTAACTCCTTAACATAATCTGTTACCTCATTGAAGCTCTTCCCAACTGAAGTCATGTGCACCGATAACACTTGTAAGTCTGTATTCATGCCCTTCACAAATAACTGAATCCGCTCCTCCTCAGAACCCAACAACTGTGTAGCAAAATGAGACAAGGCATGAAACTTAGTCTTAAAAGCAGAGACCGACATGTTACCCTGCTCCAGAGCCTGGAACTCATCCTTTTTGTGATCTCTCAAAGTACGAGGCATATACTTCTCTAAGAAGAGAGCGTGAAACTGCTTCCAAGACAGTGGGGATAAAATAGATGACCGACATTCCACATGAGACCTCCATTACTGCTTTGCATCACCTTGCAGCTGAAAAGTGACAAACTCAACCCCATGCTATTGCACAATGCCCAGCTTGTGAAGCCTCTCATAACAGTCCAATATGAACTCATAAGCATCTTCCTTTTCAGCACCCTGAAACGTAGGAGGTTTCAACTTAAGAAACTTGGTTAGCATCTCGTGCTCATTCCCTGTCATGACCAGACCTAGCATTGGTCTGGAGAAGTTATCTATACCCGATGCCGCATCCATTCTAGGAGTTGTAATAGCCGATGGATGAGTAAACAGAACCTGATCTGCAATCCCTGTGGGGTTGTCTCCAGCACCAACCAGCCACTCAGGAAGGACCACACTTGCTAAAATACTTCAATTGTGATAGGGGAAAGGCCTGCACCTCCATCCGGTGCTGCCTATGCCTGCTCTACACCCTCCTCAACAGCAACCTCAACCTCCTCTTCAACCTGATCCTGGGGTGGGGGAGGGGTCATCTCACGTTCTTCTGCAGCCGCTTGAGCTTTACCCCTGGAGGTTGTTTCTCTACCTCGGCCCCTGCCCTTTTCACTTCCTCTAACAGCCAGGTCTGCTTCTCTTGCTCCGTTGTTCCTTGTGTTAACCATCTGCGGACAGAAGAGTGAACGAAGTCAGATACCAATTTGTATCACTAGATACCAATTGAAATCAAGTATAGCACGAAGGAAGAAAGAAGAGATAGTTTTCCTAAAGTCCTATAGCCTCTCGAAGAAAAGTACAGACGTCTCCGTACCATTCTGCAAGACTCTACTAGACCTATTTTAGTATGATGAGATCAATGAACCTAGATCTTTGATAATATTTTTGTCAGGACACAGTCCCCCGTGAGTGGCACCCACCCAATACGGTCGGTTGAGCAAACTGATACCAACCCAATACTTAACCATTCTAGCAGCTTAAAACCAATGCATAAAATAAACTAGCAATAAAATCCCAAAACACCATATCATAAACTGCAAAAACATCCTCCCTAGAACCTAAAAGTCATCATACCAAAACATGCTACCAAACTGTCTAGAGAATACGGGGATGCAACCCCAAAATAAGCAAGGTCTAAGCCTGAAACAAGTGGGCTAGAACTAATAAGAAGAAACCAAGGTAGCTTGATCGGAGCAGATCACCTTGATGTCTGAAAGCGCTGGGACTATAAGTAAGGTCGCGTGTCAGCCGCCAAAAGATTGCATGTACTCACAAAAAGAAAAGCAAGTGCAGAGTCAGTACATAAACACCGTGTATTGGTAGGATCATCGGCCAGCTCCAATAAAAATAATATGAACAGTAAACCATAACATAGTAAGGTACAGGAAACATGTAGCAAGTCAACAAAAAACAAGATATTACGCCCCTCTCTTAGCTTATTTAACACATGAATCAAAAGGCAACCATTGACCACACCCAAAAACAACAACATATACCATTTTTCACATAACCCATACCAGCAAGGGATCCCCCTAACATCACTGAAGTGTTAAACATGAAATACCAGTCTACACTAAGACCAAACTAACATTTAAATAAAATCACTCGGCCTCTCATGGACCATATGCAGAATTCACAATTAGATAATACAACCTGGTCCACTCATATAACCATTGAAAGATACAACAATGCAATTAAGACAACCCATACCAAGCATGGTACCCGAGCCAACCATTAAAAATTTCCATACCAGGTATGGTACCCGAGCCAACCGTTAGTATACCCGTACCAGGCGTGGTACCCGAGCCAACCGTTGGTAATTTCCATACTAGGCGTGGTACCCGAGTCAACCGAATGTCAAACAAGTCCAATCAATCACAACCAATGAACAAACATACTTGTAAAACCAACAAGCAAACAAAAGAAGTTCATTTCACAAGACTGATTATCGGACAACTAGACATTTACAATTCATTTCATAAACATGCAACTCATACACTACTACGGAATAGTATTGAACACATAATGCATATTAGAAATCAATAACCATCACTTACCTTAAAATATTCCAAGATCTACTCAATTGGAGCTTTCCTGTTTCCCAAAGTTCTTGCTGGTTCTTGGTCTAAAACAACACACATTAACCAAAAATCAATCCTTATGGCCTACTAGTTACCCAAATTATGAAATAATCCCAAACCCCAGGCCAACCATGATTATTCCACCCTTTTCCTGGGATTTCCCACCATTAATTCACCTATTCCTACCATTTTATGGATACATTTGGAGAATTAAGGTCACATGATCATAATCCAATGAAAATAAAAACACCCAAGAACTCCTACACCCTAGAATACCCTTTTCCCCCGAAGTATACCATTCCTAGGTCATTCAAAACCTTTCCCCAAGTCCACCTCTAGCAATTCTATAGCGTAGGGAAGATAGTACAAAGTTTGGGGAGTAAAATCCTTACCTTTGGGATGAAGAACGATGAAAAACTGAAGTATTTCACCCAAAATCGCCCTTGCCCTTCTCCAAAACGTTCTTGATGAAAACTGAATGGTTTTGAGAAGTTTTGTACATTAAATCTTGACTGGTCTGCTATAGAGTTCCCCGCTCTGCTATAGCGGTACCGCCATAGCAGAACCATTCGCTATAGTCGTGCTGACCGACGTTGAATTCTGCTATAGCATTATTTTCTCCGCTATAGCGGAGGTTGCTACAGCGGGGTGTCAAACTCTAGGGCGGTTAACACGGGACAAAAAGTTGTAAAGTCCCCCAAATTGGTCCATTTTACAACATACTAAATTTTCTGACATTCTAGAATAACCCCTTCGTGTCAACTTCGATACCGGGAGTTCTACTTACCTGAATTCGATTCTGGAAAGTCCCTCGGGCTCCTTTATGTCTTAGCTAAATGAAAAACTATCTCAAAACCAAACACATTACCCAATCCTTACCTAGATTGACCTATACCATACCTCACTCCAAAACTGGTAGAGACTAGCCTAGCCTAGAATTTTCAACTCCCAAATCTAGAAGTTTTCTGACTCGAAACTTGGCACGAAAAGTTTACCCATAATGACGAACCCGATCATTATTGTAAAATTTGACAAACAGGCATATAAATATGTTCAAGATCAATAGGGACCGGGGCGGCACCCACAGCTCCAACAAGTCTGTACCTAGGGGTCCAACATGCTTCTGCCATGGCTCTCCAGATGGATGAGGTTTCAAAGTCTGGGGGTTTTTCAGATGGTCATCAGTGACTGGACCGGTGTTGACTGGAGATGAGCATGATCTGTTTCGGAGGTTCACTAAGATGAAACCTATATTTTTTTATGGCACTGAGTCAGATGATGCATATGACTTCATCATCGACTATCATGAAAGGCTCTATAAAATGGGGGAAGTGGAGAGGTATGGTGTTGAGTTTGTTACCTTTCATCTGTTAAGAGATTCTAAGTTAAGGTGGCAAGATTTTGTGGAGTGTAGTCCAGCTGGGTTGCCTCCATTATCTTGGACTCAATTTTACTCCATGTTTTTAGAGGAGTATGTTCTCCGTACCTTGCGAAATAGGAGACGTGATGAGTTCACCATCATTGACTAGGGTAGTTTGTTGGTTGCATCTTATGAGGCCCAACTTCACTCATTATCCAGGTATGCCTTACAATTGTTTCCTGTTAAGGAGGATAGGACTAGGCAGTTCATAAAGGTATTGAGTGTGGGGCTTCAGTTGTCAGCTCTTCAGATAGTATATTCATGGAAGAATTTCAGGAGGTAGTTGAGCATGTTCAGAATATGGAGGGGTTAAGCAGGATAACTATGCTAAGACTGCAGAGAAGAAGGCCTGCAAAGGTGGTAGTTACAGTTGCTCTTTCGCTAAGGGATCGGTTTCTCAAGGGTACTCTGGATGCCCAATTCAGTCAGCTATGCAGGTTTTAGCTGGGGTTCCATCAGGGGCCAACCAGTATTCTTCAAGTCATACAGGGAGTGCATAGACAGGTCATTCAGATTATGGAAGTTATTCTACCTCTTCAATTTCAGTTCAACATCCTACCTTAGATAGGGTCTGTCATGAGTGTGGTTAGATCAAGCATATCCATAGATGGTGCCCAGGTTCAAACAGAGTGGTCAGATAGCTCAGCAGCAGGATCTCTGAGCTCCAGCTTTAGCAGGTATAGAAGGTGGTTCATTTGGTAGAGACCATCCTCAGCTTGGGTAGCATGGACACATAGCAAATAGAGGTGGTGCCTACCCTAACTGAGGCAGTGGTCAGACTGGTAAGGGTGGTTCTCAACCTAATAGGGGTAGGGCACATGCAGGTAGATGGACATACTGTTATGCTTTTCTGGCAGACCTTAGGTATAGACATCTAATGCAGTTATCACATGTACTATTCTAGTCTGTGATTGGATGGATACAACTTTATTCAATCTGAGTTCCACTTTATCTTATGTGTATACATACCTTTTATGGGTCTGGATATGGTATGTGACTTGCTTGATGTTCTTATTCATGTTTCCGCTCTTATTGGTAATTCAGTAGTTGTAAATAGAGTCTACCATTCGTATATTGTAACGTTTATGGGCTATAAAACCTGGGTAGACTTAGTGATTCTAGATATGGTTGACTTTGATGTCACTCTACAGATAAGTTAGTTGTCTCCGTTGTAACACCCCAAAAATTCTAATCCAAGATCCGAACCATTCTTCATGCATTGTTAGACCCGAATTAGATAAATTTTCTTTATATCTAAGTATTGAGATCAATTCCTATGTTTTGAAGGAGTAATAGATGTGTATTGAAGTCATAAAGGACCCCTAGCTCAAAGTTAAGTTGAAAGCCCTTCTACCGATTTAGTTTTCATATAAGTTCTTACTAGGGTCAACTTCAAATGATCATAACTCCTAGAATATAAAGAGTTAGGTGGCCTAGTACCCACAAATTAAAGGTATTTGAATTATCTTTCCAACTCCACCGACCTCTTATTAATCTAAGTCCGAAGTAAAAAGGTATGGGCATTTTAGTAAAGCATTGTCAGCTATCAAAATCCTGATGGGCGTGGCTCCTTATGACGGGCTGGTCGACGCCCGTGGCTCCCACGATGGACCTTGGTGGATGCCCATGGGAACAAACCAATGAGACCTTTTGGCCCCCTGTTAGGGCCGTGGGTGGGTCTGACGGCCCATGGGAAGCCCCATCCGGTGACTTTTCTACCTTTTTTTCAGTATTTAAGTTGGGGTAAGTTTGGTCCTTTCCTTACCTCAGGTCTTTCCCCTCATCTTTTAAACACCCGAAAGGGGTTCTTCCTTATAATAACATCACCCTATCTCTAAATAATTCCCTCAAGACCCTAAGGCAGGACACCTAAGATTTCTAGCAAGCAAGATCATAGAAGCTCAAGTAAGAAAGTCTCTCAAGAGTCTTCTTTCAGATTTCTTCTCCAAGTCTCCACCCCCAACCTTAAGAATTATTTTCCAAGCTTCAAGTCTCAAGCTCCAAGTTCAAGTCTCCTAAGTCTTTTCAATTCAATTGGGTTAGCTTCAATCAAGGTATGTGGGTAATCAACAATAAGTTCCTTTCACCCTTGTGCCCAAAACCCCTAATTCAAATTTTGAGTTCATAGTCTTCAAATTAGGGTTCTTATCCAATTCTTATGGGTTTTGCTAAATATAATCTTCTCATGATTTAATTATGAAATTACTATTAAATTGTATGATTTCACATGGGTTTTTACATGTTAACTCTTATTTCATGAATTGAAGTTTAACCATGGAAATTTGTACATGCATGAAGTTGATTTAAGCAAATTGGATTTTAATAGCATGTTCTTTATGGATTTTCAAGTATGTGCATGCCTAGTTCCTATCATTCTATGAAAGTATATGTTTTATGAAAATTGAACTAGAGCCATGCAAATTTTACAAGTCATGAAATATGCAAGTCTTTCCATGTTATGAAGTATTATGCAAGACAAGACACCCGATGTTCCATCAATGCTCCTGAGCAATTTTCTAAGCTAAAAACTCATGAGTAGTATGACGATCTGAGGTATGAATAAGTATGAAAAAGTACGAACAAGTATGAACAAGTTATGAACAAGATTGGCATCAGATATGTCACATGTATGTGAGCACATGTTATATGTTTTGGGAGTAGTATTTAGCACCCAATTGGACCGGGTGAGAGTACCCAGGGTCCCAGAACTACGTGACCCCGTAGGTTCTAAGTCCCCTCTGTTGGGCATCAAATTTAGTGATCATGCCACATGTCATGCTTCTATACCCTGGCAAGGTATATTTGGTCCTTTCGATGTGGCGGATACATCAGACTCCATGTAGCTCAGCATGGTTTATGTCGGTTAAGAGAAACTCCCACATGTGTATTTTCAGGATATGATGTTATATGATTCTATACTATGAAACTTAAGTTTTATGTTTTATGTTTTATACCTTGACATTTATTCATGGCCCTTCTTTATGTAACAAGTTAATTTCAAGCATATTTTAAACTATTTTCATCATGATTCATGCATCGCTATTATACTCGGTACATCCTATAGTACTGACGCATCTCTTGCGCTGCATCCTTTGATGATGCAGATTCAGGTGTTCCTTCTCAGACCCATGGCTAGAGCTTCCGGGCCACCCTCTGTCAGCTGTTGATGAGTCCTCTTAGGTCGAGGACTAGTTATGTTCTTAGTTTGTGTTAGTTACTTACTTTTCGTACTTCGAGTTAGCTAGGGTCTTGTCCTAGCAACTCTCATGTCATGAGTAGAGGCTTTTCAGACATAGTCAACTTTTGAGTCACTTTTTAGATTTGTATTCCTATTTGACTTGATTATCCCTTTATATGATCCTAGATTTATCTATTATGCCTCATCTTATCTTTGTTATGCTTGAGAATGCTATGACCAAGGGTTAGCTTAGGGAACTTGTGGTCCCAAGTCCCGTGTTACATCCAGGGGGTAATCTCGGGGTGTGACATCCGTATCATGTAATTTTAAACTGTCATGCTAAGACAATTACTATAGCTATGATGGATATGTCTAGGCTTGAGTGAAAGGGTGATTGTAGTCCTGTTCCTAAGAAGATAATATTTCTCATTCGTGTCAAAAGGTTAGTAGAGATAGGGTGTTTAGCATTTTCAGTGCACCTTTGGGATACTATTGTAGAGGTCCCACTTATTGAGTTAGTCCCTATAGTATGTGAATTCTTAGAGGTATTTCCTGCAAATTTGGTTAGCATTCCACCAGAATGCGATATTGATTTTTGTATTGACTTAGACCTAGGGACTTGTATCATTTCTATTCTGCCATATTATAAGGCACTGGCTGAGTTAAGGGAGTTGAAAGTAGTATTTAAAGGTTTTTAGGAGGGTTCTGAGTTGGTTTAGGAATGTTTTGGCAAAACCTGGCCGAAATAGGCCAAATTGGGCATGTGACCTCCCCTAGTGCAGCACCCTATGCAGAACCATAATATTAATTAATAGCCCCCATGTTGCCTCTGGTCCAGTGTACTACGGGGGCGCCTGGGGCAGCATCCAGGGTCTCTATGTAGTGTGTGTTTTGCCTTTTTCACTATTTCACCTCCGTTAAGCTCCAGTCTTGATCTCCTAGCCATGGGCATGGTGTAAATCATCTTTCTCAACTCCTATGCAGACTTCAAAGCTCCATAATATCTCCAAAATGCTCCAAATCTGTGCAAAATCCCTTACTTTTCATCTACATATCAAAACAAGCTACGTAAGCGTAATTCATATAAAGTAAATGCAAAAGCGTCTTAACAACAAGTGAAAGTGAGATAATCTATATCATAAAAATACTAATTTTAGCCTAGCATTAACCTTTCTAAGATTTTTCTTCACCACCCCCTCGAGAACTTCTTAGATAGTAAGCACTCCACATCACACATTTGTTCATACTCATCTAATCCTTCAACAGGGATCTGTAAGATCTCACCTAACTTCATAACATCAAACACCACATCTACCCCTCAAGAAAGGAACTAACCACCAGACCTTCAAGTATATTCGGGTTGACATAGAACTCAACCACCTCCCTTTCATATATACGAGCCTTTATATCCCTAAATAGATGACCCAGCCTTAGAATACAAGCCTGTCTAGCAGGATTTGGATGGAAGAATTCCCCATTACCTCAGGATCAATAACCCTCCCCTTTAATACTGCCTTAGACCTATAGTACATCTCTTCCTCATAGCATGAAAATTTTCAAGATTATGATTAGGACAGTGTACCTTAGTGCATGAAGAGATAGTATTTTCATGGTCTAAACCCTGATCAGAGTCATAAACCTGATCCTTATTAGAGGTATCCTCCACCTCTATAGGCTCCTCAGCAACATCCATTTTTTTCTTGCCCTTGACCTTGGAGAACCTTATCCTTTTGTTAGATTCTGCAGTGTCCAACTTAACTTTATGATTCCTTGTGAAAAGAGTATGAGTATGAGGCTTTGGTGTAATGGGTTTTATGGTCTTAAGGGTGGCCTCTGTCTTATTTATATTGTGCATCTTGTAGCCCTTCTTTGAAGTGGAAAAGGCCCTTGAGAACTTAGTGGCTAGTGAAATATCATCATCATTATCCGATGATGCATAAGATGATGATGGAGAAAGAGTGGTATCTGAGGGAGAGGGCTTCAATTTTGAGGATGCTTTAGTTCCCTTTGTTGTGCCCTTTTCAAAGGCCTAACTAACATTAAGTGAATTGGGCACCTGAGGAGCTGATAGTGGGAGTTTTGGTAAAGAGGAAGGCTTTGGGGATGTGGGGTTCAAAGATGGTGAGAGAGATTTCTCAGTGGTGGTGAAAGGAATGAGGGATGAAGATGTCTACATGGGGAAAGCTGTAGTAAAAGTTTCTCAATATAAAGAGAGGTCTTTGATGGAGTATCTTGTTACCCCTAAAGAGGTGCTTCCATTATAGAGATGGAGTCCTTGTTATCAGAGTATTCCACCAGTGGGTTGAGTAACTAGGGACTAAGGTTTGGGGCAGTTTGAGGAGAGGTTGGAGAACTTAGTGCAGTGAAGGGAGTGGTATTCTGAGTAGCATCTTGGGGTTTGTGGTATTGGTAAGGAACAGAGAGTGGAAGCCATTGAAGAGATGAGTAAGGTTCTGAGATAGATCAAGAAGATTAAGTGAGAGATTTAACGAAGAAGAAGTGGGAATTTGATTGGTTTTGGAAAGAGAAGAATGAAAAGGGAGTTATTTTAGGGACTTGTTCTTTTGATGATGGTTACCAGTCTAGGGAAGAGGGGAAAAGCGGGAATGATTAGTAAGTCAGAGTGGGAGTTAGAGGTATCAGTTTAGATTTTCCCATTCATGATTTTTCTTAAAAGGGACCCATTGGACGCAAGTTAGAGAGAACCAGGTTCTTGAGATGCATGCATTTGTTAATATTAAGACAAGCATTTCAACTAGTTTTTGCAAAGGATGTGTGTACCTGAACAAAATTCTTGTTGATCCTCTTGTGCTGTCTTATAGGTCTTCTTGCTGAGAAAGTATGGGTATTATCATCAGATTCTCATCTTGACACCCTAGAATTATGCGTGTCAACCTGCAAAGGAAAAGTATTGTGTAATTGTCACTAAATTTATATCAGGTCCTCATCACTACAATACATCTTTTCTAGGTATTCATTAAGTGACCCATTTCCTCCTGATTCAGAGTTGATTGATGAGACCAAGAGCTAGGCGGTTTTTCTAAAACTGTTCCCTGCCTAGTGCCTTGGTGAAGATGTTTGCGACTTGGTCCTCTGTACAGTAGGAGGTCATCTTGATGAGCCCCTATTTAACATTCTCCCTGAGAAAATGATGATGCATATCAATGTGCTTGGTTCTCCTCTCAGGTATGTTGATTACACTTGTATTATCACACATGATAGGAATACATCGTATACTGATCCCATAGTCACCGAGTTATTACTTAATCCATAGAAATTGAGCACAACATGATGCAAAAGCTATATACTCATTTTCACTAGTGGAGAGAGCCACTAAATTTTGTTTATTGGTAGCCCATGACACAAGACATGGACCTAGTAAATGAGCCATTCCTGAGGTTTGTTTTCATCACAAGATATCCAGCATAGTATGAATCAAAAATAACTATGAGGTCAAAGGAGTCTCATGCAGGGTAGCAAAGAACCAAGTTTTAGGTACCTTTGACATAGCATATGATTTTCTTGACTACTTTTAGGTAAGATTCATTGGGACATGACTGCACTGGGCACACAGACCTATGTTATACACAATGTCAGGACTACTTGCAGCCAAGTACAACAACGATCCAATCATACCTATGTACTTTGTTTCAACCACTGGGGGACCAAATTCATCTTTTTCCATCTTGGTTATGGTGGCAATTGGAATATCATTGATGTATTTTTGTTGGTAGATAGAAGTACCTGATGATGACTGCTTTATCTGTAGTCCCAGGAAGAAATTTGATTCTTCCATCATACTCATCTCAAATTCACTACTCTTTAGATTGGTAACCTCAGTGCATAGTTTCTCATATGTTGCTCTTAAGATAATATCTCTACATAGATCTGGACAATGAGCAAGTTTTTCCTTTGTTTTCCAAGAAAAAATTATTGTCTATTTTTCCTCCGGTGTACCCATAGTCTAGTATAAAGGTAGACAACCTTTCATACCAAGCTCTAGGAGCCTGCTTCAGTCCATATTGAGTCTTGTCAAGTTTATACCCATGATTGGGATGTTTAAAGCTCTCAAACCCAGGAGTCTGCTTCATAAAGACTTTCTCTTGCAAATAACCATTTAGGAATTCACTCTTGACATCTATCTGATATAGAGTGAACTCCATATGGGCAGCAAATGCACTCAGCATCCTAATTTCCTCCATTATATCAATTGGAGCAAAGATTTCATCATATTCAATTCCTTTCTCCTGTTTGTAACCCTACACAACCAATCTAGCCTTGTTTTAAGTAATTTTCCCTTGATTATTCATCTTATTTCTGAAAACCCATCTGGTTCCAATGAGTGTCATGTCTGCTGGCCTAAGAACCACACCTTAATTTTTTTTCAAATTAATTCTGCTCCTCTTGCATGGAAATCATCCAATCTACATCCACCAGTTCTTCCTTGATATTCTTAGGCTCAATCATAGACAGGTATGCTGAGAAAGCACATAAATTTCTCACTTTTGATCTGGTGTGTTATAACACCTTGGAATCTAAACTAGTATTTTTTAGCACTTATATAATGACCCTTTCCATTGTTATGGCTGAGTCAATCATGCAAAAATTTTGGTTAGGTTTTCCTCGAAGTTTGTAGTTAAAAACATCTTGCTAGGCTAGCCTTGGATGAAATCCAAATGAGATATAGTCTAGGGGATTCGGGAATAGATTGGGTAAATGTAATAAAGTTTAGCTTGACTTTATGTTATCTAAGATGATAAAAAATCCATAGGATTTTTCAAAAGTGAATTAAGATAAGTAGAATTCCCAATATCAAACTTGGCATAAAGGGGTTAGTCCGGAATACCATGGCTTGAGGATGCATTGTCAAAAAGGCAAAATTGAGAGCAATCTCGAGTTTCTCCTTGCCAAACCTGCTATAGCGGGTGACAAGCTGCTATGGGGATATCGCTATAGTAGAGAAATTCTCACTATATGGGGAGTCAAAGGCGGTCAATCCCACCATAGCAGACAGGTTTTCGCTATAGCAATGCTACTATAGCGGGATTGGGCTGCTATAGGAAGGTAAATTGCTATTTATGCAGAAATTTCCTCAAAAATGGTTTATTATTTCTAAACACATTTTGGGGAGGGCTTAGACAATTTGGAGTAATTTTCACCTATTCTCCACCATAAATCTTCATAAAGGTATGTTATTTATCTCCATTAACTAGTTTTTCAATTCTTTGACCTTAAAATCACTAATTTACGGGTCTTGGGGAGGGTTTAACTTGACCTAGCTATAATTTTTGGTGCAAGGGGGTAAATTGGGTATAAAACCTTTGGATTTTAGTTAAAGGTTGATTATTTACCCTTGCATTACTATAATTCACTAATGTAACCATGAAATTGGTAGTTTTAAGGTGAATTTATAGTGGGAAAGCCCTAAAATAGGTGAGATGATCATGAAATTGGCCTTGGGGTTTGAGATTAGGATGTAATCCTTGATATTATAGGTCATTTAATTGATTATGCGTTTATATTCCTATTTTTAGACCACAATCAAGCCCAGTTTTCAAGAAACAGGAAGGCTCAAGTTCAGTAGAGCATTGCAGACATGTATTGAGGTTGGTGATGGTTTAAATATAGTTAAAATCCAATTTATGTTATGTGTGCATGATAACTATTCCTTAGTATTTCTTGTACAATGCATGTCCAAGGAAAAGTGAATGACCGTTTGATATCCTAAATGTTAATCACATGCAATGAGTTTAAATAAAAGCATGTTAGCTTTTACAAGTGTTATTTATGTTATCATTGTGGTTGTGATTGTATTGATATCTTTCATTATTATGGAATGTACCTGTATTTGGACATTGCCACGGGATTGGTTGATATTAGGTTGGTAGACAATTGATGTCTGGGATTTGGTACATGGACAAGAGCTCGTTCCCTGTAGGTCATGGCTAGTGGGCGACCTGTAACACCTCGAAAATCTGAGCTAAGATTATAACCATGCTTCAAGTACATGTAGAATCAAACATCTTGTTTTGGTTGTATGAGAAGTGATTTAGACATGTGTTAAGGCCAAAAAAAACTCCAAGCTCATAGCCAAGTCAAAACCTTCCTTACCGATTAAGTTCTTGTGAAGAATCTTTCTATAGTCAACTTCAAACGAGCAAAACTTCTATATTCTGAAGTATTTTTTAGCTCAAGACCCACCAAATGATAGATATTTGAATTATCTTTCCAGCACATCTAGTTTCTCCTTAATCCAATGTCGGAGTAAGAAGTTATGCTACGTTTACCAAAAGGGTGTATATCTGTCAGAGTGTGACGGCCCGGGTGATGAACCGTTGATGTTGGGCATAATTATATGCCCGTTTATCGTATTTAACCCATGATTACCTTATGTTTTGAGAATGTTACCTACTATATATTTTGTGTTTTGATCGGAATTGCTATATATTATACTAAGACACATGATTAGATATTTGCAGGTGAAATGACGTGGGAAGTGACCATGGAAAGATGAAATGAAAGAGTAAAGCATTGAAAGTGATGTAGCAGAATGCTCGGGAGACAGCAAACAAGAAAAAAATAGGCCGGGAGCAGCCGGACAGACGCTTGGCATGGCGCCCCAGGCCTAGAACTACCATAGCACTATCATGGCGCCTTCCAGGCGTGGTGCGCCAGGAGGACAACTACAGCGGGCCATCATGGGCGCATCCAGGGCGCAGTGCGCCAACTAAGTACCAGGTGGGCATGATGGAGGTGCAGCGTGCCAATGCCAAAACTACAGTAGCTGCATCCAGGCGCGTTACAGGCGCAGCGCGCCAGGCGCAATCCCGACGAATTTTTGGGCTTTTTCTATTCCGATTTCAAGAAGGAAAAGGGGTTATTTCCCAAACCCTATAAAATAGAACCTTGGACGTTTTTTTTAAGGTTCCGTCATATATTTTGAGAGAAAGAGGCAAGAACAGAGTTCACCATTAGGTTTCTTTTCTTCTTCCTTTTCTTAGCTATACTTTGGATGAAAACAATTACATCTTTGTTTTTCGTTTGAGTATGAGTGGCTAAGAACCCTTGTTCTGGGGTTACGGCTACAAAGGTATGAATATTTAGTTTGGAGTTGAATTGATTATTCGTTTACCATTATTAGTTGTTCTTATACTCCTGTTTTAGTATTTTGATGCTTGACCACCATTAAGATAAATATATAACCGTGTTGCGATCTCGAGAGAAGGATCAACAAGGTAGACCGAGGAATATAAGGAGCAAGACCTCTCTTTTATAACGTAAGGGGTAGATTAGCGACTAGGATAGAGATATACCTAGAACCCCTTTCTTGGTTCACTGGAATAAATATAAATGCTTTTGAAATATGATGTCACATCCCCATTCAATGATGTAGTTGTGATGCTATTTGAAATAGGAAACTAGAGGCTCGACAGACCATAGTTGTAATATCAACCCCAGAATCAACAACTAGGTGAATGAATAAGTCGATTCAAGTGATTACTATTTAGGAGTGCGTAATAAAGTTGTAACCCTGGAATTCTTTCTAAATTGGAATCAACACAATTATTATTTGCTTGCATTTTATTTTGTCAACTTATTTTAATTACTCACATACTTCAAGAACACATTCTTTTTATTTTCGTACTTGGTTATTTTAGCTGTATACGATTAAAGTAGGATATTTGCTAAATCACATGTCTCTTGGGTATGGTATCCGGACTAACTAGTTCCTATTACTTGGACGACCACGTACACTTGCGTGTGAGTGGAAATCGCGTAACAAGTTTTTGGCGCCATTGCAGGGGACTTAGAAATTAGCAAATTTCTAACTTTTCTTTTACAACTTTATTATTCAAGTATTGACAACTTGATCTTAGTGTTTAGTAAAATCTGTAGGTACAAACTTTGAGTTGTTCAACAAACTGGAAAGGAAGAAAGATTTGGTAGAGCCACACTCGGAACCCAAAAGACTATTTCATCAGCGGAGAAAGGGAGCAACTCTTTTTCCTATTAAGTTTCCAGAGGTGGCTGAAGAGGAGACAATACTGTTAGTTGAACAACCCGAAGTTGTTATCGCAGAAATGGCAGCACCAAGGCCAGTGCGCGATGTGGCAATCCCACTCTTTACTAATATCACCAACAGTATGCTGAAACCTGCACCGGGTGGTAGGTTTGAGCTAAAAGTATGATGCAACTTTTGCACACCAATGGCCAGTTCACGGGCTTATCACACGAGGACCCGCAAACACACATTCAGAATTTTCTGGAAATCTGTGACACATTTGTTCCAACAGGAGTCGCAGTAGACTATGTGAGGATGACATTATTTCCGTTTTCTCTACTTGGGAAAGCGAGGAGATGGTTGAAAGCTGAACCACCTAATTTTATCACTTCATGGGATGAGTTGGCTCGAAAATTCATGCAGCATTTCTTTCCCTCTGGGAAGACAGCCAGGTTAAGGAGTGAGATTCTTAGTTTCAGGCAGAAGGATGGTGAAAATCTCTACACAGCTTGGGAGCGATTTAAGGCCCTCCTTATAGAATGCCCTCATCATCAGCAGAATAATAAAGTGTTGGTACATACATTCATTGAGGGGCTTGAGCCTTATTCAAAGATCTTACTAGATTGTGTGGCAGATGGGCAAGCACTGGAGAATACATATGACGAGTTGTATACTCTTCTGCAGAGGATGGCACAAAGCAATTCAGAATGGAACAGTGATATTAGTAGAGCCACACCTAAGAAGGTTGCCAAAATGCTTGAGGTAGATTCCAACACGGCTTTATTTGCCAAGGTGGAGTCTATGGCTAATCAGATAGCAACATAGCTATTGTTCTCAACAAATTGGCTTTGGGGAATAATCAGGCGCAGGTTAATGCAGTTCAGCCAGCAACTGTTCAGTTTTGTGATACCTGTGGTGGTGACCATCTATCGGAAGATTGTGCAGCAAATTCAAATTATGTGAACATTATTGGTTATGCTCAGAAAGGTGGAAATCAGAACTATGGGAATGCATACAATGCAAATCTGCAAAGTAATTTGTCTTATGGGAACAACCAAGGCCAGAATCAATTCAGGCCATAAGGACAGAATCAACAGTTTGCTGGAAACAATAAGCCTGTGGTCATACCTATCAATATTGAAGATATGTTGAAGTCTATCATAGAGAGCCAAGCTAAAAGTGAAGCAAAATTGGAAGCAACTACAAAGGATCACACAACTGCCATCCAAAATTTAGAGAAGCAAATTTGACAGTTAGCTGGGGCACTGAATACGAGATCACAAGGTAGTCTTCCAGGCGATACTGACCCTAATCCAAAGCAGTTGAATGCAGTCACTACTAGAAGTGGGTTGGAGCTGAAAGAGTTGGCACAAAAGCAAGCAGATCCCAAGGTAGTTGAAGTTGCATCCGAAAAGGCTAAAGCTGGGACTGAGATTGAGGTGAAAGAAGATGAAATTATTGTAAAGCCTCCTCCACCTTTTCCACAGAAGTTGATAAAACAGAGAGAGGAGGCCGGATTTAAGAAATTTCTTGACCTCTTGAGACAGGTACACCTTAACCTCCCACTCATAGATGTCCTTCAAGGAGTTCCAAAGTATGCGAAGTATATCAAGGACATTATGGCAAACAAGAACAGGCTGACCAAATATGCCACAATCACTCTTACCGAAGTATGTACTTCTCAGATTCAGAACAGGTTGCCAACCAAATTGATAGATCCGGGAAGTTTCACTATTGAGATCACCATTGGCCAGAAAGTTATAGCTCGAGCACTATGCGATCTTGGGGCAAGTATTAACCTTATGCCATCTTCAATCTGCAAGAAGATGGGGTTGGGTAGTCCTCGCCCCACTACAATTGTTCTGCAGCTGGCAAACACATCTTTAGCTAGACTTGAGGGCATTAGAGAAGATGTATTGGTGCAGATTGGTTCGTTGATATTCCCGGTGGACTTCGTGATCATAGACTTTGAGCCAAACCCGGAAGTTCCATTTATTTTGGGACGTCCGCTATTGGCTACAGGGAGAGCATTGATTGATGTTGTAGTAGGGCAGCTCATCATAAGAGCACATGACAAGGTGGAAGTCTTCAATGTTTACAAGGCAATGAAATTGCCTGCTCTATATGAGGACTTATCGACTATTACTGTGGTGGAGATAGACTCAAGGGTACCCCTCCTCACTTTCTCAGATCCATTGGAGAGAGACCTCACAGGGATAGATTTATATGGAGATGGAGCAGCACATGAGATGATTCAATTCTTGGAGGCAGCTTGTGCATTGTCCAGTACTACTGTGTTCGAGCCTCTTAATAGACCATTGGGCCCCCCTCCTAAGCCGTCTATTGAAGAATCCCCGAAACTAGAGATGAAGCCACTCCTACCATATTTGAAGTATGCATATCTGGGCAAAGATGATACACTTCCGGTAATCTTAGCAGCCAGGCTGAATAAAGTATAGATTAAGGAGGCATAGTAGTGTTTAAAAGAAGGAATAGAGCAATTGGGTGGCAGATATCTAATATTCATGGGATCAACCCATCATTCTGCATTCCCAAGATATACATGGAGGAGGGGTACAATCCTATGGCACGACATCAGAGAAGATTGAATCCTCCTATGAAGGACATTGTAAGAAAAGAGGTGATCAAGTGGCTAGACACAGGTATTGTTTTTCCCATCTCAGACAGCAAGTGGGTCAGCCCTGTGTAATGTGTCCCCAAGAAAAATGGGATGACTGTGATAAAGAATGAGAAAGATGAGCTGATTTCAATGCGTACAGTCACTGGGTAGAGAATTTGCATAGATTATCGAAAAATGAATGAAGCCACCCAAAAAGATCACTATCCCATTCCATTCATTGATCAGATGTTAGATCGTTTAGCTGGCCAGGAGTAATTTTGCTTTCTAGATGGATATTCTAGTTACAATCAGATAGCCATAGCACCTGAAGATCAAGAGAAGATGATGTTTACTTGTCCTTATGGCACGTATGCTTTTAAGCGTATGCCGTTTGGGCTTTGCAATGCACCGGCTACATTTCAGAGGTGCATGATGGCTATTTTTTCTGACATGGTGGAAGAGATTGTAGAGATATTCATGGATGACTTCTCAATTTTTGGTAAGTCATTTGACACTTGTCTGCGAAATCTGGATCGGGTATTGTCTAGGTGTGAAAAGACAAATCTGGTGCTAAATTGGGAGAAGTGTCACTTTTTGGTCACTGAAGGCATTGTCCTTGGCCATAAAGTGTCAAAGATGAGGGTCGAAGTAGATCGTGCAAAGTTAGAGGTTATTGAGAAACTACCACCTTTAGTTTCTGTACGAGGGGTTCATAGTTTTCTTGGACATGCGGGCTTTTACAGATGCTTCATCAAATACTTCTCCACGATATCCAGGCTAATGTGTAAGTTGCTCGAGAAGGAGGTAAAGTATGAGTTCAGTGATGAGTGTGTCAAAGCGTTTGAAAATCTGAAGAAGCACTTGATTGAAGTTCCTATATTGATTGCTCCAAATTGAGAGTTACCCTTCGAGCTTATGTGTGATGTGAGTGATGTGGAGGTTGGAGCTGTGCTGGGTCAGAGAGTTGACAAAGTATTTCATTCTATCTACTATGCAAGTAAGACTCTTGATTTAGCCCAGGTTAACTACACAGTCACAGAGAAGGAGATGTTGTCCCTAGTCTTTGCTTTTGACCAATTTCACTCCTATCTTGTGGGAACGAAAGTGATTGTATTCACAGATCATGCTGCTATACGGTACTTATTCAGCAAGAAAGATGCAAAGCCAAGACTGATTCGATGGATTTTGTTATTGCAAGAGTTCAACTTGGAGATAAAGGACTGAAAGGGCACAGAGAACCAAGTGGCTGACCATTTGTCTAGACTTGAAGATTGGTCTCATGTGCCAAATGAAGAATGTATTAGGGAGGAGTTTCCAGACGAACAACTCCTAGCCCTTAGTGTTGCTGAGCTTCCATGGTATGCTGATCTTGTCAATTTAGTGGTGAGTGGGGTGTATCCCCCAGAAGCCACTACACAACAGAAGAAGAAGTTGTACCACGACTCTCGGTTTTATCTATGGGATGAACCTTATTTTTTCAAGAAGGGTCCAGATCAAATAATTAGAAGATGCATTCTGGAAAATCAAGTGAGGGAGATCTTAGAGAGTTGTCATTCTTCTCCTTATGGGGAACATCATGGAGGAGAGCGCACCATATATAAAGTGTTTCATTCGGGCTTCTATTGGCCCACTATATTTAAACATACGGCAGCTTTTGTTAAGAGTTGTGATAAATGCCAGAGGACTGGAGCTATATCAAGAAGGCATGAGATGCCTTTGCAAATTATCCTTGAGGTGGAGATCTTTGATGTATGGGGAATTGACTTCATGGGGCCCTTCCCACTTTCCTTTGGCAATAAGTATATACTTGATTATGTGTCAAAGTGGGTAGAAGCAGTCTCCCTTCCCACCAATGATGCAAAGGTAGTACTGAATTTTGTCAAGAAGAACATATTCACGAGATTCGGTACCCCGCGAGCTATAATCAGTGATGGTGGGACGTATTTCATCAATAATTAGTTCATCAAGTTGTTAGCTAAGTATGGGGTGCATCATAAGGTGGCTACGGCATATCATCCCAAAACGAGCGGGCAGGTTGAGGTGTCTAATCGAGAGGTGAAGCAGATTCTGGAGAAGACCGTGAATGCACAGAGAAAAGATTGGGCTGAGAAGTTTGATGATGCACTATGGGCATACATAACTGCCTACAAAACACCCATTGGAGCTTCTCCGTATTGGCTTGTATACGGGAATGCTTGTCATTTGCCTGTCGAGTTAGAACACCAAGCCTATTGGGCTATAAAGAAGCTGAATCTGAATAACGAACTGGCTGGGCGGAAGAGACAACTGCAGCTTAACGAACTTGATGAGTTTAGGTTGCAAGCTTATGAGAATGCCAAGATTTACAAGTACAAAATGAAGAGGTGGCATGACAAACATATCCTTCCGCGCTCATTTGAACCTGGCCAAAAGGTCCTCTTATTCAACTCAAGGATGAAACTTTTTCCCGTAAAGCTCAAGTCTAAGTGGTCAGGACCGTTTGAGGTAGTGCGAATGACTCCGCATGGCGCAGTTGAACTCCAGAAGATTGGTGACACAGTTACATTCTTGGTGAACGGTCAAAGGGTGAAGCATTTTTGGTCTGAAGATATGGACAAAGAGAAAACCTCAATCACCCTGTAAGATGAGCGATGTTTGAGGTTGCATCGTGCTGCGACGTTATATCAAGCTCTGGGTGGAAAGCAACCCACGAATGTATTGTAATATTTTAGTACAAGAATATAAAAAAATACAAAAATATGAGTCCTGCCATGACCAAAACCAAGGCGCTAGGTGAGAGGTAACCCACCGTTTTTCTAATAGTTTGTTGTTTTTGCAGGGAGAAAAAGAAAAGTGCCAGCCACGGATGCACGGAAAGAGGTAAGTAACACAAAATTTGAGTCCCAGGGGTCTGGCAGAGCCTGGGCGTGCCTCCCCAGGGACCAAACTACTGCAGGGGTAGTTTGGCGCGATAGAGTCGCACCGCGCCTGAAGCTGAACTACTGCACGCCTCAACTAGCGCGTTTCGGGTGTGGCGCCCCACATGTGTTTCGGGCAGTGAGTTTGGTCAAGGGTCAACCAACCCAAGACCCAAAATCTTGACCAAAAGATTTTTTAAAAAACCACATGTCTAAAATCCCTCTTCTTTATTTGCAAAGGAGCGCCGCCTCACTCCTCTCTCTCCCAAAATTTTCCTCTTTTCCTCCATTGTTATCTTCATCAAGCTCTAACAAAGGCCACAACTTCTCAAGGTAATTTCTTCCTTTACTCTCTAATGCTTTCTACTTCTTCTTTATGCTTTTCACATTCAATATTTGTTGGTGTAATCGTTGTTATCTAGTTGGAGGAATTTAACAATTTTTCACCATTGATGAAAGCTTTAAAGCTTAAAATACACCCACAAAAGAAGATTATTGTTTGTAGTTTCACTAATGTGGTGGATTTCGAATTTTATCTCTTATTTTGTGTTGGATCTTGAGTTATGGAGGGCATAATGAGTAGTAAAAAGAGATGGGTCACCTTAATAACTTCAAGAAAATTCACATGAAAGTGTAGTGCAAAGAATGAAGGGGTGACCTTGAATAATTTTTAATGTTGAAAACGGTAAAGAATCCTTGAGAATTTTAGGGAATGTCCTTGTGTAAATGATTTGGTGGATATGGTGTCTTAGGTTGACGAAACTTAAATTATGCTAAAAGAGGGAAGTCTGAGTACCTCAAGTTATTAACCTATAGACACCATTGCTAGCAAAATAAGTGTGGGGTTGTCATGATCCTATAAAACACTCATTTAGCTATCTTTAATTGTACTGGGCTGATTTGTTTAATCTGTGTGTTGTAGGTACAATGCCGCCACGAGGAAAGAAACAGGTCACTGAAGGCACTAGGGGCCCGAAAAGGAGAATCATCCGGTATGGGGCACCCCCCCCCCCCCAACAATTTGGAAAGAGAACGGTGAATGCACGGGGGATCGACTGGTTTGAGAGCCAAAAGGAATCTAAATACCACCCAGATGAGCATGTGAATGAAGCTCAGCTGCATGCAAAATTCCTACAAATCCATGAGATGGTCCACAGATTGGGCCTTCAGTACATCTTTCAGGACCAAGGGGATTGTAACCTCACTATGGTCAGGGAATTCTATGCTAACTGGCAGACAGGGGAAGGCCAAAGTCAGAAGGTGGGGGTCCGCAGGAAGGTTATTCGGTTCACCACGCGATTGCTAAATAAGTTCTTGGGCACATCGCACGTGGATGCAGCGCCGTAGTTGACAATGAAGGAGGACCCACCATACAGAGACATATGCCACACACTTTATGCGGTAGACTCCACAGCTCGGAGGGAAAGAACAAAAGATAGGCAGAGACATTCTACCCTCCACTATGCATACTTTAATCAGGAGGCGAGAGTTTGGCTAAAAAATTTTTGTAGTACCCTTCTCCTATGCTCACACACCACCGAGGTAACTAAATACAGGGTGGTGTTGGTATATATGCTCATGAAGGGTATGCCGATCAATGCAGCGTCAGTACTAAGACACAATATGGTCAAGTTTTGTGAGAACAAAAGGTGGCGCTACTGCTATGGAGGATTGGTGACCCGATTCCTTAGGCAATGGGAGGTTGAAGAAGAAGTGCATGACTTGGTTCCTCCGCAGGTCCCATACTTGGTGAGCAAACTGGTAGATGTGACTAACATAAATCCACACGATGCTATACACGGGCCGATACTTTCAAATGCTGACCGATAGGCTCGTGATGAGATTTGGATGGGGAGGATGTATGGCATGGCAGATTTGCAGTTGAGGATTGGTGGTTGGCCTGCGACCGAGGAGGAGATGTTGGCATTACATGTTAGATACCCTATGACAGAGAGTGTGATGTACATGTGTAGTATGGGTCCAGCTTTTCAGGAGCCACTAGATGATGATGAACCTACAGTACACAACACTCATGATGATGAGGAGGATGATGCTGGTACAGCATTGATGGCGGTAGATGATCAGACAGCTGACCAGGATCAGGAATTCATTCTTGATGATAATGAGGATGACGCTTAGAGGACCAGGGAGTTCCTTCTCTCACTCTCTACCTTTATACTTTGTTTTTGAAGCACTGAGGGCAGTGCCATGTTTTAAGTGTGGGGTGGAGAGTCGGCAGAGATGTACTTCCTTTAGTTTTTCATTGCTATATCTTAGGGTGATGAGGCGTCTTGTGGCTGGTTTTAGCTGATAGTTGATAGTTAGTTAGTATGTTAGTTTATTTTCTTAGGTTGGGTTCCTCGTCTTTTGTTTTCAATTCTTTTCCTGAGGATAGTCCTTTTGAACCGGGTAGATTTTTCTGAGTTTTAGGATAAATCTTTTTTTTAGGACGCATCATAGTAGTGACTGTCCCCGATGATGGTTGGATGACGACCGTCTTAAGGAAAAATTAGTCATAGGATTTTAGGATTAGAAGCCTGTCCTTTGGAACATAGAAATATCACTTGGAGGTTCAACTAGACGTCATGGGTAGTTCATAAGAATTCAAGCAAGTGAGCAAGAACTTCACAATAGACACATAGGCTCTTTAACTAGACTCAAAAAGTGTAGAAAATGGGCTTAATTGTGTGAGTGCACTCAAGATGTCTGTTTTTGAGCATGCAAGTGTGATATTCCTATACATGTATCATGATGCCATGTGTGTGTGAGCTTTTATTTGGTTCTTGCATAGAATAGCCTCTAGAACTTGCCCCGTATGTGTGTGAATTGTACGAGCATCAATTTTATGGAACATGATGAAGGCATTTTCTTGAAAACACCCATTTGTTTGTTTCTTTGATCATTGTTTGTGCCTACCTTGGCATTACCATTAGTGAAGCCCCTTTGATCCTAGAAGCCAATTTCTTTTTTAAACCACATTATGAGCCTATTCACTTTGTTGATACCCCGTGAATTTGATCCTGATGAAACTCCCTAGTGCACTATGATTTCTAAAGAGTGGAGAACAAAAGGACAAGGGTAGATAAAAGTGAAGGTGAGTGTAGTAACTATCAAAGATGTAGAGCCCGATCAAATCGTGCAATGTTCTTGTAGTTAGGTACCCAAAGAATTCAAAAAATAAAGAAATAGAAGAGAAAATTGGCAAAAGAGAAAAGAAAAAAAAGAAAAATGAATAAGGGTTTGCTAGCAACAAGTACGTGACATACCGAGGGCAAAGAATAAATAGAAAAAGTGGTAGTGCAAGAAAGCGTGAACATAGGAGGAACTTAAAAAGGAGGGTGAAGAAAAGAGTGAGAATGTAGTGTCATGTGCAATAGGGAAAAGAGCCACTTTGTACCAAAAAGTATCCTACCCATCCCGAAGCCGACATTACAATCAAATGAAAGTTCTTTTGATTCCATGACTGTGATTGCTTTTTTGAATTTATTATACACTAAGGACAAGCCTATGGCATGTTGTGATATATAGAAAACATCTTTTGAGAGAATGAGAGTTTAAGTGATGCAAAGTTCCCCCCTTTGAAAGGAAAAGTGTGTGATTGTAAACGGGGGCAATACTAAATTGTGAGGGCACACATGACTTGTATTTGGTAGTGTTATTACTTGTATTGCTCACACATAGATATGTTGGCCCGATATTGTGATAAAAAGTCGGTTATAGAGGGTGTGTTGTTTCAAGTGAAAGGTCTTAAGAGCTAAAGTGGGTTTTGAATGTGGCTTGCTTAATGAACTACAATAGCATGATTAAAAGTGTTTAGTTGCTCACAAGTGTGGATGGAAATTTCTCTAGGTGTTTATGGTGAACCTTAGGATGGATGATAGTGAGTTGTTCGAGGATGAACAAAGGTTCAAGTGTGGGGTGGTGATGTTGGGCATAATTATATGCCCGTTTATCATATTTTACCCATGATTACCTTATGTTTTGAGAACGTTACCTACTATATATTGTGTATTTTGATCGGAATTGCTATGTGTTGTACTAAGACACATGATTAGATATTTACAGGTGAAATGACGTGCGAAGTGACCATGGAAAGACGAAACGGAAGAGTAAAGTATTGAAAGTGATGTAGCGGAATGCTCAGGAGCAAGAAAAGAAGAAAACAATAGGCTGGGAGCAGTCGGACAGACGCCTGGCGCGGCGCCCCAATACTAGAACTACCGCAGCACTATCAGGCACCTTCCAGGCTTGGCACGCCAGGAGGCCAACTACAGCGGGCTATCATGGGTACATCCAGGGCGCAGTGCGCCAACTGAGTACCCAGGTGGGCGCAATAGAGGCGCAGCGCGCCAACACCAAAACTACGGCAGCTGCATCCAGGCGCGTTACAGGCGCAGCGCGCCAGGCGCCATCCCGATGGATTTTTGGGCTTTTTCTATTCCGATTTCAAAAAGGAAAAGGGGTTATTTCCCAAACCTTTTAAAATAGAACCTTGGACATTTTTTTGAGGGTTCTGTCATATGTTTTGAGAGCAAGAGGCAAGAACAGAGTTCACCATTAGGTTTCTTTTCTTCTTCCTTTTCTTAGCTATACTTTGGATGAAAACAATTACATCTTTGTTTTTTGTTTGAGTATGATTGGCTAAGAACCCTTGTTCAGGGGTTACCGCTACAAACGCATGACTAATTAGTATTGGAGTTGAATTGATTGTTTGTTTACCATTATTAGTTGTTCTTATATTCCTGTTTTAGTATTTTGATGCTTGGCCGCCATAAAGATAAATAGATAACCGTGTTGCGATCTCGAGAGAAGAATAAACAAGGTACACCGAGGAATATAAGGAGCAAGACCTCTCTTTTGTAACGTAAGGGGTAGGTTAGCGACTAGGATAGATATATACCTAGAACGCCTTGCTTGGTTCACACGGGAAGAAATAGAAATGCTTTTGAAATACGATGTCACATCTCCGCTCAACGATGTAGTTGTGATGCTATTTTGAATAGGCAACTAGAGGCGAGAGAGACCATAGTTGTAATATCAACCCTGGAACCAACAACTAGGTGAACGAATAAGTCGATTCAAGTGATTACTATTTAGGAGTGCGTAATAAAGCTGTAACCCTGGAATTCTTTCTAAATTGGAATCAACACAATTATTATTTGCTTGCATTTTATTTTGTCAACTTATTTTAATTACTCACATACTTCAAGAACTCATTCTTTTTACTTTCGTACTTGGTTATTTTATTTGTATACGATTAAAGTAGTATATTTGCTAAATCACAAGTCTCTTGGGTACGATATCTTGACTAACCAATTCCTATTACTTGGACGACCACAAACACTTGCGTGTGAGTGGAAATCGCGTAACAACCGTCACAACAGTAATGACCCGCCAGAGCAGGCCATCAGGCTTATGTAGTAAGACCAATATTTGGTCATTTTTGATGGTTCAAGTGACGATCAGTCAAGGGATTGTGGTCCGTCACCCAAACCATCAGCCGGAACTGTTCTGCTCTGTTTTAACATTTTCAAAGGGGTTGTTTGGTCCATTTTCCACTCTTTAACCTCCTAAACTACGTCGTTTAAGCTATCCTAAGGCTGAATATAAATCTTAAACTACTCCTAATCCTTCATCACCTCTCAACACACGAAATTACTCAAAGAAAAAGGAGAATATGTGACTTTTCTTCTTCAAAGCAAGAAATTAGGGTTCTTCATCTTCAAGCTCAAATTCTCCAAACTCTAATCCAAGATTTCTTCAGTCCAGGTATGTGGGTATTCAATGAGGATATCTTATTATGCTCATGCCCAAATTATGGTTTTTCATTCATGAATTCTATGATTCCCATGAATTAGGGTTTTTACCCAATTAGGATTCCAAGCTTAAATTCAGTTCTCCATGATATATTTTTCATTCAGGAGCATGTTTTCATGATTATTTATGATTTCTTATGGCTATATTATAGAATTCACATTTTTCTCATGTCCATGCATGATTCACATGATATTACTTCAGATTTCAAGCATATAATCAAGCTATGTATGATATATCAGTATTCAAGTCTACTAAGCATTATTTATCATGATAGTTGCATTCTTCAAAGATGGCAATTTTTAAACACCCGGTGACTTAGGGATTTATGCGTTGATAATTAAATATTTGGTCCTTATGTTTCATATGTTTTAGGATGCTTTCAGATAAAGTGTCTCTCACTCAGTCCTGGCATCAGAATTAGTGAACTTCAGTATTGTCAAGTTTTGTAGACCTTCAGAGTGATTTTTTGATAAAGTATATTCTAAATAATATTTTTAAATAATACATACTATTAAACTATTAGTATCTCCGTGAGTCAAAATTCAAGGCTCATGTCTAGCTTTATAATTTCCTTTCAAATCTTAATCCTCATAGGGTTCCTTCATATATTCACTCCAGCCATCTCATGTCTCCCATAGACTTACAAGTCACGGTATTTAGAAATACATGGTTTATATACATATGAGTTCTCAAATCATAATCAAGAGCTTTGGCTCATAATAGTATGATATATGACATATATGACATCCAGATATGCCATAATGCTCTTGAACACCTTTTCTCAAAATTAAGTTCCCGATTTGAATGGTATCTGAAAGGCTATTAATGATTGTGGATCAGTTTTCTTATAAAAATAGAGTTCACTAGTAGTATGGAAGTCAGGTATGGCATCCATGATCATCTCAGGTTGACATTTATATATGTCATCTCAGGTTGACATCCAGATATGTCATCTCACTGAGGTACCAATTATGTCCAACTGGAGTAGTACTTAGCACCGAGTGGATGAGAGAAAGAAGGCTCACCCGCCAGTGGGTTGAGACCTTTAGTAGCAGTCCCTAGTTATAGAACTACATGCCACCATATATTTATTTATATCATATTAGATCAGCTCAGCCTTTATACCCTGGCAAGGTATATTGAGTCCTTTTCAATGGGAAATTATACATCAAACTCCATGTTTAGCTCGAATGGTTATATGTTGATTAATAGTATCTCCCAAAGTTCCACATTTTTTGACTTTAGTATTTGCATGAACCTCAATTCAGTCTAATTCACAGTATTTCAGTTATCTCAGAATATTCATGCATTTTGTATTCATGCTTATCTAGATGGGTCCTTGCATTCTAGTATATATCATTGTTAATATTGATTTAAATATGTTATTATCAGCATGTCTAATTGTATATCACTTTAGAGTTTCAAACTATCCTGATGTTCCTATACTCATGCTCATAATTTAGTGAATCGTTACATATTGTCATTTATATCAGATTTATGTTCAGTTACTTATAGTGCATATGTCGTTTACTCAGTATATTCAAAACTACTGATAGCATACCTCTTCTGCCTATATTTTTCATATGATATAGATTCAGGTGCTTACTATCAGGATCTTAGTCACGTAGATCACATCTTCCAGCCAGCAGGTGATGAGTTCTCTTGATTTGAGGACTCAAGTCAGTTTGTAGTTACCGAAATTTATGTCTATTTGTACATACTAGTTAGGGATAGTTTGGGGTCATGTCCCAGCCATCTGTAGTCAGTATTAGTAGAGGCTTCATAGATAGTCAGTCAGAGTTATTGTATATAGTTCCAATTTCTATTTATTTTGAGTTCCAGTGTTGTAAATTATTAACAGTGATGTATTGAACCAGTTTATTTCATGATTAAGCTTCTGCTCAGTCATTTTAGCTTTTATCCATGTTCATATTCAGTTGCTTATACACTATGTCAGTATCATGGGTTATATTGAGATCACTTATGGTTCTAAGCACTGTGTTATGACTAGGGGTAGTCTCGGGTCATGACAAACTTGGTATCAGAGCGCAGAGTTCAGGTGTCCTAGGGATTCTATAAAGCCGTATCTAGTAGTGTCTTGCAAAATAGTACAGAGACGTTTGTATTTTTCTTTGAGAGGCTACAGAGCATTTAGAAAATATTTCTGTTCTTTTATATCTTAGATAGTGTAGTAGAGATGTTCTCTAAGAAATTTATACAAATCCAAGAATTATTCCATTTCCACTAACTCCGCCCCATTTTCGAGGTAATAAAGACAGTCAAGCTTAAATTCCTATTTATAGAGTTTTCTCAAATAGTCTCAACATATAGTTATGAGATTACACAAGGGCTTGAGAGGATCTCATCAGTGCCTCTAAGTTAAAAATTTTGAAAGAGTTCACTCTTGTTCATGAAAATCGTGCGGTGAGACAAAGTCAGATGTGCTCTCAAATACCTTCTCAAAATCCAATGGCAGAATGACCTTTAGTTAGAAGCGTGATCCTAGAAGTGTAGTAGTAGAGTAGGGATAGTGTTTATCTGAATTTAGTAGATGGGAGTTATGTATATATTGAGATAGTAATGTGTTGTGTAGACTTTATGATAGCACTTGGAGAGAGATTTTACCGATTGAGGGGACTTGACTTAGAGTATATCAGTGCTTAGTAAGTATCAAGCCTAGATAGTGACCACAAGGATAGCGAAGCTTGTTAAGGTTGAGTATGTTCCTAAAATTTTGAGTGGACTGGTGTTCCATGATTCATATCCAATAGTAGCAAGTTAGTATAGTGCATGAAAAGTTATGGGGATATTTGTGTTAAGAATTAGAATCTAAGATTGGATTGTGGATGATTAAGATAATAGAGAGAAGAGTTTAGAATTCTAAAAGGAAACGGTGTGTACTCAGGATATTGTGACACTTCAGAAGATCCTAAATTAGTAAGCATTTAAGTTATAGTATGATGGATATTGAGGCTAGAGAAAGTTAAGAGTTTTATCTTAGAAAGAAGTACTAGCAGTGGGTTTTACACTTTCAGATATAGTCTTTCAGTGGAGCTTAGTATTTATGAGTATATTCATACCTATACCACTAGAGTAAAGTGATTATAGTTTAGTTTAGAGTTTATTGAAGAGGTGCACAGACTTAGAGTGATGGCTCAAATCTAAGGGGGAGATGATAGAATAAAGAACCAAGTCAGGTCTTGTGATTCTAGTAGTGATGCTAGTGAAGTTCTAGAACAGCGCTAGGGGAGTCAGATACCCAACCTATTCTTATCTCAGTATATTCCTTGAACTTCAGTCATTACGACACTCTACTCATGCCATGCATGAGCATGTCAATGCCATGATAATATCTCATATTCATATAGCTCATACATAATCATGTCCATTCTCAATTCCTAGAATAAAGAGTAATACCTCACTCAGTAGTATGAATCATACTCCATGACTCTATAAATTCTAGTCGCATGTCATATAGCTCATAACTCATACACTTATATTTTACAGTATGCTCAGTTCCAGTTACTCATGATACCTCCTTAATGACTAAGAAGGTCACACTATGTCACATATGCTCTCAAATCAGGTCTCTTGAACAAGTTTGTTCTTTTTATATTTTACTCCCCGGGCCTCAGTTGAGTGTCAAAGTTATGAAAATTCTTAGGTCAAGAATTCTCAGTATTCCTCTTATTCTAGATACTCATGTTCTAATTCTTTTATGACCCTTCTCATGTTTTGATGGTAATGTTGATGGTAGTTGAGTCATAGACTTTAATGACTTGTTGATATACCTGTGGATAATGACTTATGGTGGTTAGTAACTATTTGATTAGAACTTAAGGTTGATTGTTTAAGGCAGCAAGGAGAAGTATATTTTTAGATGATGGACCCTAGTGGTTATAAAATATAGATTTCCACAGTTAAGACCAGTGTAGTCCTTTTAGTGGTAAAGCTTTGTATCTACGGGTTAAGATTGAACAGAGTGAGGAGTTCAGCTAGACTACAATAGCCTTTAGCGGTTATATGTGGTAAACACCTAAAGGCGTTAAGAGTTTCAGCTAGTTAAGTGTGGTATATTCATAAAAAGGAGCACAGTTGAGAAATGTTGCCAAGTTGGAAGGTTATCGGTCACATTGCTTAAAGTATATTAGTCATATCCTTACTTTTGGCCTAAGGTACTCATGTGTCATGATAGGTAGTTTCAGACCAAAGGTATCTCATGTTCAACTATGAGTCATTCCTAGCCTATGAGCTCAGATCAGCAGACTAGAATGCTCAAACTATGTTAGGATCTTTATTTAGACATCCCACTCTGATTGTGGCTGAAATTCTTCCCTACCTAATGTTATTAGAACCTATGATAAGGAGCATTGAAGGTAACAAATATTCCTTTCTCAGTGACTCTTATAAATTTCATGTCATTATCTATCACTTCACAGTTCTATATATATGTTCATGCAAGGAATGGTTCAGTTGAGTTCCAAATTCTCAGTATGAGTAAGTCCTTATGGCCAGCAATCCAAATCACAGATCATACAGACAAGTTCCTGTAGTTTCCCATCATTCCTTCTAGTCGTACTCTCCCGAGTCCATATTTGTGCCTATCCCATGCGAGTTCTATTGTGTAATCGTGTGGTGTATGAACACAGTGGAGTCTTATTCCCAGCCTAAAATCAGTTCAAGATAATAGTTTACTCCTTATTACTTCTTTCAGTCTCATGTTGCTCAATAGGTCACATGTCTTAGTTGCATTCATGAATTCAGTCCAGTCTACCTTTCAGTTATAGACTCAATTATAATGTCAGAATTCAGCTTTTAGAAACTCAGTGTTGGGATTGTAACACCCCAAAAATCCAAGCTAAGATTAGAACCATGATTCAAGTACATGTAGAATAAAACATCATGTTTTGGTTGTATGGAAGTGATTTAGACATGTGTTAAGGCCAAAAAAAACTCCAAGCTCATAGCCAAGTCGAAACTTTCCTTACCGATTGAGTTCTTGTGAAGAATCTTTCTATAGTCAACTTAAAACGAGCATAACTTCCATATTCTGAAGTATTTTTGACATCAAGACCAACCGAATGATAGATATTTGAATTATCTTTCCAATGAATGTCGGAGTAAAAAGTTATGCTCAGTTTACCAAAAGGTTGTCTGTCTGTCAAAGTGACCATCACACCAGTGATGACCCATCAGAGCAAGCCATCAGGCTTAAGCAGTAAGACTAGTATTTTGTCATTTTGTGACAGTTCAAGTGACGGTCCATCACCCGAACCATCAGCTAGAACTGTTTTGATGTATTTTAACATTTTCAAAGGGGTTGTTTGGTCTTTTTCCACTCTTTAGCCTCCTAAACTATGTCGTCTAAGCTATCCTAATGCTGAATATAAAGCCTAAACTATCCTAATCCTTCATTCACCTCTCAACACACGAAATTACTCAAAGAAACATGAGAATATGCGACTTTTCTTCTTCAAAGCAAGAAATTAGGGTTCTTCATCTTCAAGCTCAAATTCTCCAAACTCTAATCCAAGATTTCTTCAGTACAGGTATGTGGATATTCAATAAGGATATCTTTTAATCCTCATGTCCAAATTATGGAATTTTATTCATGAATTCTATGATTCCCATGAACTAGAGTTTTTACCCAATTAGGATTCCAAGCTTAAATTCAGTTCTCCATGATATATTTTTCATTCATTAGCATATTTTCACGATTATTTATGATTTCTTATGGTTATATTATAGAATTCACATTATTCTCATGTCCATGCATGATTCACATGATATTACTTCAGATTTCAAGAATATAATCAAGCTATGTATGATATATCAGTATTCAAGACTATTAAGCATTAAATATCATGATAGTTGCATTCTTCAGAGATGGCAATTTATGAACACCCGATGACTTAGGGATTTATGCATTGATAATTAAATATTCGGTCCTTATGTTTCATATGTTTTAGGATGCTTTCAGATAAAGTGCTCTCACTCAGTCCTGACATCAGAATCAGTGAACTTCAGTATTGCCAAGTTTTGTAGACCTTCAGAGTGATTTTTTTGATAAAGTATTTTCTAAACAATATTTTCAGATACTACATACTATTAAAATATTAGTATCTCCATGAGTCAAAATTCAGGGCTCATGTATAGCTTTATAATTTCCTTTCAAATCTTAATCCTCATAGGTTTCCTTCATATATTCACTCCAGCCATCTCATGTCTCCCATAGACTTACAAGTCACGGTATTCAGAAATACATGGTTTATATACATATGAGTTCTCAAATCATAATCAGGAGCTTTGGCTCATAACAGTACGATATATGACATATATGATATCCAGATATGCCATCAATGCTCTTGAATACCTTTTCACAAAGGTAAGTTCCTGATTTGTATGGTACCCAAAAGGGTATTAATTATCATAGATATCACGCCTCAAGGCTACCCACTATATGTAACACGGTACTTAGAGTCACAAGTGACCCCAAGCTAGCCCATGATCTGGCATATCTAAACAATTTCAAGTTAAAAGCTTATACGATGCAGAAGCTGAAAATAGTTTAAGAACTAAAATGGGGAAAAGCCCAAAACAAACATGTTTGAATATAAAATATATAAGAGTGTTGTCATAACTGAAGAACAACACTATCAACTCAAGCTGAATCTAATCTATGTCTGAAGGCCTCTAACTGAGATGAGTTGCTGGGATATGCCCCCAGCTAAGAGGACTCACCACTGCACATGCTGAGTATGGATTGTAAATCGATCTAAGCGCGATCTGGATACTGATCGCCTGAACCTACATCATAAAATGATGTAGCACAAAAGTATGCATCAGTACTTTGAATGTACTGAGCATGCTGGATATGAACTAAGCTAAACAACATAACAACTGAACATGGAAATATATATACTGAAGCATAAACTGAGAAGTAAGCTGAGATGAAATGACAAAATAAATATCATGAGTATATCACATGTTGAACTGAGTAACTGAATATAAGGTCAATGGAACATAAGTCTGACTATGGGAGATACTATTAACTGACATACCCCAAGTTGAGCTAACTATGGGGCCAACCTGTAATCCTTGATGGAAGGGTGTTCATACCTTTCCCAGAGTACGAACAAGTCTAACGTAGATCCACTAAACTGATGTCCACAAGGGATAAGGGTGTCAAGCCTAATCAGACAGGTGAACCCTTTAGAACCTACGGTGGCACCGTAATTCTGGGACTCAGGGATTGCTACTAAAGATCTCAACCTAAACTGGAGGGTGAGCCTTCATCCCTTCATCCGCTCGGTGCTAAGTTTACTCCCAACTGAATATATAGCTAAAATGCAATAGTAGTACTGGATAGCTCAGAACACTAATATTATCTGAGAATGCAACATACAAATACTAAGAGACATGGCATTCGAATTTCTGCAGCATGATTGTCTGATTAATCTTCCTAGCAAGCATAATCTATGACATACTAAAGTTTACACAAGATAGGGTTTCTGAGTTCTATACAGTACTATGATAATTCTCCAAGAAACATGAAATAGATATCAATATAAGCAGTAGAATTTGAATCACAATAAATCCATGAGATTTAGGAATCCTAGGTCTGAACAAATTCATGGAGAACTGAAGAACTGGCTGAATTCTAGGGACCTAATGGGTGAAAGGAACCCACTAGTGAAATCCCACATACATGGAGAAGAAACTATGGAGAAATCCTTTGGATTTTGGGGCTGAACTTGAAGAAGACCTCTGCCTGTTCTTGAGAGAAAACAGTCACCTTTTTTTCTTCTTTTCTTTCTAAGTCTGATGATATTTAGGAGAATAGAGGTTTTAGGTAGTTTTTGACTAATTAATTTGTCTTAGAGCAGTCAAACTGACGTAGCTTAGGCATTAAAAGAGGTAAGAAAGTCTGGAATGCCCCTGGGAAAATTTAAAAGAAAACTGCTAAAATTTGCGACTTAGGTTTCACGGATTGGTTCCACGACTCGTGGAAACTTCCTCGGCTCGTGGAACCATGTTGTGGTTCCTGGCCCTTTCTGTCTAGCTGCGAGTCTGAGTCCTATGACTTAGTTTCATGACCCATGGAACCTTCCACGGTCCATAGAACCCATTCGTGGTTCTTAGAGAAATGGTTGGCCTCAGGTCTGGTTCCATGACTTAGATTCACGGCTCGTGGATCCTTCCACGGTCCGTAGAACCCAATCATGGTTCTCAGAGAAATTGTCAGTTCTCTGATCTTATTCCATGGACCCAATCCATTACTCGTGGAAACTTTCATAGGTCATGTGTACAACTCGTGATTCCTACTGACAGTTGAAAAAAATATTTTTCTTCTGGTTTTCTGAGCTAAGTCTGGGCTGGAAGTTTCGGAGTGTTACAATATCTTCCCTTTGGGATCATTTATCCTTGAATGAAAACTAAACAATCTATACCAACTGAGTACTAGAAACTGATATCTAACTGGACTGAGTTCCATGAACATGCAAATATGCTAAAATGCAAGGATAACTGAGGGAACAAGGTACTGAGACTGAATTACACAAGAGTAAACTGAGAGACTGGAGAGGAACTATTACCTCAAGCTGAAACTGAATTGGAAGAAAAGAGGTGAGGGTACTTGGCCATCATGGTTGCTTCTGCTTCCCAAGTAGCTCCCTCTATGGACTGATTCCTCTACAAAACTTTTACTGAAGTGACCTCCTTATTTCTCAACCTACGAACCTAACGGTCAAGAATCTCAACTGGAACCTCCTCATAGGTGAGGCTATCCTTCACAGCCACACTCTCTAAAGGCACTATCGATGTCGGATCACCAACACACTTCTTCAACAAAGAAATGTGAAAGACCGGGTAGACCACTACTAGTTTTGTTGGTAACTCTAACTCATAGGCCACATTACCAATCATCTTCAAGATTCTGTAAGGACCTACATATCGGGGACTGAGCTTCCCTTTCTTGCCAAATCTCATTACACCCTTCATAGGTGACACCTTCAAGAAGACCCAACCATCGATCTCGAACTCTAAGTCCCTTCTCCTCACATCTGCATAGGACTTCTGATGACTCTGAGCTATTTTCAATCTTTCTCTGATAAGCTGAACCTTTTCCATAGCCTCATGTACTGAATCTAGTCCAACCAAGGCTGCTTCACCTACTTTAAACCAACCAACCGGTGATCTACACCTATGCCCATAGAGTGCCTCATATGGGGCCATCTAAATACTGGAGTGAAAGTTGTTATTGTAGGTGAATTCTATTAGAGGCAGGTGATCATCCCAACTACCCTTGAAGTCGATCACATAAGCTCTCAACATGTCATCTAGATCACATAAGCTCTCAACATGTCATCTAAGGTATGGATGGTACGCTCTGCCTGACCATCCGTCTGCGAATGAAAAGTTGTGCTAAGATTCACCTAAGTACCAAGACCTTTCTAAAATGATAGCCAGAAATGAGATATGAACTGAGGACCTCAATTTGAGATGATAGACAAAGGAACCCCATGTAACCTAACTATCTCGCTGATGTAGAGCCTGGCATAATCCTCTGTTGAATCTATAGTCTTGACGGCCAAGAAGTGAGCTAACTTAGTGACTCTTTCCATTATCACCCAAATAGAGTCATGTTGTATGCGAGTATGAGGTAAACCCGTAACAAAATCCATGTTGACCACTTCCCACTTCTAAGTAGGAATGCTAATCTCCTGAGTCACACCTCCTGGTTTATGATGTTCTACCTTAACCTGTTAAAATTTAGGACACTTAGCCACAAAATTTGTGATGTCCCTCTTCATGCCTTTCCACCAATAGACTTCCCATAGATCACGGTACATCTTAGTGGCACCCGAATGAATGGAATATCTAGAATTATCAGTTTCTATAAGGATCTGTTGCCTCAACTCACCCACCTTAGAAACACATAAGTGACCCTGATAATGAAGCATACTATCTCTCCGATGGGAGAAAACCTCAACTCTCTGCTGATGAACTACACCCTCCAGCTGAAGCAATATGGTATCACTATCATGTTTCTCTTTAACCTCTACTACCAAAGAAGATTCCAATCCATTTTGGACTACCACACCACCATCTGACGTGTCCATAAGGAAAACTCCTAAGCGAGCAAGCCGATGAACATCTCTGGATAATTATTTCTTCTCATCATTAACATGTGACACACTACCCATGGACAGTCTGCTGAGGGCATTAGTCACTACATTGGCCTTACCTGGATGGTAGAGCATATTCATATCATAGTCTTTGAGGAACTCAAGCCATCTCCTCTGATGAAGATTCAACTCTTTTGGGTGAACACATACTGGAGGCTCTTATGATCTGTGAACACATCAATATGAACACCATACAAGTAGTGTCTCCAAATCTTTAGGGCAAACACAATAGCTACAAGCTCGAGGTCATGAGTCGGGTAGTTCTTCTCATGGACCTTAAGCTGTCTGGAAGCATAAGCTATGACTTTACCCTGTTGTATTAAAACACAACCCAGGCCAACCCTAGATGCATCGCAATAAACCACATAGTTGTTTGAACCCTCTAGTAGAGTCAAAATGGGAGTTGTAGTCAACCTGGTTTTCAGTTCTAAGAAGCTTTTCTCACACTCATCTTGCCACTAAAACTTGACCTACTTCTGAGTCAACTTGATCAATGGGGCATCTATGGATGAAAATCTTTCCACAAACCTCTTGTAATAACCAGTCAAACCCAAGAAACTTCTGATGTCTGTTGGAGAGGTGGGTCTGGGCCAGTTCTTTACTGCCTTAATCTTCTGAGAATCAACTCAGATGCCTTCACTAGACACCACATAACTAAGAAAGCAAGTGATTTCAACCAGAACTCACACTTACTAAACTTGGTGAATAATTGGCGGTGTTTAAGAGTTTACAGAACGACCCTCAAATGATTCACATGCTTCTCCTCATTTCGAGAATAGACAAGGATATCATCAATGAAGATAATGATGAACAAGTCCAAATACTGTTTGAACACCCTGTTCATTAAGTCCATGAAAGTTTCAGGAGCATTGGTTAGTCAAAAAGACATAACAACAAATTCATAGTGACCATACCGCATCCTGAAGGTTATCTTCAGGATGTCACTATCTCTGACTTTGAGCTTATGATAGTCGGACTTGAGGTCTATCTTAAAGAAGCAGCTAGCACCCTGAAGCTAGTCGTACAAGTCATCGATCCTAGGGATGGAATATTTGTTCTTAATTGTGACTTTGTTGAACTGGCGATAGTCTATGCACATCCTGAGAGAACTATCTTTCTTACGCATGAACAATATATGAGCACCCCATGGAGAGATGTTGGGTCTGATGAAGACCTTATCTAGAAGGTCCTTCAACTGTTTTTTCAATTCCCTAAGTTTAGCTGGAGCCATTCTGTAAGGAGAAATCAAAATAGGTTGGGTATCTGGATAGAGATCTATTCCAAAGTTGATTTCCTGCTCGGGAGGAACTCCAGGAAGATCTTCTGGAAACACTTCTGGAACTTCATTTACTACAGGGACTGACTCAAGAGTTGGGGTCTTGGAGTTTGAATCCTTAACCCGAACAAGATGATAAATATACCCTTTGGAAAAAAAAATCTGACCTTAAGGTAAGAGATGAATCGACCTACAGGCACTGAGCTACTACCCCTCCGTTCTAAGACTGGCGATGTTGTTGAGAAAAAGATGGCTTTTCTCGGATGAAATGAAAATTGGATTCATGTAACAGGAGAAAGATTTCCCATTCCCTAGCCGGAAAGATATGTGGCCATGAAAGAGGGATTAAGTGGAACAGAATTGACTGGGTGGTAGAGTCGTGGAAACGCTTGTTTCTTCCATATTTTGGACCTTAGCTCCATGGAAGAATATGTTACTGCTGAAACACTGAAAAATTAAAATCTTAGATCAAAACACTATGTATGGATGGTATGAACTGCCTAAACAAGAATTCTTGAACAACAAACAACCAGTTCAGATATTCACGACCAAGAAGTACTGGATTCTCTTTCGAATAGGCCCTGAAAGAAGAAGGAAGGCTGGAATACCAACAGGAGTCTATTATATTGAATTTACCTGATAGTCCCCATTTTGGGAACGTCCAGTGCCAAAGTCACTGAATAGGTAAGTTGCCAATCTCTAGACTATGTACTATACTTTATCTGTTGCGTTACGGGCGGGCGTTTTACCAGAGGTTTCTAATCTACCCTTGTGTGATTCCTGTTGAAACGCTGAAACCAAACAATCCTAGTTCTGCAATCGACTGAGGCATAACAAGAATGTAACCAATCCATGCCTAGGATAATATCAAAGTCAGTCATTTCTAACTCTACAAGATCGGCTGAGGTGACTTTTTGGGAAACTATGATAGGGCAATTTTTGTATACCCGTCTAGCTATAACTGGGTCACCAACTAGAGTAGAGACTGAGAAAGGCTTTGGGAGGATTTCTAGACTGACACTAAATTTTACTGCTATATATGGAGTTATAAAGGAAAGTGTATCCCCTTGGTCTAACAATACATAAACATCTAAATGAAAGACGTGTAACGTACCCGTGACCACATCGAGGGAATCCTCTTGGTCCTATCGAGTCTGAAGGGCGTATAACTTGTTCTGGCACTGACAACCACCTGTACCAGATGAGGAACCCTGTTAGGTGGGGCGACCTGCTAGAGCTGCTGCAGAGCTGGCCTGATTCTGTGAATGCGTATCTCTGCCCATCTGAGAATTTTCAAGGCACTCTTTCATCATGTGGCCTGGCTTACCACATCCAAAGCAATTTCCACTACCTGCCATGCACTCACCCTGATGGTTCTTACCGCACTTCTTACACACTAGATGGGTGCACCTGCTAGTAACTGTACCTTGGGACTTAGAGCCAGACACTCTATCTTTTCGATCCCTCTTGAATTTAGGCACTGGGGAAGTGGCAGAAGATAGAGCTGGAGCTGAAGACTTCTGACGAAATCCAGAGTGATTACCACCCTCTAACTTCTACTGAGAATAGCTAAAGTCACCTGTCCTAGCCCTCTTACTATCTCCTCCCCTTTCCTTGATTTTCTCTTTCTCAATCTGTTGAGCATAAGTAACCAACCTGGAGATGTCTATTTCCTTCATAAGCATGGATGTCTTGCACTCCTTGACCACATCATCGGACACACCAGACACGAACTTGCTCATACGAGCTCTGGAGTCAGCTACTATCATTGGGGTATACTTAGACAGCTGTGTGAACTTAAGTGCATACTCCCTCACGCTCATATCATTCTGCTTTAAGTTGATAAATTCCTGGACCTTGGCTTCCCTGTGCTCAAGTGGGAAGAACTGGTCCAGAAAGGCAGCCTTAAACTGGTTCCAATCCACTGGTCCTGCATTTGCACAATGAGACTCCTCCCACTGCTGGTACCAAGTGTAAGCCACTCTTTTCAACTGATAGGTGGCTAAGTCTGCAATCTCAACTGGAGTGACACCCATAATGTCAGTCACCTTCTTGATATCATCAAGAAACTCTTGCACATCCTCTTCTGACTTGTACCCATGAAACTCCGGAGGGTTCACCCGAGTGAAGTCCTAGATTCTAGCCACAACAGTGTTAGTCTGAGGCAGAGCTGGTTCCACAGCCTGTTGGTTGACCTGGGAGGTCATGGCCTAAGCAAGCACTTGGAAAGCAGCCCTGAATTCCACATGTGTGACTTACTCATTCAATGGGTCTGCTGGAGCTGCTGGCTGATTCCTGGCGTTAGCTCTTCTAGGAGGCATTTTTTCTAAAATATGAATATCAAGAGTTAGAAGGAGATTAAATAGAGCTTACACACTATAGAACGAGCTGGAGAAAGAAAGAAGGGAAGTTGTTCCTAATGACATCTCGTAGCTCCTCCCCTAAAAGTGTGGCGCGCTTCACACCCACGAAGAAGGCTCTACTTGATGCAGCTTTCAGACACTCTAGGACACTTGAACCTGATGCTCTGATACCAATTTTTTCATGACCTGAGGATACCCCTAGACGTAACATGGTACTTAGAGTCGCGAATGACCCCAAGCTAACCCATGGTCTAGCATATCTAAATAATTTTAAGTTAAAAGCTTATACTGTGCGAAAGCTGAAAATAGTTTAAGAACTGAAATGGGGAAAAGCCTAAAACAAACATGTTTGAATATAAAATATATAAGAGTGTAGTCATAACTGAAGAATAACACTATCAACTCAAGCTGAATCTAATCTATGTCTGAAGGCCTCTAACCGAGATGAGTTACTGGGACATGCCCCCAGCTAACTCTATCTATCTGAAAACTGAAATAATAAGACTGAAAAGTAAAGCATGTCAATCATCCTCGAACTAAGAGGACTTACCACTACAACTGCTGAGTACAGACTGGAAATTAATCTAAGCGCGATATGGATACCGAGAGCCTGAACCTACATCATAAAATAATGTAGCACAAAAGTATGCGTCAGTGCTTTGAATATACTAAGTATGTTGGATATGAACTAAGTTGAACAACATAACAACTGAACATGGAAATATATATATTGAAGCATAAACTGAGAAGTAAGCTGAGATGCAACGACCAAATAAATATCATGAGTATATCACATGCTAAACTGAATAACTAAATATAAGGTCAACGCAACATGAGTCTGACTGTGGGAGATACTATTAACTCACATACCCCAAGCTGAGCTAACTATGGGGCCATCCTATAACCCTGGATAGAAGGGTGTTCATACCTTTCCAAGGGTACAAACAATTCTGATGTGGATCCACTAAACTGATGTCCACAAGGTACAAGAGTGTCAAGCCTAATCTGATGGGTGACCTTTTTAGAACCTACGATGTCACCAAAGTTCTGGGACTCAGGGATTGCTACTAAAGTTCTCAGCCTAAACTAGCGGGTAAGCCTTCATCCCTTCGTCCGCTCAATGCTAAGTTTACTCCTAACTGAATATAAAGCTAAAATGCAACTGTAGTACTGGATAGCTCAGAACACTAATATAATCTAAGAATGCAACATACAAATACTGAGAGATATGGCATTCAAATTTCTACAGCATGATTATCTGATTAATCTGCCTAGCAAGCATAATCTATGACATACTAAAGTTTACACAAGCTAGGGTTTCAAAGTTCTATACAGGACTATGCTAATTCTACAAGAAACATGAAATAGATATCAATATAAGCAGTAGAATTTGAATCACAACAAATCCCTAAGATTTAGGAACCCTAGGTCTGAATAAATTCATGGAGAATTTACTGGCTGGATTCTAGGGACCTAATGGGTGAAAGGAACCCACTAGTGAAATCTCACATACCTAGAGAAGAAACTACGGAGAAATCCTTTGGATTTTGGGGCTGAACTTGAAGAAGACCTCTGCCTGTTCTTAAGAGAAAATAGTCTCCTCTTTCTCTTCTTTTCTTTCTAAGTCCGATGATATTTAGGAGAATAGAGGTTTTAGGTAGTTTTTGACTAATTAATTAGGCTTAGAGTAGTCAAAATGATGTAGCTTAGGCATTAAAAGAGGTAGGAAAACTCTGGAATGCCCCTGGGAAAATTTAAAAGAAAACTACTGAAATTCGTGACTTAGGTTTCACGGATGGGTTCCATGATTCATGGAAACTTCCATGGCTCGTGGAACCCTGTCGTGGTTCCTGGCCCTTTTTGTCTAGCTGTGGGTCTGAGTCCCACGACTTGGGTTCATGACCTGTGGAACCTTCCACGGTCTGTAGAACCTATTCGTGGTTCTCAGCAAAATGGTTGGCCTCAGGTTTGGTTCCATGACTTGGGTTCACGGCTTGTGGATCCTTCCATGGTCTATAGAACCCAATCGTGGTTCTTAGAGAAATTTTCAGTATCTAATCTGATTCCACGGATCCAATCCACGACTCGTGGAAACTTTCATAGGTCGTGGGTTCAACTCATGATTCTTGCTGACAGTTGGAAAAAATATTTTTCTTCTGGTTTTCTGAGCTATGTCTTGGATGGATGTTCTGGAGTGTTATAGTAGATCAGTTTTCTTATAAAAATAGAGTTCACTAGTAGTATGGTAGTCAGGTATGGCATGCATGATCATCTCAAGTTGACATTTATATATGTCATCTCAGGTTGACATCCAGATATGTCATCTCACCGAGCTACCAATTATGTTCAGCTGGGAGTAGTACTTAGCACCGAGCGGATAAGGAAATGAAGGCTCACCCGCCAGTGGGTTGAGACCTTTAGTATCAGTCCCTAGTCATAGAACTACATGCCATCGTAGGTTTATTTATATCATATCAAATCAACTCAGCCTTTATACCCTAGCAAGGTATATTGGGCCCTTTTTGATGGGGATTATATGTTGAACTCCATGTTTAGCTCACATGGTAATATGTCGGTTAATAGTATCTCCCACAGTCCCACAGTTTCTTACTTTAGTATTTGCATAACCCTCAAATCAGTCTAGTTCACAGTATTTCAGTTATCTCAGAATATTCATGCATTCTGTATTCATGCTTATCTATATGGGTCCTTGCATTCTAGTATACATCATTGTTAATATTAATTTAAATATGTTATTATTAGCATGTCTAATTGTATATCACTTTATAGTTTCAAACTATCCTGGTGTTTCTATACTCATGCTATAATTCAGCGAATCGTTACATATTGTCATTTATATCAGATTTATGTTTAGTTACTTATAGTGCATATCCCGCATACTCAGTACATTCAAAAGTACTGATCACATACATCTTCTGCCTATATTTTTCATGTGATGTAGATTCAGGTGCTTACTATCAAGATCTTAGTCAGGCAGATCACATCTTCCAGCCAGCAGGTGATGAGTTCTCTTGATTCGAGGACTCAAGTCAGTTTGCAGTTAGAGAAATTTATGTCTATTCATACATACTGGTTAGGGATAGTTGGGGGTTATGTCCCGGACATCTGTAGTCATTATTAGTAGAGGCTTCATAGATAATCAGTCAGAGTTGTTGTATATAGTTCCAATTTCTATTTCTTTCGATTTCCAATGTTGTAAAATGTTAACAGTGATGTATTAAACCATTTTATTTCATAATTAAGCTTCCGCTCAGTCATTTTATCTTTTATCCATGTTCATATTCAGTTGCTCATACACTATGTCAGTATCATGGGTTATCTTGGGATCACTTATAGTTCTAAGCACCGTGTTACGACTAGGGGGTAGTCTCAGGTCGTGACATAACCATAAGACCCTTAGCATGTTTGTATAGGTAATTGGAGAGTGTGATGGTTCATTGAGTGAACCAGGGATTATGTGTTTTCTTGATTATATTGGTTCCTTGAGTGAACTGGGCTTAAGTATTTTCATTATTATATTGGTTACTTGAGTAAACTGGGTTTGTGTGCTTAATTCCTAAAGGTGGTTTCTTTATGTAAATCGAAAAACATATTAATTCCATAGTTGTTGTCTTAGGGATCATTGAGTGGTCCGGGTTAATTGCAAAAGGTGACATAATTATGTGTTATCTATTACTTGTATAGTTGGGACATGATTTATATGATTGTTGAGTCATGGTTATTGATTGGAGTCTTGTTGGTGTTCATAGTTTGACTTGACTTGTTATTCTTGTTGACTCATATTGACTGAACTTCATGTTATACTTGTTACAAGGTTAAGCGTTATAAACTTGGAGTAGAGTGTAATGACCCTTTCGGTTATTTCTACGTATATGTTTTCCTTGAACCGTTAGAGCTTGGTTGTAGCGGCCCCAAGTCACTTAAGGCTTGTCAGGACCGGTATTTCGGTGCCGGGTCCATTTGTTTGGTCGTATGATAAGTTTTGAAGACAAGTAAGTCGGCAAAAGTTATCGTAAGTTCCTTTAATAAATTTTCTGAACTTTGGGTAAAATGTCTTAGGACTTTTCTCCCAATATATAAAGAGTTAGAAGTCTCCCAAAATACCAAATCGAAGGTCTATGAGTCTAGTTTCCAACACACAAAACCTCACAACCAACTAATCTCGGAGTAAAAAGTTATGACTGTTTTACCACGGACTGTCTGGCAGCAACCGGGTTGCGAACAGGGTCGCGAACCGGGTCGGGTCAAAATCGATTTAAAGCCTCAACTTCACGTTTTAAAATGCCATTTCAGTTCTGAAACAATGAGAAAACATAAGGGAGGGTTCCAAGAGAGTTCTTGAGTATCAAAATCGTGCGATGGTGAATTGCGAACCTAAATATAAGAATTTTATTAGCATCGCGCGTATATTTGGGAATATTTTATTTTAAAGTTATATTTTTTATTACCTTTTTTAAAAAGTATTTTAAAGGTCTATGAAAAATATTTTTGTTACGATATAATTGTATATGTATTTATTTTATAAGGTTTTTATACATTGTAATATTTTAACGGAGATAGTAAATTTAATTATGTTGAAAATTATTATTATAATATAGTAGGTTTTATTTTAAATGATTTTCTATTAATTATGGTATATTTAAAAAGTTATATTTATTTTACCACGAACTTATGCAATACCCAAATATATACGTAATAGGATAGAATCAATTATAGTGTGCTAACCCCACACTTCCACGTGGGATTAGCTAAATGTGGCAGCAACTATGTGACCACGTGTGAAGCATAGGTGAGGACAACTAACCTAGTCCTTGAATCATTGTTGCTGTACTAATATAGATATATATAATATGTATTATGTAGGTATGTAGTGAGATATTATTTAGGAGCAATTGTTGATAATCCTTGGGCATTTTGAATAGGCACCAGTGATCTTTCTTTTCTTTATATATGTATAAGCTGAACATACATAGATACTATACGCATTCAGTCGAAGACTAATTTAGCAGGAGAAACATTCTACTGGTGGTGTGATATTTGATCACCGAAAGAGAATCAATTATCAACGTCAAGTTATTCAAGCCCGAGTTCAAGTTTGATTTCGTTTCGGAGCTTCTTTTCGGAGAGGTTCGAGCTTTTCATCGGACGACAGATAGGTTACGGTTTATTTTCCCTAGACTCCACATATATAGGATAAAATTGTATTAATGGGCATCCTTGGATTGGTTTATTAGGTTGGTACCACAGAGCTCGACCGCTTTATTCATGTCCGCCTACTTTTGTTCCTCCGTTGCTTGTAGTACTTGCCGATATATTTTATTTACCCTTGTGGTCCTGTGAGGCCTTTTTGACTCTGGAACAAAGAAGGTGAGATTTTGGGAATGTCCGCGAGTCCCGGGCATAGAATTATCCTTCTAGGCTGGTTATGCTTGCTGAGTAGCTGTGGGCCTGTGTAGGGTCGATAGATTGATTGTGAGCTGCTGGGCAGCTATTGTGTTTGATCATACCATTTCCATGCATATAAAGAGGTTTTATACATGTTTTACTACGGTTTGGGCTTCGGGCCTACGGACACTATTTTCTAAATCTTGCATGGCCCGGGGGCCCGTTTTTTATGGAAATAATTTGGAAATGGTTTGATTTAACTTGTGAATATTCTTGGGTAAAAGAAAGTAAAATTATGATTTAACTCACCAGTTTTACGATTAACGCTAGACTCGGCAGGGCCGAGGTGCTAGTTGAGTTTTCTTGCTATTTGAGATAATTTTAGCCTCGGTCAGACCGAGCACCCGAGATGACTTTCTACTGTTTAGACCCGGTTATGCCCGGGAACCCTTGGAGGGGTTTTTTTTTAAGATATTTTCCTACTACTTTAGTCCTGGACAGGGTCTGGGCATGCATATTCGAGACTAGGTCTCTATCTTGAACCTGGACTTGCTTCCGGATGACATGTTTTGATACTGAGTTTTAGTATGGGGTCAGGGACCTCCATGGACCTTGCCATCCGGGCCTGGGGTTTCGGGCTGCGTGTGCCGGAGGAAGGGTATATGGTGGAGTAGAGGTATACGGGCAGTGTCCTTCCATGGAACCTACCTGCTGGGCCGGATCGGCACCGGAGGAGGTACATACAGGGATACCATTTCAACTGAGATCTTCATGCATCATATCATTCATTGTTTGAGGCTCCACCCTTATTTGTTGGTTGTTGATTGTACGCTCCGGTAGTATGGGATGCCGAAGGGTTTGTTTTCACTTGTTTGTGTTCCTCGATTGTATGGGCGGCCGGGGACTGTAGGTAGACTCTTGCTATTTACTTACAGAATTGTTCCCTGTTACAGTTAAGTATGAAATTGGTTACTCCTAGACTGTTAGTTTCTGGACTTGAGATTGATATGATTAGTTGAGTTTGATTCATGTCTCTGAGCATGCCTATCATTATTCTTTCCCTCTTCTTATACTTGAGGTTACCAGTATACCCATTTCGTAAACTTATTTTGTATACACTGTTATTGCAAGGACCCCAAGTGCGTTGTTCTTACTTTCACCTGTGCCTATGGTGTGTATATTTTTCTTGCTAGCCTCACATGTGGTTCTGTTGAATTCCTTCTGGGCTAGTTCATGTGTACCTTTCGTTGATTTCTGTGACTACTTACTTCAATTCTGTCTGTTACTACACTTTTATCTTATATGTGCCCAGTTGGCCTATGATACCTACTGGGTACCTTATGCTTCGCATTTGGTGCTCACCCTATCCCCTGCATCTTTGGGTACAGATCCTAGCGTGGGCCATCGCCGTTAGATCGCTGTGATTCGTGCTTAGAGATCTGTTGGGGACTACTTCAGACTGAGGGTGAGCTCTTGGCGATCGGAGCTTAGCTTTAGTTTATCTTTTGCTTTATGTACTCTATTACCACTCAGAGACATCTGTATATATTGTTTTGGATCGTTTGCACTCCATGTATGTAGTTTTGGCTCTATACTATGATACCAGGTCTTGGGGTTTGGTTTAGTTTTCACATATGTATATATTTATATCCCTTTTATCTATTCTCTTCGTCTTGTTCCCTTATTTGTTAGATAGTAGCCCATTACTAACTGTCCTGGGCTACGGAGATTGGTCCACCTACCAGGGATTGTAGGTGCCATCATGACTGAGAAATTAGGTCGTGACAACTTGGTATCAGAGCTTTAGGTTCACCGGTGTCATCAGTATAGGAGCCAATGTCTAGTAGAGTCCTGCGGATCGGGGCGGAGACGTCCGTACTCAATCTTTGGGAGGCTACAGTGACATTTTAGGTAATTTGACTCTTTCATTGCTTCTGTGTCGTGCGTGGAACCTTGAAATTTCTGGAAATCTCATATGTTCTACTTCATTCTCCCGCAGATGGTTCGTACGAGATCATCGACATCACGCGGAGATGAGCCTTCCACTCCAGCGAAGGGTCGAGGACGCCCTCGAGCAGTGGCACCTGCTAGGGCTGCTAGAGTTGAGATAGAGCCCGAGCAGCATATGGATCAGGGGGAAGCCCAGGTACCACCAGCTCCAGTGCCATCTCCAGCGCCAGCTCCACTACTAGCTCCAGTGCCCACTTCTGTGCCAGCTCCAGCCGCAGCTCAGTCTCCAGATATTCGGGGATTACTATTACAGCTTTTGGGTGTGATTAGAGAGCGGCCTTCTGAGGTAGCGCAGATATCCGCTCAGGGGGCAGCCCTGGGTGCACAGAGCTCAGGAGCGCAGCCTGCTACTATGGCTCCTCGTGCGTAGGTCATTCCGGTTACATCCATTGCACAGCCTCTTGCTCCTCGCCCAGCTATGACAAAGTCAGAGCAGAAGGCGTTGGGTAGGTTTTTGAGGTTAGCACCTCCGAGGTTTACTGGTACTTCTGGACAGGATCCGTATGAATTTATTACTACCTGTGAGGACATGTTGCATCATTTGGGTTTGTTGGAGACTCACGGGGTTGGTTATACTACCTATCAGTTGGAGGGCCCAGCGAAGTTATGGTGGAGGGCCCAGGTTGCTTGTAGACCACCATCGTCACCTCCTTTGACCTGGTCTGAGTTTTATAAGGCCTTTATGGCCAAGTTCGTACCTCAGAGTGATTGTGAGTGTTGCAGGGAGCAGTTTACTCACCTTATTCAAGGATCTACGACTGTCTCAGAGTATGAGACTCGTTTTCATCAGCTAGCACCGTTCGAAGCTATGATCATTCCTACTGAGGTAGATAGGATTCACAGATTTGTATGGGGTTTGAGGCCAGAGATCAGGTAGCCAGCTGAGATATTGGTCGCCAGTGGTCGGTCATTTCAGGCTATCGTAGACTATGCCCGCACTGTGGAGGACTTACAGTGACATGATCAGGGGTCCAGAGATAAGAGGCCTCGGCATCAGGGTGTCTACAGTGGTTCTAGATATGGTGGTAGAGGTCCTGGCGAGTGGAGCCGGAGTTATCAGCCACAGCAGCACCAGGGTTAGTCCAGCCGACCGGTTAAGGCTTCCCTTCATACTTTCGGTAGTACCCAGTTCGAGCAGGGTCAGAGCAGCCATCAGGGCTATAGTGGCCAGTCTTCGAGAGGTACAGTTTCTGGGGCATCAGATCGTGGTGGTCATACGGGATCTGCTGGTTCATCTTGACTGAGTAGGCCATCAGGGGATTGTTTTACTTGTGGTACGATTGGTCATTTTGCTAGAGATTGCCCTCAGCAGGGTACAGTTCAGCTGGCCGAGCCTTTACGAGCAGTTCAGCCTCCGGCTAGAGGGAGTGGTCATCAGGGGTGAGGTGGTGCTCCACGCGGCAGAGCAGGTGGTAGGGATGGCGGTCGGGCAGGTGGAGGTCGTCGTCAGTTTTACGCGGTCCCTAGGAGACCAGAGGCAGAGGCCTCAGATGCTGTGATTACAGGTACGATTTCTGTGTGCCATCAGTCTGCTATGGCTTTGTTTGATCCTGGATCCACTTGTTCATATGTATCTGCCTACTTTGTGCCTTGTTTGGGGTTGGCTAGTGAGCCATTATCTGTTCCTATTTCTGTTTCGACCCCAGTAGGAGATTCTTTAGTAGTGGATCGAATTGTGAGATCTTGTATGCTATCTATATGTAATTCAGAGACTTGGGGTGATTTGATGATTCTTGATATGCTAGATTTTGATGTGATACTGGTCATGGACTGGTTATCCCCTCACCTTGTGGTTTTGGATTGTTATGCCAAAACCATTACCATAGTTGTGCCCGGTGTATCCCCGGTTGTATGGCAGGATTCTGTTAGCCATGCACCATCTGGGATCATCTCTTGTCTTCGAGCTAGGAAGTTGATTTCCCGTGGGTGTTTAGCTTATCTATCATATGTTCGAGATGTTAGTGCTGACCTTACTTCTCCTGAGTCTGTTCCTGTGGTTAGAGACTTCCTCGATGTGTTTCCTACCGACCTGCCAGGCCTTCCACCTGAGAGAGATATTGATTTTGCTATTGAGCTAGAGCCGGGCACCAGGCCCATTTCTATTTCTCCTTACCGTATGGCTCCTGCTGAGTTGAGGGAGATTAAGGAGCAGCTCCAGGATCTGTTAGCTAAGGGGTTTATTAGACCTAGTGTGTCACCTTGGGGTTCTCCTGTTCTCTTCGTGAAGAAGAAAGATGGGTTGATGCGCATGTGTATTAATTATTGGTAGCTGAATAGGGTGACAGTGAAGAATAGGTATCTGATGCCGAGGATTGATGACTTGTTTGACCAGCTTCAGGGTTCAGTCGTGTTTTCGAAGATTGATTTGAGGTCTGGCTACCATCAGTTGAGGATTAGGGCGGAGGACATCCCTAGGACAGCATTCAGAACACGTTATGGCCATTATGAGTTCCTGGTGATATCTTTTGGGTTGACTAATGCCCTCGCATCCTTTATGAATTTGATGCACATGGTTCTTGGCCCGTATTTGGACTCATTTGTGATAGTTTATAGACGACATCTTGGTATACTCGCGTAGTAGAGATGAGCATGAGCAGCACTTGAGGGTTATACTCCAGACATTGAGAGATCATCGGCTTTATGCCATGTTCTCAAAGTGCGAGTTTTGGCTTGAGTCAGTTGCATTCCTAGGGCACGTGGTGTCTAAGGATGGGATTAGGGTTGACCCGGGAAAGATTTCGGCAGTTTGTGATTGGCCTAGACTTACAACTGCTACTGAGGTCCGCAGCTTTATTGGGTTAGCAGGTTACTACCGACGGTTCGTTGAGGGATTTTCTTCCATAGCAGCACCCTTGACTATGCTGACTAGGAAGGATGTCCCATTTCAGTGGTCGGATCAGTATGAGGATAGCTTCCAGAAGCTTAAGGCCTTATTGACTTCAGCTCTAGTTTTGGCTTTGCCGGTTGAGGGTCAGAGCTTCTCCGTGTATTGTGATGCTTCTGGGGTTGGTCTTGGTTGTGTGTTGATGCAGCAGGGTCGAGTAATAGTATATGCGTCGAGGCAGCTGAAGGTTCACGAGCGCAACTACCCCACTCATGATTTAGAGTTGGCAGCGGTAGTTTTCGCGCTCAAGATCTGGAGGCATTACCTATATGGAGTTCACTGTGAGATCTTCACTGATCACAGTAGTCTTCAGTATATCACGAGTCAGCGAGAGTTGAACTCGAGACAGAGGAGATGGGTCGAGTTACTGAAGGACTATGACTTCACTATTCTGTATCATCCGGGCAAGGCAAATGTGGTAGCGGATGCCTTGAGCCGGAAGGCAGTGAGTACGGGTAGTCTAGCTTCTCTTTCAGTTTCAGAGCGACCATTGGCCTTGGACATCCAGTCCTTAGCTAACCTTTTGGTTAGGCTTGACTTGTCGGATGCTAGCAGAGTTCTCGCCAGTATTGAGGTTTGTTCTACTTTGATTGATCAGATTCAGAGCCGTCAGTTTGAGGATCGGCAGTTGTATGACCTTTGTGATCGGGTTCAGGGTGAGACCAGTTGGGCTACTCTAGATTCAGATGGGGTTCTGAGGTTTGATAGTCGCCTTTGTGTTCCGAGGATTAGTAATTTGATTCAGTTGATACTTCATGAGGCACATTGTACTAGATACTCCATTCACCCTGGCACAGCAAAGATGTATAAAGACTTGAGGAAGCTTTACTGGTGGAGTGGTATGAAGCGGGATATAGCGGAGTTTGTATCTCGATGCTTGAACTGTCAGCAGGTTAAGTTCGAGCACATGAGACCTGGTGGTTTGATGCAGCGACTTCCCATTACTGAGTGGAAGTGGGAAGGGATTACTATGGACTTTGTTGTTGGTTTGCCTCGTACTTCTCATGGGTTTGATTCCATATGGGTGATTGTTGATAGGCTGACTAAGTCAGCATATTTCTTGCCGGTTCAGACTTCTTATGGCACAAAGAGGTTAGCTCAGATCTACCTTCGTGAGATTGTTCGGTTGCACGGGGTCCCAACTTCTATCATTTCAGACCGCGGCACTTAGTTCACATCTCAGTTCTGGAGGGCTATTCAGCGAGATTTGGGTACAGAGGTTCATCTTAGTACTGCTTTCCACCCTCAGACAGATGGCCAGTCTTAGAGGACCATTCAGATTCTAGAGGATATGCTTCGGGCCTGTATTCTTGGCTTTGGAGGTTCTTGGGATCAGTTTGTTCCCTTGGCAGAGTTTGCTTATAATAATAGTTTCCATTCGAGCATTGGCATGGCACCTTTTGAGGCCTTGTATGGTAGGCGTTGCAGATCGCCGATTGGTTGGTTTGATGGTTTTGAATCTAGGCCACAGAGTACAGATTTGCTTCGAGATTCCTTAGATCAGGTTCGAGGGATTCAGGACAGACTTCGGGCAGCTCAGAGCAGGCAGAAGAGTTATGCTGATCGTAGGCTTCGTGCCTTGGAGTTTAGTATCGGTGACTTGGTGTTTCTCCATGTATCGCCCATGAAGGGCGTGATGAGATTTGGTAGGCGGGGCAAGCTTAGCCCCAGGTACATTGGGCCGTTTGAGATTCTTCAGAGGGTTGGTAGTGTTGCCTATCAGTTAGCCTTGCCTCCGATGTTTTTAGCTATACATCCTATATTTCACGTTTCGATGTTGCGTCGGTATGTCCCAGATGGGTCTCATGTGTTGCAGTGGGATTCAGTTCAGTTGGGTGAGGGTTTAGCCTTTGTTGAGGAGCTGGCAGCTATTTTGGCTAGAGATGTCAGGAGATTGAGGTCTCGAGAGATCCCGGTTGTTAAGGTTCAGTGGAGGCACCGTCCAGTCGAGGAGGCTACCTGGGAGACCGAGAGAGATATGCGAGCTCAGTATCCACAGCTGTTTGAGCCTTCAGGTACCCCCTTGACCTTGACTTTCGAGGACGAAAGTCCTTTTTAGTAGTGGATGATGTAATGACCCTTCCGGTTATTTCCACGTATACATTTTCCTTGAACCGTTAGAGCTTGTTTGTAGCGGCCCCATGTCACTTATGGCTTGTCAGGACCGGTATTTTGGTGTCGGATCCATTTGTTTGGTCGTATGATAAGTTTTGAAGACAAGTAAGTCGGCAAAAGTTATCGTAAGTTCCTTTATTAAATTTTCTGAACTTTGGGTAAAATGTCTCAAGGCTTTTCTCCCAATATATAAAGAGTTAGAAGTCCCCCAAAATACCAAATCGAAGTTCTACGAGTCTAGTTTCCAACGCAAAAACCCTCACGTCCAACTGATCTCGGAGTAAAAAGTTATGACTGTTTTACCGCGGACTGTCTGGCAGCAACCGAGTTGCGAACCGGGTCGCGAATCGGGTCGGGTCAAAATCGATTTAAAGCCTCAACTTCACGTTTTAAAACACCATTTCAGTTCTGAAACAGTGAGAAAACATAAGGGAGGGTTCCAAGAGAGTTTTCTTGAGTATCAAAATTGTGCGATGGTGAATTGCGAACCTAAATATAAGAATTTTATTAGCATCGCGCGTATATTTGGGAATATTTTATTTTAAAGTTATATTTTTTATTACCTTTTTTAAAAAGTATTTTAAAGGTCTATGAAAAATATTTTTGTTACGATATAATTGTATATGTATTTATTTTATAAGGTTTTTATACATTGTAATATTTTAACGGAGATAGTAAATTTAATTATGTTGAAAATTATTATTATAATATAGTAGGTTTTATTTTAAATGATTTTCTATTAATTATGGTATATTTAAAAAGTTATATTTATTTTACCACGAACTTATGCAATACCCAAATATATACGTAATAGGATAGAATCAATTATAGTGTGCTAACCCCACACTTCCACGTGGGATTAGCTAAATGTGGCAGCAACTATGTGACCACGTGTGAAGCATAGGTGAGGACAACTAACCTAGTCCTTGAATCATTGTTGCTGTACTAATATAGATATATATAATATGTATTATGTAGGTATGTAGTGAGATATTATTTAGGAGCAATTGTTGATAATCCTTGGGCATTTTGAATAGGCACCAGTGATCTTTCTTTTCTTTATATATGTATAAGCTGAACATACATAGCTACTATACGCATTCAGTCGAAGACTAATTTAGCAGGAGAAACATTCTACTGGTGGTGTGATATTTGATCACCGAAAGAGAATCAATTATCAACGTCAAGTTATTCAAGCCCGAGTTCAAGTTTGATTTCGTTTCGGAGCTTTTTTTCGGAGAGATTCGAGCTTGTCATCAGACGACAGGTAGGTTACGGTTTATTTTTCCTAGACTCCGCATATATAGGATAAAATTGTATTAATGGGCATCCTTGGGTTGGTTTATTAGGTTGGTACCACAGACCTCGACCGCTTTATTCATGTCCGCCTACTTTTGTTCCTCTGTTGCTTGTAGTACTTGCCGATATATTTTATTTACCCTTGTGGTCCTGTGAGGCCTTGTTGACTCTGGAACATAGAAGGTGAGATTTTGGGAATGTCCGCGAGTCCCGGGCATAGAATTATCCTTCTAGGCTGGTTATGCTTGCTGAGTAGCTGTGGGCCTGTGTAGGGTCGATAGATTGATTGTGAGCTGCTGGGCAGCTATTGTGTTTGATCATACCATTTCCATGCATATAAAGAGGTTTTATACATGTTTTACTACGGTTTGGGCTTCGGGCCTACGGACACTATTTTCTAAACCTTGCATGGCCCGGGGGCCCGTTTTTTATGGAAATAATTTGGAAATAGTTTGATTTAACTTGTGAATATTCTTGGGTAAAAGAAAGTAAAATTATGATTTAAATCACCTGTTTTACGATTAACGCTAGACTCGGCAGGGCTGGGGTGCTAGTTGAGTTTTCTTGTTATTTGAGAAAATTTTAGCCTCGGTCGGACCGAGCACCCGAGATGACTTTCTACTGTTTAGACCCGGTTATGCCTGGGCACCCTTGGAGGGGTTTTTTTTTGAGATATTTTCCTACTACTTTAGTCCTGGACAGGGTCTGGGCATGCATATTCGAGACTGAGTCTCTATCTTGAACCCGGACTTGCTTCCGTATGACATGTTTTGATACTGAGTTTTAGTATGGGGTCAGGGACCTCCATGGACCTTGCCATCAGGGCCTGGTGTTTCGGGCTGCGTGTGCCAGAGGAAGGGTATACGGTGGAGTAGAGGTATACGGGCAGTGTCCTTCCATGGAACCTTCCTGCTGGGCCGGATCGGCACTGGAGGAGGTACATACAGGGATACCATTTCACCTGAGATCTTCATGCATCATATCATTCATTGTTTGAGGCTCCACCCTTTGTTGTTTGTTGATTGTATGCTCCGGTAGTATGGGATGCCGGAGGGTTTGTTTTCACTTGTTTGTGTTCCTCGATTGTATGGGCGGCCGGGGGACTATAGGTAGACTCTTGCTATTTACTTACAGAATTGTTCCCTGTTACAGTTAAGTATGAAATTGGTTACTGCTAGACTGTTAGTTTCTGTACTTCAGCTTGATATGATTAGTTGAGTTTGATTCATGTCTCTGAGCATGCCTATCATTACTCTTTCCCTCTTCTTATACTTGAGGTTACCGGTATACCGTCCATTTCGTAAACTTATTTTGTATACACTGTTATTGCAAGGACCCCAGGTGCGTTGTTCTTACTTTCACCTGTGCCTATGGTGTATATATTTTGCTTGCTAGCCTCACATGTGGTTCTGTTGATTTCCCTCTGGGCTAGTTCATGTGTACCTTTCGTTGATTTTTGTGACTACTTGCTTCTATTCTGTCTGTTACTACACTTTTATCTTATATGTGCCCAGTCGGTCTATGATACCTACTGGGTACCTTATGCTTCGCATTTGGTGCTCACCCTACCCCCTGCATCTTTGGGTACAGATCCTAGCATGGGTCATCGCCGTTAGATCGCTGTAATTCGTGCTTGGAGATCTGTTGGGGACTACTTCAGACTGAGGGTGAGCTCTTGGCGATCGGAGCTTAGCTTTAGTTTATATTTTGCTTTATGTACTCTATTACCACTCAGAGACATCTGTATATATTGTTTTGGATCATTTGCACTCCATGTATGTAGTTTTGGATCTATACTATGATACCAGGTCTTGGGGTTTGGTTTAGTTTCCGCATATATATATATATATTTATATCCCTTTTATTTATTCTCTTCGTCTTGTTCCCTTATTTGTTAGATAGTAGCCCATTACTAACTGTCCTGGGCTATGGGGATTGGTCCACCTACCGGGGGTTGTAGGTGCCATCATGACTGAGAAATTAGGTCGTGACATAGAGTTGCATGATAGGGTTCATGGTTGTCTTGTTGTACTATGTTATGGGTATGTTTTCATATTACTCATTTTTTGTTGGCCAATGACCCTACCAGCACATCGTTGTTTCTTGTGTACTGATACTACACGTGCTCATCTTTTGTTATGTATAGGGCATATTTCAGCGACTATTTTGTGACCTCAGCTGTGATTCAGATAGTATTCAAACTCAAGGGTGAGCTGCATCTTTTGGGCTACCATGAGTTCTTCACTTGTTTTTTGGTCTATTATTTTGAACTTATATATTACTTTGGTTTTGGGGGTGCATCCCCTTCTTTTTGACAATTATTAGAGTTTTGATATGATGACTTTCAGGTTCTAGGAATGGTTTATTTCCGCATACTTATTCTCAGGTTCTAGGGATGGTTTATTTCCGCATACTTATTCTTACTCTTCATTTAATATATTGATTATTGGCTTTATTAGTGAGATTAATGTTGTTTTCTATTTTTGGCTAAGTGTTGAATGGTTTATGAGGTTAGGTGGTTCTTCCATCGGGGGGTTTAGTGTGGGTGCCACTCACAATGGGTTTAGGTCGTGACAACTTAGAAGAAATTCAGAAGTTTTCCGGGATTTATGGTTAGTTCCATGGACCTCCATTTAGAAGAACGGGTTGTGGAGTGACCTGTAGAAGGCTTTTTTTGCAGTCTTGTCTTCTAGGTGTCTATGGGTGACTTGATGGGTCATCATTTTGAATGACAGGTTTGTCTTGTCAACCATAGAACACCATCTAAGGGGTGTCAATTTTGGAGTTAAAAGAATGGTTTGGTTGATGGACCGTCATTTCACTATATGGACCATAGACCCATCTGTCAAATTGAGCTCAAAAAACCCTCAGAAATCTCAGGGGTCAAATCACGGGTAACAGGACGGTTCGTAGACTAAGTTTATGGTTCATCATTGTCAATCATGGAGCAAGTTCAGAGCACCCTTGAATCCTTAAGGTAGGATCATGACTTATTCCATGGTCCATCAATCAGGTCAACGGATGGTAAATCCATTTGTGGGACCTTTGATGCCTGCACTTTTTTAATTTATTTGTTGGGGTAATCTAGTATTTTCTCCACTTTTAAGTCCTATACTATGTCATTTTGAGTCCCTAAGAGGGGGGTTTATTTGACTAGTCGACCATTCCCTCCTCATTCCCACGTTTCAACTTCATAAAGAAAAAGAAAGCAGAAAGGTTCACTCAAGAAGCAGAAACCTAGGGTTCTTCTTCAAGCTTCAATCTTCAGTTCTAGCCCTCAAATTCTTGAGTAATCAGGTATGTGGATATTCAGTAAGAGTTTTCTTTCAACCTTATGCCCAAAATATCAGATTTTGATTTCAAATTCTTGATTTCAAGATTTAGGGTTCATACCTAACAGTTTTCAATTATGGATTTTTCAGTTCTAGTAAGTCATTATATTACCAAAATCCTTGTTGTAAGAGTTTAGTATGATTTTTATAATCCACTTCAGTCTATATGAATGAATAGTGATTTTACATGAATTATTATGGTTTAGCTTCACAGACTCAAAATTTAGCATGGCTAGTTCCTCAGTCTTAGAATTCAGTAAAAAGAAGTTACTTGAACTAGGGTCATTCGTTATTTTTGGACATGCAGTTTTACTTATATATGAGCAGTTAGTATGTTTTGGGAGTATTACTTAGCACCAAACGGATAAGGATTCCATATAATCCAATTCCAAGAACTACATTACCACCATAGGATAAAGGGTCATCGCCAGTTGAGATCGACACCATTAGCCCAATGGGCTCAGTTAGTGAATTCATGTCAGACAGGTTTTATACCTTTTGCTGGGTATAGGGCATCCTCCCAACTAGGGTTGTACGTTAGACTCCATATTGATCACATGGCTTATGTCGATTATAAGAAACTCCCCAAATAGCAGTTTTACTTATGTTAACTATAATGACGTCACAATTTTATTGTTCAGACATGCTTTTATACTCTTTTCAGTAAAGGCCTTATGTTATACATCTTGGACTTATGCACTTTTAAATGTCTACACTTATATCAGTTTTTAGCTATGTTTTTATGATGCATGTTTACCTTATGATTTTAAAGTTATTAGCATAATCTCACATGTTCAGTACATTCAGTAATACTAACTATATACTCTCTTTGTGTTGCATCTTTTCATGATGTAGATTCAGCTACCCGCTCTCAGACTCATGGTGAGTCCTCATCATTCAGGGACTTTTGGAGTTTAGATTTGCTTATCCATTTCAGAATTTATTTGAGTTATTTAGAGTTAGCTAGGGGGTCTAGTCCCAACAACTCATTGTTATCAGTAGTAGAGGCTTTCAGACATAGTTAGACAGTTTAGTCTTATTCAGTTTTCATATTGTTATTTTCTCAACAACTCAGTTATAAGGTTTTAATTTTGCTCATTTTAATATGTTTACGCTTCCGCTCAGTTAGTTTGTTGTATGTTTTATTATTATGCAGTGTCAAGGGTTATCTTAGGATCACTTGTGATTCCAAACACCGTATTGCATCTAGGGTATAGACTCAGGTTGTGATATGTGCATTCCTGAATCTAGGGGAGTAAGGATATTCTAGACATGGTGGGAGTTTTTATGCTTCTAGTTCTTGCTTTGTCTCATGTGGTTCTATTGATCTAGAAGGATCAAGTTTATGTGGTTGTATTGGTACTGTTCTTCTACTTTCTTAAGAAGGTCCCCCTGAGCCTGGCACTACTTCAGTCATTCCTTGTTCATTTCTTTGACCCGCTTCTAGGGGTAGAACTTGGTAAAGAAGGTTCTTAAGACCTTTGTTAATTTATCATCAGAATCAAGTACCATACCAAAGCCTTCATAGTTAGCATGTAAACCTTCCTCGCCAAGTGATTAGCTTCATCAAATATAACATAAATACTATCTTATACACAGTTTGTTCTTTTGTTGAAACTTTATAGGCCTTACTTTGAGAAGAGTAATCAAGAAAGATTCCATCATCACTTTTGGAATCAAACTTACCAATGGCATCCTTTTCATTATTATGAACAAAATACTTACATATGAAGGCTCTTAGGTATGTAAGGTTTGGTTTTATGCCTTTTAGTAATTCATCGGAAGTTTTCTCAAGAAGTGGGTGTATCATACACCTATTAATGAGATAACAAGTTGTATTGACATCTTTAGCCCAGAAATTCTTGAGAAGACCACTGGCTAACAGCATGGTTCTAGCCATGTCTTCTAAGGATTTGTTCTTTCTCTCCACAAATCAATTTTGTTGTGGAGTTCTAAGAGCAGAAAAGTTATGATTTATTCCATTTTCAGCATAGTAGTTCAAGAACTTAGCATTTTCAAATTCAGTACTATGATCAGATCTTATGCTAATTAATTCAGTTTTTATTTGTTTATGGTGAAAACATCAAAAGTTTCATCTTTGGTGTTGATAAACAATGTCCATGTGAACCTAGAATAGTCATCAACAATAACAAAAACATACATTTTTCATCCTCTACTAAGCCCCCTCATAGGTCCATACAGATCTATATGAATCAGTTCAAGTAGCTTAGAGGTACTCACCATTTTTTTAGACTTGAAAGATGACTTCACATTCTTACCTCTAGCGCACACATCACAAACCATGTCCTCACTGAACTTAGCCTTAGATAGACTAAGTACCAGGTCCTTTGATACTAATTTGTTTGATAATGAGAAGCTTGCATGTCCTAGTCTCTTATGCTAGAGTAATGAGTTGTTTACCATGGAACTGAGACAAGTTAATTTTTCCTCTTGAGAATCCATAATGCCAGTCTTGTACATATTTTTGTGCTTTCTACCTCTGAGAACCAGGTTCCCATTTCTTGAGTTTGATGCACAACATTCTGGTGAGGTAAACTACACATCATTTCCCTTGTCAAATATTTGGAATACACTCAGTATATTGTGTTTCAATCCTAAAACATAGTATATATTCTATATGGATTGAGAGTGTAATTTTCCCACTTTGCCAATTTAAACAATTTCTCCAGTCTTACATTTTTCAAAAGCTATACTTCCTCCTTGGAAATCGCTGAGTGAGAGGAAGTTTTCATGAGTTCTAGTCATGTGCTTGGAACATGCACTATACAGATACCATGATTTATGTTTTCCTCTCATTTTCACCTACAGAAGTAATCACAGGTTAATTTTGGGTACCCAGATTGACTTGTGTCCCTTTTTGTGACTGAAATGATGAATCAAGTCTCTCTTTCCCCGATTTGGAAGTCCTTTTGTTTAAGGATTTGACTTCCACCTATTTTGTTATGTTTATTTCTTCCCAAAATCAATGTTTTTAAAAATATCTTGTGACTTGAGATGACATTTCTGACTTTGATGACCAGACCAGATGCAATGAGTGCATATCATGACATTATAAGCGTCGTAGAGGTTGTTTTTTTCTCCTTCTAAAACCTATTCCCTTCTTGTTTGAAGATTGGATTTCTTGGGTTTTGACAAGTATTTTAGAGGACCTGGTCCACCTGATATTCCTTTCAAGATCCATCTTATCCTTGCTCAAATCTTCTTAAAGAACTTTGATTTATTCCGAGGCTTCTTGAAAATTTAGAGTCAATTTTTGAAATCTTCTTCAAGTAGATAAGATGGACTAGCCTTATCTTTTCCCTTGCAGGAGGGATCATTTTTCTCAATTTTATTTTGAAGTTCATTAATGGTTATGTTCAAACAGACAACCATTTTCTCAAATTTTTCATTTTTCAATCGCAGTGAGGCATACTCATCTAAGATTCGGTACTTTTCAGATATCACTGAATAATATGCATCTATGAGTACTAAGGATAAAAATTCCAATTTTCTTTTGGAGTAGGATTTGGTATTATCTTTAATGATCAAAAAGTTTATCTCAGACTTCTTCTCATCCTCTTCATCATCTGTGTCAGATCTTGCCATGAGAGCTAAGATTTCTTCCTTGGACTGACTTTTATCATCTCCTTTCTCACCTTCTGAGAATGCCATAATAGCTAATACATCTTTATCATATGATTCTTCCATGGCTAAATGGATTGGTTTTGAGGATCTTCCTCATCTGATTCTTCATTTGAGAAACCTCCCAATGTAGCAAAATCTTTTTTTACTGCTAGGTTGGCTTCCCTTGATGTCATTTTTCTATGAGTGGGAATAATCATCTGATCTTTTATAGTATCCTTAGCCTTCTCAAGATTGTTCCTTTTGTGCTTTACTGCCCTGAGAGGACAAGGCTTTATAAAATGATCAGGACTTCCACATTTGTGACACAGTTATTCACACATATCTTTTTCCACGTTCCGTTAAGAGATCTTTCTTTGATAGCTTTTTCCCTTCTTGAACATACGTTGAAATTTTTTGGTTATGAGAGCCAAGTGATCATCCTCGAAGTTTGTATCCTATGAATCTTTAAGTACCAGGCTTCTTGTCCTTTTTCTTTGATCCAATCTCTTTTTCTTGATTCTTCTTAAGCTCATAAGTAGTGAGACTTCCGATAAGTTCGTCCATGGGCATAGTATCTAGATCTCGTGCTTCAGTGATGGCTTCCACTTTACTTTTCCATAACTCAGGTTGCACATTTAATAATTTTTGAATGGACACACCTGTGGGATAAGTTCTCTAGGGAATAGATATCATTAAATATAGAAGTGAACCTAGTGTGCATGTCTTGAATGGATTCCCCCTTCATTCTGAACAGTTTGTATTGTTTGTTCAAGTAGACAATCTTTGACCTCTTGACTGAGGTAGTACCTTCATGGAATGTCTGCAGAGTGTCTCGTATTTTCTTGGCATATGAACAAGAGTAATTTCTATTGTATTCATTAGGACCTATCTCACAAATAAGAATATTTTTTGCCTTTGCATTGGTCTAGACAGCTACCTTGTATTCTGCATCCCATTCCTTTATGTCATTGGGAACTTTACCTTTTCCATCTTATGTATGTTTCATGGGGATAGTGGGACTATAAAGGATTTCACTCTAGAGATCGGGACTCTCTCCAATTAGGTGATCCACCATTCTATTTTTCCATCATCCATAGTACTTGCCATTGAAAAAAGTGGTGGTTTTGTCTATGATGTGCCTTCCTGAGGAGTTGGTGGAGAAGCCATAGGATCCTTTTCAAGTTGTTAACCTTATAGAAAAGACCCTCTTTGATACCAATTTAAAAGAACTCTTACCAACTACTGAGTATAGGAACCATATTCCTAAATTAAGCTACACAAACAGTTAGTAAATAGACATAAGATGTATCGTGGAAAGCCAACTTGCTTAAGAGAGTAAAAACTATGACCTATAGTTTATAGGATTTCGAATCAAACTTCACTAACTTTAAAGAGAAAATTTCAGATTACAACTCGATAATCAAAGGGACTAACTCTAGTACCTCAACTCAACAGTTAACTCTAATCGTTCTAACAACTCTCCAAGAAGATAACTCTTTTTCTTGTTACAAACCTCACACACTCACAATCAAACTGCAATAATAGGAATAGCTACAACTCAATAACACTCCTATTACAAACACAAACTATGACAAAGAACAACCAGCTATATTGTTCTTCGTCCTTCTCTGCAACTGCCTGTAACGACCTATTTCGTCATTATAAAAAGCAAGGCATAAGTACTCGACTAGAAAAGTCCCTAATGTAACAATTCAAAAATCTTAAGCTAGGGTGATCTTAGGAAAAATATAGTGTGATATGCCTTAGAGATGATTCGTGGTTCATGTAATATTGTGTGATAGTATGGTATCCATATTTGGGTAGCCAACTACCGTAGGGTACCGTAGGAGGTTTAAGGATAGGAATCAGATTTATAGAACTCTAGGTATGATAGTTGCCGCATCAGGAATAATTTGTGGAGTCTATAAACTAAATTGTGTTGTAAAATAAGGGCCTGGGGCGAGAAATTGATGTTTTGGAATTTATGAGAAACACTTCATAACGAAGAGAATACGGGGTAGTATACCTATACGGTTTGTAGTTTTCTGACTCATTTCTCTCACAATTCAACTTTGTTCTAGAGCTCTAAGAAGTGGATTTTCCAAGAAAACTAGGGCACTCTTGTAACACCCCAGAAATCAATTCACCTTTTAAACTCAGAAACTTACTAAAATTTTGAACTTCCAGGGATCACGGGTCAAGTCCACAAGTCGTGAAAGTTTCCATGAGTCATGGAATGGAATCATGATTTAATTCCTACAGACCACCCTCAGGTCTAAGAACCACAGATCAGTTCTACGGTTCGTGGGTATTTCCACGGGTCGTGGAACCAACCCGTGGAAATCAGACAGAGACTGGTCAAGTCCCCTGGAACCATGAAATGGTTCTATGACTCATGGAAGTTTCCATGAGTCATCCTGTTGATCCATGGAAAGTTATTCGTAGCTGGAACTTTGGGCTCAGGAACCACGAGTACAAGCCACGGACCGTGATTTCTTCTACGGTCCATGGAAAGGACCCGTGGAACCTAAGGCCGAGTTTTTAATCAGCTTTTCTCTAATTAAATCCTAGGGGTATTCCTATAATTACCCACCCTTTTAACTCCTAAGTGGGGTCATTTTGTCCACTTTTTGTAGGGTTTCTACCCTATTTAGCCTAAGACTCTTATTATCCCTCATTCATCTACCAAATTGGGAAAAGAACTCCTTTAAGCTCCAAGTCTCAAGATCCAAGTTCAAGCCTCCTTTTCTTTTCAATTTCAGTTGGGTTAGCTTCAATAAAGGTATGCGGGTATTCAATAAGGGATTCCTTTCATCCTTATGCCCAAAACCCCAAATTCTATTTTTGATTTCATGAACTTTCAAATTAGGGTTCTTACTCAAATTCTTATGGGCTTTTCTATAAATTGCCTTCTCATGAATTTACTATGAAATTACTATTAAATTGCATGATTTTTTATATGTGAACTCCTATTTCATGAATTAAAGGTTAATTGTGGCAAGTTCTACATGCATGAATTGATTCAAGTAAATTGGGGATTTGATAGCATGTTTCATGAATTTCAAGAAAGTGCATGCCTAGTGTTCTATGAAAGTATATGTTATTATGAAATTGAACTAGAGTCATGCAAGTTTTCAAGTATAAATTATTATGCAAGACAAGACACCCGATGTACCATCATTGCTCATGAATCATTTTCTAAACTAAGGTTCGTGAGTAGTATGAAGATTCGGGTTATGAACATGTTTATGAACAAGTTTTGACATCCAGATATGTCACATGTATGTGAGCCTTATGCTATATATGTTTTAGGATTAGTATTTATCACCGAGAGATGAGGGTTTTAGATAACCCAAGTCCAAAACTATGTTGCCACCGTAGGTTTCCCTCCGTGGCTTATGAAAGGATCCTTATGACATGGTTCTAACCTTGGCTGGTTAGGATAATCTTTTTCTATGTGGGTGCATGACAATGGACTCCATGTAGCTCAGCATGGTTTATGTCGGTTAAGAGAAACTCATGTATGATCATTTTCAAGCTATGAAGTTATATGATTCTATACTTTGAATCTTGACTTAACTTCATGTTTCATATCTTATATCTTGATATATGCTTATGCTATCTCTTTATATTAATAAGCTCATTTTAAGCATGTATTAAATATGTTTTATCATAATCATGCATATCTCACATACTCGGTACATTCTGTAGTACTGATGCATATTATGCGATACATCCTCTTAATGATGCAGATTTGGGTTCCCTCCCTCAGGCACGTGGCTAGAGATCGCAGGCCATTCCAGTCAGTATTGGTGAGTCCTCGTTGTTCAAGGGCTAGTTATGATCCTAGTTGGTTTATGGCTGTTTACTTTCATACTTCGAGTTAGCTAGGGTCTTGTCCTAGCAACTCTTTATGTCATATGTAGAGGCTTTTCAGACATAGACAGTATTCGAGTCTCTCTTTTGAACTATGTTTCATTTTGACTTTATCATATATGGATTGGGTTGCCTAGCTTCTATTTATGATTCTGCTATGTTTTCTTATCAATACCTGAACATGCTATGACCAAGGGTTAACTTGGGACACTTATGGTCATAGGTCCCGTGTTACACCTAAGGGGTAGCCTCGGGGTATGACAAACTTGGTATCAGACCCTCAAGTTCAAGAGTCCTAGGATGTCTGAAAGCCGCATCGAGTAGAGTCTCTTTCATATATGTGAAGCGCGCCACACTTATGAGAGAGAAGCTATGAGGAGTCTTATGAAAAAACTTCACTTCTTTCTTGATCAATATCGTGTGATAGAGTTTAACTCTATTAACCCTCTAATCCATTTTTTATGCATTTCAAATTATGCCTCCTCATCGTGCTATGCCTCACTGAGCCACCCAAAATGTTGATCCTCTGATTCCTGACCCCGAGGTTACTAATACGAAGTTCAGAGATGCTATTCATATGCTATCCCAGACTATGGCCGCTCAATAAGCAGGCTCTTATTCCCATCCACCCCCAAGGTGGGGTGATAGCGGCCTGAGTTTAAGACTTTATTTGCATGAACCCACCTGATTTCTGGGGTTTGAAAGTGGGTGAGGATCTGATAAACTTCATGGATGAGGTAAAGAAGATTTTTGGTATGATGCAAGTGGTTAGTCTTGATGGTATTGAGTTAGCCTCCTATCAACTCAAGGACATGGCTCATATCTGGTTTACTTAATGGAAATATTCTAGGGCTAAGGATGTGGTCCCTATGATTTGGGAATGCTTTGAAAGGGTTTTTCTTGACCGGTTCTTCCCAAGGGAGTTGAGGCAAGCTAAGGCCAAAGAATTTGTGAATTTGAGGCACGGTTCCATGACAATTCAGGAGTACGGATTGAAGTTCACCCAGCTTTCTAGGTATGCTCCTTCCATGGTGGCTGACCCGTGGGATGAGATGAGTAAGTATGTTTATGGATTGTCAGATATGGTGAAGAAAGAGTGTAGGTTCGTGATGCTTTTGGGTGACATGAATATTTCCCAACTTATGACTTATGCCCATCAGATTGAGGGAGACAAGTTTAGGGAGATGGCAAGGGAAAATAAGAGGGGTAGATCAGAGAGTTCAGGTTTTGGCCATCAGAGGTCTGGAGGCAGACATCACTCCTTGTTCCAGAAGAAATCATCAGGACCCTTGAAGGGACAGGGAGGTAATAGGACTCAGTCTTCTCCAGCAACCCAGGAGGTCGACCGGCCCAGCAAGGCACTACTTCTAGTTCTGGTGATCAGCGCCAGAATCGCCTTTATGCCATGTCCTCTTGCCATGATCAGAAGAGTTCACCGGATATTGTTATTGGTATGATGAAACTCTTCTCTCTTGATGTTTATTCTTTATTGGATCCTGGTGCCTCCTTGTTTTTTGTGACCCCTTATGTTGCTTGTAAGTTTGAGGTTTGTCCAGATCAACTTCTAGAACCCTTTTGTGTTTCTACTCATGTTGGTAAGTCAGTCCTAGCCAAAAAAATCTACCGAAATTTCCCTATCTCAATCCTTCATAGAGTCATTTCAGCGGATCTAGTGGAGTTAGAGATGACTAATTTTGATGTTATTCTTGGTATGGATTGGTTGTATGCTTTGGTTGATTGTCGTACTCGAGTTATCTATTTCAAGTTCCCAAATGAACCTATCTTAGAGTGTCAAGGAAATCCTCCATCCTCCAAAGGTCGTTTCATATCTTACCTTAAGGCTAGGAAGATGATTTCTAAGGGTTATGTTTATCATATAGTTTGGGTTATGGACACGGAGTTTGAAACCCTATCCCTTCAGTCTGTTCCTATTGTGAATGAGTTCCCAGAAGTGTTTCCCAAAGATTTACCTGAAGTCCTTCCCCAAGCTGGAGATCGACTTTAGGATAGATCTTCCTCAAGATACGGATCATATCTCTATTCCTCCCTACAGAATGGATCTTGTGAAACTTAAGCAATTAAAATATCAGTTGAAAGACCTCCTTGATAAGGGTTTCATTCGACCCAGCATCTCTCCATGGGGTGCTCCGGTCTTGTTCGCGCGAAAGGAAGATGGTTCCCTCAGAATGTGTATTGACTATCATCAGTTGAACAAGGTCACAATCAACAATAAGTATCTCATTCCTAGGATTGATGACTTGTTCGATCAGCTTCAGGGTGCCAGTTACTTTTCCAAGATCAAACTTAGATCTGGTTATCATCAGCTTTGTGTTCGAGAGTGTGACATTCTAAACACGACCTTCAGAACTCAGTATAGTCATAATGAATTTGTTGTTATGTCTTTTGGACTAACAAATTCTCCTGCAGCCTTTATGGATTTGATGAACCGCGTGTTCAAGCAGTATTTGGATATGTTTGTGATTGTGTTCATGGATGATATCCTTATCTACTCTCGAAGTAAGGAGGAGTATGCAGACCATTTAAGAGTGGTGTTGCAAACTCTCAAGGATCGACAGCTATTTTCTAAGTTTAGCAAGTGTGAGTTTTGGATGCAGTTTGTTGCTTTTCTGGGTCATGTTGTTACCAGAGAGGGTATTCGAGTTGATTCTCAAATGATTAAGGCAGTAAAGAATTGGCCTAGACCCACTTCCCTATCTGATATTAGGAGCTTCTTGGGTTTGGCTGATTACTACAGGAGATTTGTGGAAGGGTTTTCTTCCATTGTTGCCCCATTGACTCAGTTGACTCAGAAGAAGGTTAAATTTCAGTGGTCTAATATATGTGAGAAGAACTTCTATGAATTGAATACTAGATTGACCATAGCCCCTGTGTTGGCTCTACACGAGGGCCTAGATAAATTTGTTGTGTATTGTGATGCTTCCAAGACTAGTTTGGGTTGTGTATTGATACAGTGTGGTAAAGTGATTGCTTATGCTTCTAGACAGCTTAAGATTCATGAGAAGAACTATCATACTCATGATCTTAAGTTAGAGGCCATGGTTTTTTCTTTGAAGATTTAGAGACACTACGTGTATGGTGTCCATGTACATGTATTCACCGATCACAAAAGCCTTCAGTATGTGTTTACTCAAAAGGAATTGAATCTTCGTCAAAGGAGATTGCTTGAGCTTTTTAAGGATTATGATATAAGTGTGCTTTACCATCCGGGTAAGGCCAATGTTGTGGCGGATGCACTTAGTAGATTATCCATGGGTAGTGTGTCTTCAGTTGAAGATGAAAAAAAAGAATTGGCCAAGAATGTTCATCGACTTTCCCACTTGGGAGTTTGCCTTATGGATTCGATGAAAGGTGGTGTTATTGTTCAGAATGGTTATGAATCCTAATTGGTAGCTGAAGTAAAAGAAAACCAAGACAATGATCCTATTTTGCACCAGCTAAAGGGTGCGGTCCATCAGCAAAGGGTAGAGGTTTTCTCCCAAGGGGGAGATGGTGTGCTTTGATATCAGGGTCGATTGTGTGTTCTTAACATAGATGAGTTAAGACATCGGATTTTGACAGAGGCTCATAGCTCCAGGTATTCTATTCACCCCGGTGCTACTAAGATGTACCGTGACCTACGGGAAGTCTATTGGTGGAATGGCATAAAGAGGGACATAGCAGGTTTTGTGGCTAAGTGTCCCAACTGTCATCAAGTGAAAGTAGAGCATCAGTGATCGGGTGGTATGACTCAGGATATTGATCTTCCTACTTGGAAATGGGAAGCGATCAATATGGACTTTATTACTGGTTTGCCTCGTACTCGAAGGCAACATGATTCTATTTGGGTGACTGTTGACCGAATGACTAAGTCATCCCACTTTTTGGCTGTTAAGACTATGGATTCAGCGGATGATTATGCCAGACTCTACATTCGAGAGATAGTTAGATTGCATGGTGTTCTATTGTCTATAATTTTAGATAGGGGTACTCAGTTTACATCCTAGTTTTAGAAGTCATTTCAGAAAGGTCTTGGTACTCAGGTTAAGCTTAGCACAGCTTTTCACCCATAGACGGATGGCCAGGCAGAGCGTACTATTTAGACTTTGGAGGATATCTTGAGAGCTTGTGTGATTGGCTTCAAAGGTAATTAGGATGATCACTTACCTCTTATCGAGTTTGCCTACAATAACAGCTTTCATTCTAGCATCCAGATGGCTCCTTAAGAGGCACTTTATGGGCGGAGGTGTAGATCTCTTATTGGTTGGTCCAGATTCGGTTCATAAGACTATAGAGAAGGCTCAGATCATTAGGGAGAGGTTGAAGACCACTCAGAGTCGACAGAAATCATATGTAGATGTGAGGAGAAGAGAGTTAGAGTTTGAGGTTGATGATTGGGTATTTCTGAAAGTGTCACCCATGCAGGGTGTGATGAGGTTTGGCAAAAAAGGGAAGCTTAGTCCCGCTATGTAGGTACTCATGGGATCCTGAGGAGAGTTGGTAGCGTTGCTTATGAGTTAGATTTGCCAATAGATTTAGAAGCGGTTCATTCGGTTTTCCATATTTCCTTGTTAAAGAAATATGTTGGTGATCCGACTTTGATTGTTCCTTTGGAAGATGTGAGTGTGAAGGATAGACTTACTTATGAAGAATTTCCCTTAGAGATTCTTGATCGCTAGATTCAGAGGATGAGAAACAAAGAAGTCGCTTCGGTAAAGGTTCTTTAGAGAAATCAGCTAGTTAAGGAAGCTACTTGGGAAGCAGAAGCAGCCATGAAAGCCAAGTACCCTCATCTCTTTCCTTCCAACTCAGTTTCAGCTTGAGGTAATAGTTTCCTCCTTAGTATGCCCCTCCGACTCTATTCCATCAATTTTCCCTCATGATCCTAGCATGCATTCATGTTTTCCGAAGTTAGTTCAATCATGTTTTAAGTTGAAAAGCTCAGTTTTTATGGTTATTCTTGAGATTTATGTTTTGTTGTTTGGTTAGGTTGTTTTCTCTCCAGTTTTCCTTGCTTAGTCTTCATTCGAGGATGAATGATCCCAAGGGGGAGATATTGTAACACCCCAAAATTTTATTCAGCTTTTAAACTCAGAAACTTACTATAATTTTGAACTTCCAGGGATCACGGGTCAAGTCCACGAGTCATGAAAGTTTCCACGAGTCATGGAAAGGACTCATGATTTCAGTCCTGTAGACCACCTTCAGGTCTGAGAACCACGGGTCAGTTTTATGGTTCGAGGAACCAACTCGTGGAAATCAGACGGAGAGTGGTCAAGTCCCCTGGAACCATGAATTGGTTCTACGACTCGTGAAAGTTTCCATGAGCCATCCTGTTGATCCGTGGAAAGTTATCCACAGCTAGAACTTTGGGCTCAGGAACCACGAGTCCAATCCACGAACCGTGATTTCTTCTACGGTCCGTGGAAAGGACCTGTGGAACCTGAAGCCGAGTTTTTAATCAGTTTTTCTCTAATTAAATCCCAGGGGTATTCCTATAATTACCCACCATTTTAACTCCTAAGTGAGGTCATTTTGGCCATTTTTAGTAGGGTTTCTATCCCATTTAGCCTAAGACTCTCATTATCCCTCATTCATTTACCAAATTGGAAAAAGAACTCCTTCAAGCACCAAGTCTCAAGATCCAAGTTCAAGCCTCCTTTTCTTTTCAATTTCAGTTGGGTTATATTCAATCAAGGTATTGGGTATTCAATAAGGGATTCCTTTCATCCTTATGCCCAAAATCGCAAATTCTATTTTTGATTTCATGAACTTTCAAATTAGGGTTCCTACTCAAATTCTTATGGGCTTTGCTATAAATTATTTTCTCATGATTTTACTATGAAATTACTATTAAATTGCATGATTTTGCATGGGTTTTTACATGTGAACTCCTATTTCATAAATTAAAGGTTAATTATGGCAAATTCTACATGCATGAATTGATTCAAGTAAATTGGGGATTTGATAGCATATTTCATGAATTTTAAGCAAGTGCATGTCTAGTTCCTATGTTCTATGAAAGTATATGTTATTATGAAATTGAACTAGAGTCGTGCAAGTTTTTAAGTATGAATTATTATGCAAGACAAGACACCCGATGTGCCATCAATTCTCATGAATTAGTTTCTAAACTAAGGTTCGTGAGTAGTATGAAGATCCGGGTTATGAACATGTTTATGAATAAGCTTTGACATCCAGATATGTCACATGGAATGAGACCATAGTCCGTGGTCTGTTCCACTGTCTGTGGAATCCTTCCGTAGTCATTGTCTGTCATTCTTTACAGACAGACACTTCTTGGTAAAACATTGATAACTTTTTACTCTGAACTCTATTTAACACAAGATTAGTAGCATTAAAAAGAATACTCATAGATATTTAACTTGGTGGGAACTAGGCCACCAAACTCTTCATATACTAGAAGTAATGAGCGTTTGATGTTGATCCTGGCTGAGTTTTAACTTAGAAACTTTTGGGGTGTTATAGTATCTTACTTTGTCGGCTCTAGCACAGAGACCTACTTTTGACTGTGCATATTATGAATGCAGTGAGCTTGGTCACGTGAAAAGGAATTGTCCTCACCTTCGACAGTCAGCTCAGCAGCAGGCTCTTAGAGATCTGGGTCCAGCTGGTAGAGGTAATTGTTATGACAGAGATAGTTGTTGGGCGGGTAGGGTGGTCACACATCAGGTAGGGTGGCACTCATACCAACCAGGGTATTGGTAGAGGAGGTAATCAGCTCAATAAAGGCAATGCACAGACCAGTGGTAAGAACCACTTCTACGCTTTTTTGAATAGGCCAAAGGCAAAAGTGTCAGACGCGATAATCATAGGTACTATTCTTGTATGTGACCGCATGGCTTTATTTTTGTTTGACTCTGGTTATACTTTTTCATATGTGTCTGCTAGATTTGCTAAGGGTTTTGACTTGATATGTGAACTACTTGATTATCTTGTTAATGTATCTACCCAGTGGGTGAATCTATGATTATGGATAGGGTCTTTTGTGCTTGTCTGGTTATCTTTGTAGGGCAAAAGACTTTATTTGATTTAGTGATTCTAGACATAGTGGATTTTGACATCATATTCGGGATGATTCGGTTGTCTTCGCACCATGCTATTTGTGATTGTCATGCTAAGATAGTGACTATGGCTATGCCTGGGTTAAAATTGGATAGACCAGAGTGGAAGGATAATTATAGTCCTTCTCCTGTGAAGTTTGTGACTTTCCATCATGCTCAGAGTCTAATAGAAAGGAGGTGTTTGGATTTCCTAGATCATCTTCGAGACACCAATTCATAGGTCCCAACTATTGAGTCAGTTCCTATAGTTTGTGAGTTTCAGAAGGGTATTCCATGCATATTTGTCTGGCATACTCCCTGATCGAGATATTAATTTTTGCATTGACTTAGAGCCAAATATGCATCCTATCTCTATTCCCCCTTATAGGATGACATCAGCTGATATGAGAGCTTAAGATTAAGTTACAAAAGTTGTTGAGAAAGGTTTCATCCATACGAGTGCCTCCCTGTGGGGTACTCCAGTGTTATTTGTTAAGAAAAAGGATGGTAGTATGTGTATGTGTTTAGATTACTGGCATTTGAACAAGGTTACCATCCATAATCAGTATCCTCTCCCTCGTTCAATGACTTGTTTGACCAGTTATAGGGTGTGTTAGTCTTCTCTAAAATTGATCTAAGGTCCGCTATCAGCAGTTGAAAATTCAACCTTTGAATATTTCTAAGACTACTTTCTTCACCCGGTATGGGCACTATGAGTTCCTTGTGATGTCTTTTAGGCTCACTAACGGCCCGACTGCTTTCATGGGTTTGATAAATGGGATATTTATCCCCATCAAGACTCATTTGTTATTGTATTCATTCATGACATAAAATCATAGGTAAATCCCATAAATACTCCATAGACTTTGATGCTTTCAATTTGGAAGTTTAACGGAAGTTGCTCTATGTCACAAGCTCGTCATTTTGGTATAGTTTGCCCCCTCGATTTCGTGGCATATCTTCATGGGTGTTGTGTCTGCGAGATAGCATATGTTTATTGAGTACTTCTTAGTAGATACAGAGTGATATTGGCAAGGTAAGGATCCCGTATACTTATCTATTTATTGAATCGAGATTTTAAGCTTCTTGTCACAAAAAGTTATATTTTATGATGGCATGTAGTAGTTTCTTGGTGATTTTGGCTCCATTTGTTATTACTAAAAGTAGGCATCTTGTTTAGATTTGTATTTCAAAGATTTTTGTCGAGGTAACCTTCCTCCTACGACCCTCCTTCGTAATTACATGTTCTAGTATTGTTTTTACAACTTTTCGAGCCACAAAGTGGTGTTTTGGAAACCATGGCTTTGGACAGCCCCTTTATCTTATTACGTTTGGTTATTGTTGTTGTGTACTGATGGTGTTATGTTATTGGAGGGACTGAGGGTTGGTTTTATTCTTATTGGAGTCACGTAAGATGATTGTTGGATTAAATGATGTGAAGTAGCCTTGAAATAGTGCCTCGAGAGCTCATCGCTCCTTCAAGATGTAGTTACCATATTTTTGTTGGATTAAGCTGTTGTTTATTATTGTTAGTAGTCTCATTTTATGATTTGGACTTGGCTGATCGCGAGTGTGATATTGATGTCTTATTGATTGGTTATGGCTCGTTCTTGCAGCCTTGTTGATTCTCACATTTGTTGCATTACATTTGGTTGGCCAATATTCATAGCAACACCTTTGGGGCTTCGGTTGAAAGGTATGCTAAGGCTTTCTTTTCACTTTCTGGCATGACCTTTAAGGACAAAGCTTGTATAGCCTGTGTAACATCGTTATTCGATTAGTGGCCTTATAGTATTGAGTTTTTCCCCCAAAGCATGATATAGTGACTATCAATAACACTTTATTCCTTACTTAGCAGCCCAGAAAAGCATGTTATGAATGTATTAAGGTCACTTGTGATTACATGATATTATTGTGTTGTTTTTATCATCTTGTTGCTGCCAATGAGCTTGTTTTGGCCTCAGCAGACACTGACACTCTAGGGTTTTAGAGCCTACATTATGGTTACCATTACTGTGCCTTAGGGCCGGGCATACCGTACCTATGGGACAGGCAGGTTGTACCTATGGGGCAGCAGTTACATTATATTACCGTGCCTTGGGGCTGAGCAGACTGTACCTATGAGATGAGCCGGTTGTACCTATGGGGCAGTAGTTATATTAAATTACCGTGCCTTCGGGCCCGGCAAACCATACCTATAGGGCAAGCAGGTTGTACCTATGGGGCAGCACATTTATGGTACCACAGAGCCTCAGAGTTTTACTAATTCAAGACATATGTACAGTCAGACAGTTCAGATCATATTATCATTGGGGTCCAGGTAAGGGGGTCAGTATGGGTATTTAGCGGCTATTTGCGCCTACTAAGACTTATGGAAATTGTATGTTGTTTGTACCTATAAGGCTTATGGGGGCCAGGTAAGGTTATTGTTTGCTATGTGCTTTAGATTGTATCTTATTGAAGGAAAGGTAAGTTATTGTACTTCTGATTTACTCCTCACCTTTTGTTCAGTCCTTACACTTCAATTTCAGCTTTCAGTTTGCCTTACATACTTGGTACACTATTTTGTACTAATGCCCCATTGCCTGGGGGCGCTGCATTCATGCCTGTTGCTTTTGAGCATTAACCAGACAGACCTGTCGAATAGAATAGCTGAGCTTTCAGTGGGTTTGTTGACTCCTTTCCTTTCAGGGGTCGCCAGAGTCTCAGAGGTTTGCATTTTTGCTATTTATAGTTTTCGAGTAGGTTGGGGCCCTGTCCTACCAAGTATTGTATTCATAGAGGCTTGAAGACTAGTCATTTGGGTTGCATAGCTATGATGGTGGCCATTTTGGCCATGTATGTTTATTAGTTGTAGCTTGTTAGCCAATTGGGCCTTGTTGTTCTTTTGTTGGCAGTTTAGCGGCTCATTTGCCTTGTTTACATTGTGTATTCATGTTTTCAGTTTTTATATAGAGATCATGGCGGCCTTGATAGCCCGCATAGCGTTTATGCTTTCCTAGATATCATGGTGGCCTTGACGGCCCAAACAGTACTTATGTGTTATATGCTTATTGCTTTTTATGAACTATTAGGAGTAGTTGTTTTCTTTCTAGAGTTGTTGACAGGGGCCTTACCGGTCGAGGGCTGATATTTAAGCCGAGATATACTTATTTGTTTTCTTGATTATGCGTGGATGGTATGTGCCATTGGCAAATAGTTCAGTAGGTTCAACTTCGAGCCTAAGTTTTGGTATTAGGTGCTAGTTCCCCCCCCCCCCCCGAGTTTGGGGCATGACAAACTTGGTATCAGAGCAATGTCGTATCCTAGAGAGTATGCAAGCCATGTCTAGTAGAGTCTTGTTTATAAATGTGTTGTGCACCACATTTTATAACCAAGAAGCTACAGACATTGTTCAGTAAAGTTACCCTTTTGCTTGCTCAAATCGTGCAATAGAGCTAAGTCATAAGGGTTGACTTCTCCAACTTATGATTGTTATTGCGCTTGTACTCAAATAGCACATAATGACGATATGTATATCTCATGGATTCATGCTGCGGCACAGAACATAAATGTGCTTTGACATCAACAATATAAAATTGAGAGAGTCGAGAGATGGGAGCTGAAGAGGGCTAGGCCCACGGGTTTTAGAAAGATGCCCAGGGTTGCTCAAGACCTCGGGATTTAGGGAGACCACATACACCCCTAATAGATGTCCTAGGGTATCAGGTTTGATCACCAGGGGCGGTCAGGTTTGGGTGAGAGCTCACAAGCATCAGGATCATAGCAACAAAGGGTCCTAGAGCAATTCTGATTAGTTGTGCCATATTATAATACATGCAATAAACAAATATCGGGAGATGCCATCAGGTCTCCACAACATGATATTTTTGAGGCCAAGAGGGTCATATACAAGATATTATCCGTTTAGGAACCAAAAAGGTTTAGCAAAGATAGACAAATTAGAAACAGGATCGTCTTTCTCAGTATATCATGTAGAGTGTGGTTCCGAGATTTTATCAAGTAGAGGTCGACGCTAAGAATGAGCGCCTAGTTCTAGCAGTGGCCACAATTGCATATATGCACTACAGGTCATCAGGATTCGTGTCACGACCCATACCATCGTGAGTGGAACCCACCCAACCCCCGGATGAGAGAACCAGTAGAGTTCAACTTGCCTAGACTAACAGCCTAAAACCAGTAAACAGAAAATAAACTAGCAATTAAACAATGCAAAAACTAAGCTTTAATATATCCTGCGGAAAATCACTCCTAGGAATTGAAAGTCGTTGTACCAAACATCACTACCAATATCTAAAATACGGGGATGCAACCCTAAAAGAAAATACGGAAATAGTTCAAGTCCGAGACAAGCGGACTGCAACTCTAAAGATAAGCCCAAGGTAGCTTGATCAAACAGCTCACCCTTGAAGTCAGAAATCGTCGGTGCTAAAGATGAGGTCGCGTCTCAGCCGCCGGAAGATTTCATGTACTCACCAAAAGAAAAGAAAGTGCAGTACCAGTACACCACCACTGTGTACTGGTAGGATCATCAGCCAGTTTTTCAGATAAATAGTATACAAACAGTACGACAATATCAAGTAATAGGTATAGAAAACATGCAACAATATCAAAAGACACACCTAGACTACCAGTCTCAACTTAGCTTGTTCCCGCATGAATCCACCACCTATACTCTGAGCCGCAACCATATACCAATACCTATACCTTTCCATCTAGCCCAGACCCACCCTGGGATCCCCTCTAGACAACACAATAATCATAGAACAACCCAGCCTAAACGAAGACCAACACAACAGTTCTACAGAATTTCCCCGGCCTCTCAAGGGCCACCAAACCAATAACACGTTTCAATAAGCAGCCTGGTCCACTCACGGGACCAATATCAATCAATGCAACACAAAAATAACGATGTAATGGTGCAACAAAAGTAAACCCGTACCAGGCGTGGTACCCGTGCCAACTGTTTGTATTCCTGTACCAGGCATGGTACTCGTGCCAATCATTTGTTATACTCGTACCAGGCGTGGTACCAGAGCCAACTGAATGTCAATAATCCACAGTCAAATGCATGAACAAACAACTTGTAAACCAACAAGCAAATACCATTCAAATCACAGACCGTAAAGTAGGAACCTTATACATTCTACACAACTTCCCTAAGAAATTTAATTCATACAATCACTTAGATATGAGTACAAGAATATACAACATTCACAGAAATTGTAAGCCATCACCTACCTGAAATGATCCAAGCTCTATTCAACCCGAGCTTTCTCGTGTTCCAGATTCCTTTCTCGTTCTTAGTCTTAAATAACACACCAGTACATACAATTAACACACAAGGCCTGTACAATACCCGGATTACACCAAATCCCCAAACCCCAAATGAATTGTAGAAAACTGAACTGTTTTGGGGAAGTTTCTGCATTAAAAACTCGTCGGCCTGCTATAGCGGTCCCTGCTCCACTATAGCAGTCCCTCTATAGCAGACGACTTCTGCTATAGCGGTCTTAAGTGGATGTTGACCGCCTTGACCACCGCTATAGCGGTATTTTCCACCGCTGTAGCGAAGGTCGCTATGGCAGACCGTTGCACTCATCACAGACAGAATGTCTGAAAATTTCCTAGTTTTGGTAATTTTACAACACACTTGCTTTCCCCGATGATCCGAAATAACCCCTTCACGTCAAATGCAATTCTGAGAGTCCTACTTACCCAAACTCGATTCTGAAAAGCCCTCTGGACTCCTTTATCTATTGGCTACGTTGTAACTAGCTCAAAACAGGACACATAGACCAATCTTTACCCGGATTTCCCTAGATTCTACCTCGCTCTAGAACCGGCCGAGGCTAGTCTAGCCCAGAATTTCAAACTCCCAAACCCGAAGTTTTCTAACTCTAAAACTTGGCACGATTGCACTACCCATAACGATGGACCCAGTCATTACAACATATACCAATTTACCCATCGTTCATACCCTAACGATCAAACCCAAAATTACGGAATAAAAGGGGGGAAATGTAGTACCTGAATCCTCAAACAGTTAAGGGTACTTGTCCCACATGTCCTTCTCAGTTTCCTAAGTGGCTTCCTCAACCGGATGATGCTTTCACTGAACCTTCACCATATCAATCACCTTTGTCCTCAACCTCCGGACATCCCGAGCAAGAATCAAAACTGATTTCTCTTCATAATGCAGATCCTTATCGAAAAGTACCTCATCCCACTTGATGATGTAATCCCCATCCCTATGGTATTGCTTTAGCATGGATACATGGAATACCGCATGGACGTCTGACAAACTAGATGGCAGTGCTAACCTGTAAGCCACTGGCCCCACAATTTCAAAAACTTCAAACGGACCGATGATGGACCGATGAACCGAGGGCTAAGCTTGCCCTTCATACCAAACCGCATAACCCCTTTCATTGGTGATACCTTCAACAATACCTGTTCACCAGCCTGAAAGTCCATATCCTAGACCTTACGATCTGCATACTCTTTTTGCCTACTTTGAGCATCCAGGAACTTGGTCTGAATTCCCCTTACCTTTTCCTGTGCTTCCTTCACTAAGTCTATGCCCAGAGGCTTCACATCGCCTTCCTCAAACTACCCAATTGGTGATCTGCAGTTCCTCCCATACAATGCCTCGAATGGTGCCATGTTAATACTGGAGTGGTAGCTATTGTTGTACGAGAATTCGCACAATGGAAGAAATTGGTCCCAATGACCCCCGAAGTCCATTACACATGCTCTCATCATGTCCTCCAATACATGGATCATCCTTTCCTACTGACCATCAGTCTGAGAATGGAAGGCCATGCTAAAAGTGAGTTGTGTACTCAACGCTTCATGTAACTTGCCCCAGAACTTAGAAGTAAATTGCGTACCCCTGTCTGAAATGATGGACAGTGGTACACCATGCAGTCTCACAATCTCCTTCACATAGATCTTAGCCAATTGCTGCGAATTGTAATTTACCTTGTCCACAATGAAATGAGAGGACTTGGTCAATGACCCAAATTAAGTCATACTTCCCCAATGTCTTGGGAAGACCCACCACAAAATCCATGGCTATCCTTTCCCACTTCCACTCTGGAATTGGCATTCTCTAAAGTAGTCCTGCAGGTCTCTGATGTTCATACTTTACCTGCTATCAGTTCTGACATTTGGACATAAAATCAACTATGTCCCTTTTCATCTCGGGCCACCAGTAATGCTGCCTCAAGTTTCTGTACATTTTAGTCACACCCGGATAAATCGAGTACTGCGAATCATGGGCTTCCGCCAAGATTTCTGAATTATATCATTAACCCGAGGAACAAAAATCCTCTCCCTGAAATGCAACACTCTACCAGAGTCTTACATGATGTATCTGGACTCCCCCGATATTACCTTACCTCACAACATACCCAATTTTGAATCCTGAAATTGTTTTGCCTTTATTTTCTCTATGAAGGTGGCCTTGACCTCAATGCTGGCCAACAACCCACCTTGATCTGAAACACCCAAGAGCATGAACTTGGCCTCTAAAGCCTGAATTTCCTTAGCTAGTGGTCGTTTGGACACCCCAAACAAGCCAAGCTACCCATGCTAACAGTTTTCCGGCTTAATGCGCCTGCCACCACATTAGCCTTACCCGGATGGTACTGAATGGTCACATCGTACTCCTTCAATAGATTCATCCACCTTCTCTGCCTCAAATTCAAATCCTTTTGAGTGAATACGTGCTGCTGACTGTGATGATCTGTGAATAACTCACACTTGACACCATAAAGGTAGTGTCTCCAAATCTTATGTGCAAAAACCACCGCTGCCAACTCTAAGTCGTGAGTCGGATAATTCCTCTCATGCACCTTCAACTGACTGGATGCATAGGCTATCACATTCTTATCCTGCATTAATACAGCACCCAAACCAGAATGTGAAGCATCGCAGTAAACAATAAAGTCTTTACCTTCAACCGGCAAGGACAATATAGGAGCCGTGGTCAAAAGTGTCTTGAGCTTTTGAAAGCTCTTCTCGCACTTGTCAGACCACACAAATGGTACATCTTTCTATGTCAGCCTGGTCAGGTGAGTAGCAATAGAAGAAAAATTCTCAACAAACCTCCGGTAGTACCCCGCGAGCCTAACAAAACTCCTCACCTTTGTCATAGAGCTAGGGCGAACCCAACTCTTGACTGTCTCAATTTTCTGGGGATCCACCATCACCCCCTTTTCTGACACTACATTCCCCAAAAATGCCACGGAAGTCAACCAAAACTCACACTTAATGAATTTTTCATAAAGCTTTTGGTGCCTCAAGATATCCAACACAATACGAAGGTGATTATCATGCTCCTCCCTACTCTTAGAGTAGATCAAAATATCATCGATGAACACGATAACGAAGGAATCCAAGTATGACTTAAACACCCTATTCATCAAACTCATGAATGTTGTCGGTGCATTGGTCAAGCCGAACGATATTACTAGAAACTCGTAATGTCCATACCGAGTCTGAAAAGCAGTTTTTGAAATGTACTCAGGCCTAATCTTTAGCTGATGGTACCCCGACCTCAAGTCAATTTTTGAGAACACTAATGAACCCTGAAGTTGGTCAAATAAATCATCTATACGGGGTAGAGGGTACTCATTCCAGATGGTCACCTTGTTCAACTGCCTATAGTATATGTACATCCGCATACTACCATCCTTCTTCTTTAAAAATAAGACCAAAGCACCCCAAGATGAAGCACTGGGACGTATAAATCCCTTATCTAGGAGTTCCTGCAGCTGAGTCTTAAGTTCCCTTAACTCTGCTGGAGCCATACGATACGGAGGAATGGAAATGGGATGAGTGCCTGGCTACAAATCAATACAAAAATCTATATCCTTCTCCGGAGGCATACCAGGCAAGTCCGCTGGAAACACCTCTAAAAATTTGAAAACCACTGGAATTGACTCAATAGGCAGGGAATCAACACTATCATCCCGGAGATGAGCCAAGAAGGCTAGACACCCCCTCCCCACTATCTTCCTAGCTCGAACAAACGATATTATCTTAACTGGCTTAGGCCTGTACACACCCTCTCACTCTAGTCTATCCTTACCCAGAATCTTTAAAGCCACAGTCTTGATGTTACAGTTCAAAAAAGCATGATAAGGAGATAGTCAGTTCATACCCAAGATAATATCAAAATCAGCTATATCCAGAATTACCAAGTCTACCCCAAGTATGCAACCCTACAAACATAACAGAACATTCACGATATATATGAGTCACAATCACAGACTCTCCAACCGAGGTAGAAACATGGATAGGGGAATCCAGGATATCACAAATCAAATCCAGCCCCAAAGCAAAACTCACAGACACATAAGAATATGTAGAGCCTGGGTTAAATAATACCGAAGCCGTTTTATCTCAGACAAGAATGGTACCTGTGATCACCACATCTGAGGCTTCTACCTCAATCCTCCCTAGAAAAGCATAGCAATGAGCCTGATCATCAATCCAGGCAACTTCCCGAGCCGGCTATGCCACACCCCTGCCTGCGTCGCCGTTCCCTCTGTCTCCCAGGCCTCCCTGAAAATTTCCTGGCCTACCCTGTGGACGACTCCTAGCATTACCGCCTCTGCCTACCGGAACCACTGCTCCAGTCTACTGCTGACCCTGATTACATGTCTGCCTATGTGGACACTCCCTTTTAAAGTGGACTAGCTTACCACAATGGAAGCAACCAAAGTCAAGAGTAGGTCTGCTAGCTGATGTATAGGATGCTCCCTGGCCTCTAGGAGCTGAATACTGAGCTCCCTGACGACCACCTGTAGTAGCTGGTAGAGCCGACTGAATAGGACGGGCCGAGTAAGCTTGTTGATGCTGACCCCTGGAGTATGATCCACTATAGTTTCCCTCATTTCGGGGCTTCTTGGCTAAAGCCTTAGCCTGCCCCGCTTGCCTAACTCCCTCTATCTTCTTCACATAATCCACCACATCATTAAAGCTCTTTCCTGAAGAAGTCATATGCACTGACAGCACCTGTAGTTCACTATTCAGACCGTTGAAAAACAACTGGACTAGTTCCTTTTCAAAACCCAACATCTGTGTAGCAAAATGAGACAACGTTTGGAACTTAGCCTCATAAGCTGAGACCGACATGCTACCATGCTACAAGTTCATAAACTCATCTTTCTTCCGGTCCTTCAAAGTATGGGGTACGTACTTCTCTAAGAAAAGAGAGTGGAACTGCTTCCAAGTCAGAGGAGGTAAAATGGACGATCGACACTCCACATGAAATCTCCACCACTACTTGGCATCACCCTGCAGCTGAAATGTGATGAACTCAACCCCATTATAACGTACAATACCCAACTTATGAAACCTCTCATGGCAATCCAGGATGAACTCATAGCCATCCTCCTTGTTTGTACCCTGAAACGTCGGAGGTTTCAGCTTAAGAAACTTAGTCAGCATCTCATGCTCATTTCCTGTATCACTGGGCCTAGCATTGGACTGAGGAGATCATTCATGCCCGAAGATGCATCCATCCTAGGTGTTGTAGTAACCATTGGCTGAGTATCCAAGTCCTGATTTGCATAAGCTGCGGGTATGGCTCCAGCGCCAACCAACCCACTCAAAATGTTCCAAGCCTGCTGAAAGACTTCCGGTGTCATAGTAGGAAGGCATGCACTCCCAATTAGTGTCGTCTCCGCTTGTGCCCCTTCATCCTCCATAATCACTTCCACATCTTCCACTACAGGATCCTAAGGTGGGGGAGGGGTCGCTTCACTAACCTCAGTAGAAGCTTGAGCTCCACTCCTGGCTGGTGCGGCTCTAGCTCATCCCCTGCCCCTTCCCCTACCTCTGCCATGAACTGTCGGGCCTGCTGCTGGGATCGCTGGCCTTGCTCCATTATTCCTTGTAGTAATCATGTGCGGACAGAAGAGTGAATGAGGTCAGATACCAATTTGTATCACCAGATACCAATTGGAATCAAGTTATATCACGAAGGAAAGAAGGAAGAGATAGTTCTTCCTAAAGCCCCAAAGCCTCTCGATGAAAAGTACGGACATCTCCGCACCATTCCGCAAGACTCTACTAGACCTGTTTGGTACGACGAGATCAACAAACCTAGGGCTCTGATACCATCTTTGTCATAACCCAGACCATCATGAGTGGCATCCACCCAACCCTCGAATGAGCGAACCAGTAGAGTTCAACCATTTGCCTAGACTAACAGCCTAAAACTAGTAAACAGAAAATAAACTAGCAATTAAACAACGCAAAAACTAAGCTTTAATATATCCTACGGAAAATACCTCCTAGGAATTGAAAGTCACTATACCAAATATCACTACCAATATCTAGAATACGGGTGTGCAACCCCAAAAGAAAATACGGAAATCGTTCAAGTCCGATACAAGCGGACTGTAAATCTAAAGATAAGCCCGAAGTAGCTTGATCAAATAGCTCACCCTTGAAGTCAGAAATCGTCGGTGCAAAAGATGAGGTCGTGTCTCGCATCTTTGTCACGACCCAGACCATCATGAGTGTCACCCACCCAACCCCCGGATGAGCGAACTAGTAGAGTTCAATCCTTTTCCTAGACTCACAGCCTAAAACCAGTAAACAGAAAATAAACTAGCAATTAAACAATGCAAAAACTAAGCTTTAATATATCCTGCAGAAAATCCCTCCTAGGAATTGAAGGTCGATGTACAAAACATCACTACCAATATCTAGAATACAGAGATGCAACCCCAAAAGAAAATACGTAAATAGATCAAGTCTGAGACAAGCGGACTGTAACTCTAAAGGTAAGCCTAAGGTAGCTTGATCAAGCAGCTCACCCTTGAAGTCAAAAATTATCGGTGCTAAAGATGAGGTCGCGTCTCAGCCGCCGGAAGATTTCATGTACTCACCAAAAGAAAAGAAAGTGCAGTACCAGTACACCACCACTGTGTACTGGTACAATCATCAGCCAATTTTCAGATAAACAGTATATAAACAGTACGACAATATCAAGTAATAGGTATAGAAAACATGCAATAATATCAACAGACATACCTAGACTACCAGTATCAACTTAGCTTGTTCCCGCATGAATCCACCACCTATACTCTGAGCCACAACCATATACCAATAACTATACCTTTCCGTCTAGCCCGGACCCACCCTGGGATCCCCTCTAGATAACACAATAATCAATGAACAACCTGGCCTAAACCAAGACCAACACAACAGTTCTACAGAATTTCCTCGGCCTTTCAAGGGACACCAAACCAATAACACATTTCAATAAGTAGTCCGGTAATCACGGGACCAATATCAATCAATGCAACACAAAAATAATGACGCAATGGTGCAATAAAAGTAAACCCATATCGGGCGTGGTACCCATGCCAACCGTTAGTATTCCTATACCAGGCGTGGTACCCGTGCCAACCATTTGTTATTACCATACTAGGCGTGGTACCTGAGCCAACTGAATGTCAATAATCCACAGTCAAATGCATGAACAAACAACTTGTAAACCAACAAGCAAATACCATTCAAATCACAGACCGTAAAGAAGGAAACTTAGACATTCTACACAACTTCCCTAAGCAATGTAATTCATACAATCACTTAGATATGAATACAAGAATATACAACATTCACAGAAATTGTAAGCCATCACCTACCTCAAAATGATCCAATATCTATTCAACCCGAGTTTTCCTGTGTTCCGGATTCCTTTCTCGTTCATGGTCTAAAATAACACACAAGTACATACAATTAATACACAAGGCCTGCACAATACCCAGATTACACCAAATCCCCTAACCCCAGGCCACCCATGATCAACCCACCCTTTTTTTGGGCTTTTCCACCATTAGATCACCTACTTCTATTATTTTTATGGATAAAAATAGAGAATTTAACAACCTATGATCATAATAGCATACTTTTAACAATGCCCAAGAACATTCATGCTTGGAATCCCCTTCCTTTCCTGGATTCTACAATTCCTAGGTTATTCCAACCTTTCCCCAAGTTCTCTCCTAGCAATTCTACCGCATAGGAAATATAGTACAAAGATTGGGGAGTAGAAACCTTACCTTAAGGAAGAAATTCAAAGGAAAATTGCCTGAAATCGCCCTAATTCTTCTCCCAAACCAATTGTAGAAAACTGAACTGCTTTGGGGAAGTTTCTGCACTAAAAACCCATCGGCCCGCTATAGCAGTCCCCGCTCTGCTATAGCGGTCCTCGCTCCGCTATAGCGGTCTTAAGTGGGTGTTGACCGCCTTGACCACCGCTATAGCGGTATTTTCCATTGCTATAGCGGAGGTCGCTACGGTGGACCGTTGCATTCATCACGGACAGAATGTTTGGAAATTTTCCAGTTTTGGCCATTTAACAACACACTTGCTTTCCCTGACAATCCAAAACAACCCCTTCACGTCAAATGCAATTCCAGGAGTTTTACTTACCCAAACTTGATTCGAAAAGTCTCCCGGACTCCTTTATATCGTGGCTACGTGGAAAACTAGCTCAAAATAAGACACATAGACCAATTCTTACCCGAATTTCTATAGACTCTACCTCGCTCTTGAATCGGCCGAGGCTAGCCTAGCCCAGAATTTCAAACTCCCAAACCCAGAGTTTTCTATCTCTAAAACTTGGCACAATTGGACTACCCATAACGATGGACCCAGTCGTTACAGTTTGTAGACTTTGCCAGATGTTGTGATAGATATATATTGGGTGGTGGCTCCCATTATGTTTATGTTTTGATAGATCCAGGATCCACATTATTGTATGTTACCCTATTTATTGTTGTGAAGTTGTGTATAGTACCAGAGCTATTGCAGCGACACTTTTGCTGTGTCTACCCCTGTTGGAGACTCTATTATTGCTATAAGGGTTTATCGAGGTTGTACTGTAGAGATAGTTGGGTGTCAAACCTTTGCAGACCTAATAGAGTTAGAAATGCTTGAAATTGATATTATTATAGGCATAGATTGACTGTCATCTTGTTATGACAATGTTGATTGCCGAGCAAAGACTGTTTGATTCCACATTCTAGGGGAAGTAGCTCAGGAGTTTAAGGGTAATGCGGAGACACTAAAAGGCAAGTTTATTTCCTATCATCAGGCAAGGAAAATGATCACCAAAGTCTGCATCTACCATAATGTGCGAGTTTAAGATATTGATGCTAACTCGTCAACTATTCAGTTTACTGCAGTAGTGAATGAGTTTCCAGTTTCATTTCTATACAAGCTTCCAAGTATTTTCTAGAATGGGAGATTAATTTGTTTTTATTGATACATTACCAGATGTTCAGTCGATATCAATTCCCCCATATAAAATGGCATCAATAGAATTGAATGAACGGAATGAACTACTGAAATATTTATTAGATAAGGGCTTCATCAAGACTAGTGTGTCACCATGGGATACACCAGTGTTATTTGTGCAGAAGAAAGATGGCTTGTTGCAAAAGTGTATAAACTACCAAAAACTGGATAAGGTGACTAGAAAGAAAAAATATCCACTACAAAGGATTGATGAGTTGTTTTTACCAACCATAGGATGCCCGATGCTTCTCAAAGATTGATTTAAATTTAGGGTACCATCAGGAACTTGTTCGAGAGGGTGATATTCCAAACACAGTCTTTAGGCTCAGATATGGCAATTTTGAGTTTCTTGTGATATCTTTTAGGTTGGCAAACACCCCAGCAGTATTTACGGACATGATGAACAGTATATACAGGCCTTTTTTAGACTTGTTTTCGTTGTGTTTATTGACTATATTCTGGTATATCTCATTCAGAGACCGAGCATAAAGACTATGTCCGAGCAGTGCTTCAGGTACTCTGAGATCAGAGGTTGTATGTTAAGCTCCCGAAGTGTGAGTTTTGGTCCAATTCATTTTAATTGTTGCAAGATGTTTTGAGAAGTCTGAACTTCTCCTTGAAAAAGGTTATTCTACTATTGGACTAATGAGTTTTGCACATGATTCGGATCCCACTACATTTGCCCAACCTTTAGATGGAATTAATAAGATGTTTTTTAGTAGATATGGTTTCACGTTGAAAGTTGGCATGCTGATGGACACATATCTTGTTGATATTATGGTTGATCCATATTTGATTCTTTACCTAATATCCGCTAGATATCAGTGTTGCTCTACTCAAACCTTGAGTACAAGGTTCTTATTGAGGGTGGGAGTATTGTAACAAATATAACCATGATGGAGGACTCATTTGGGAATCTGGCAAATTACGTTTAGGACCCTGGTTAAATAAAGGACCATGTGCACTTTGTGAGGATGTCTATATATAGAAGATGTTATTTTGCATTAGGGTTTATGTTATGAAGTTGTCTTTTATTTCTTAGTTGCTTTGCAGACTAACTCTGGAACCTCCCTCCCTTCTTTATTTTGCTTTGGTTTCTATGATGAATTCCTACTCCAATGTATATGATTACTGTTCTTTCTATCAATACAATCTCCCTCATTACATTGGTGCTTTCATTGTACCTCATCTACCGAATGGGTATCAACTTCCTTTCTACCTCCTCCACACCCATACCACCAGAAATTTTCTACTACACCTTCACCATTGAGCCCCACTTTTCCACGTGCAGCTTTGGAGAAGATGTACACTTCTATCAAAACTTTCTAGAATCTAGTGATAGAGTTGCAAGAAAGTAACTCCCATATGCTCTCTAATTTTAGCCACATGGGGTCAGTGCTTCAAGAGATTCAATTGGACTTAAAAACTTTGGCAGAGACAATAACAGAGGAGGAAACTATGGATGATGAACTGGACAGTGCGTTAGTCTGTGTCAATGAGAGTGACTTTGATTTAGTCGATGAAACCTCAAGAGCTCTTGATCCACAATTTCTTGTTGATAAATTTGTGGATACATTGCCAGAACTAGAGACTTTCAAAGTCCTGCCTATTGCTTCTATTATCACATACTCAGAGCTAGAATTTGATTCAGGCTGTCCTAATTTCTTTCGAGAACCTGATTTGGGTATTGTTTCCTCTAATAGTTGAATGGAATTTTGTATACATTTTGAGCGACCTAGAGTTTCTTACAACATGTTCAATCAAATGTTGGAATCTAATGGATTGTATAGGTATGGAATGATGCCTAAAAATGTGACTGTCCAACATATGTTACTTTTTTTCTATTTAATCCTGATTCAGCAAATGGACTTATCGAAGAGGATTTTACAGACCAAATATTTGATGGAAATTCCCAAAGAAACAACCTGGAGTGTATTTTCCCCATTGCAAACAAGGAGTCGATTTCATGTATTGCACCAATATCAATGATGGGATCTGGACAGAACCCCATGGTGCCTATTGTAGACCAGTTGTTCAACATAATGTCTCAAATATTCTTCTGCTCCAAGTTATGGGGAGATATTTTCTGGCCAATGGTGCTTGTCGAACCTAGAATTGGATCTTTTGTTTTTATTGACTTTTCTGTCCATATGCTTGTTTTAACTGATGCATGTGTTTCTATGAATTTTTGGTATAAAATGTTTGGTGTGATATAACCAATGGATATTGCATCCACGGTGTTTGCTGGAGGACTTTAACAAGATATAGGCAGACAACTGAGTCATTTTACAACTACTTTTACAATTCCTTATGCTAACCTGGTTGTTGATGATGAGTATTTTATGGTTCATCCTGCTCTTGATAGCACGTCTTCTTTATTATCGCATTTACTTTTGGTTTCTCTGTCTCTCTCCGTAAATATACAAAAGTAACTGACATTTCCTCTCTAGGGTACACATAACCCAAGACAGCGTGACAAGAAACTTCACTTTCTAATATTGGACTACCTATTAGCTTCTGGTCTTGAATCACTTCTTTCATTGGATGATTTTGAATTTCTTTGGAGAAGTTCGTTGGATACATTGAAGCTTTACATGGAGTTTTCCCCGAAGTTGTTCCCTGCAATGTCCGATAAGAACGTTTTTGCAAATTTCCCCAATCCTAAGAGAACTATGGTGGTACGTCCATATACATATTACTTCCATGTTTGGTGTTGGCTTGATACAGGGTAGGTTTTACGGGATTGCTTTAATAGGGAAGATCAGGGTGTGTCTTCATTCAGAGCAGTGCTTATTGGTTATTCGAAAGGCCTTCCAATTAATGTCAAAGATGCTTCAAATGTATGCAAACTACTGTCGAGGCATGTGGCTCCAGTAAACTTGACAACCGACATACCAATGGAGGGGTTAGATAATACCATCAGTAATTTTTTTAACTTTGTTCAGCTTACTTCCTTGGTGATTTTAATTAATTACATTTGGCATGTGGATACACTGTTGGGATCTGCAAACGAGGAAGAATATACAAGAAATGATGCAGCTCGATTCTTTGATAAATCTCCTCAAATAGATAAAATTGGTTTTTTGTTTCCATTAGCTAGTAGGGAGTCTATAATATCAAACGGCCTTGAGGAATATATCATAATCAGATATCCATTTGAAGAATTTTTTTCCTTAGAGGAATTAAGACAGATGTCAAGTTTGATCCAACAGAAGGATTTTTGGATAGTGGAAATGGACCTTGGCTTCCAATCTTCTTTGATGACTTTGCATTGCATGTAGTTTTCCTAAATGGTCCATTTGCAAAAATTGTACATGGAAGTTTAGAGAACCCAAAACTGTGTAATAACTGTATAAATCAGAGAGCTAGGGTACACATGAATTCCATGATGAACCTTATTCTTGGTCTTCCAAGTGTATTCCCTCATTTTGAGATATGGAATGCTAGTATTTTTGGCCTCGTTTTACTTGGTGGTCTTAACAAAGGAATAAGAGATTTAACTGGGCATCCATGGTTCTACAAGGTTGGTCTAGTAGCCTTAAGTTATTTCTTGCTCTGTGTTAGTCCATTTGTTGAGTGGGTTGCGACTAGCACATATTCTAATCTCGGTGCTGCTACGAAGAATGTAAACAGGGAGCATATTTATGTTTGGTTGCTTCCAAGTGTTTTGACATTTCTAACACAATGGCTGAAAGAGGGATTATTTCATTCTAACAGGGCTAGTTTTACACTAATGGAGATTATTCCTTCTCTCTTATTCTTCGCCGTGAAAATACTACCGGCAAATATTTCAGGATATACAATTGCCTCAAAAGAGACAGAGGATGACAGGAGGAATGCATTCGTTGAGTTATCTAAAGACATACGTGTTACTGGTGTAAGTGTTGAAATGGAAGAAGTGAGGCAGATACTCTTTATTTTAATCGAAGGACCTGCACTAATTGCAACTTCACTGAAGGACATTTCTGGTGAGACAATCTTGCTATTACAGAAGGTTGGAAAAATAGAAAACCATTTGGTCCAATTGGTTTTAATTGTTGCAGGATGTTTTGAGAAGTCTGTACTTCTCCTTGAAATAAGTTACTCTACTATTGGACATATGAGTTTGTCACATGATTCGAATCACACTACAGTTGCCCAACCTTTTGATGGAATTAATAAGATGTTTTTAGTAGAGATATAGTGTCACGTTGAAAGTTGGCATACTGATGGACACATATCTTGTTGATATCATGCTTGATCCATATTTGAGTCTTCACCTCATAACCGCTAGATATCAGTGTTGCTCTACCCGAACATTGAGGACAAGGTTCTTATTGAGGGTGGGAATATTGTAACAAATATAACCATAATGGAGGACCTATTTTGGAATCTGACAAATTATGCTTGGGACCCTGGTTAAAGAAAGGACCATGTGCACTTTGTGAGGATATCTATATATAGAAGATGATATTTTGTATTAGGGTTTATGTTATGAAGTTGTCTTTTATTTCTTAGTTGCGTTGTAGACTAACTTTGGAACTTCCCTCCTTTCTTTATTTTTCTTTGGTTTCTATGATGATTTCCTACTCCAATGTGTGCGATTACTGTTCTTTATATCAATATAATTCTCCCTCATTACATTATCCCTTGATATACATGACCTAACCATATCATGTGATGGATAGGCAGAGTTACATACCAGTTAGAGCTACCTCTAGAGTTAGAGGCAATGCACCCAGTCTTTCATGTTTCTATGTTACAAAACTGTATCAGAGATCCAACAGATATACTACTAATGACAAATATTTAGATTTTAGAGGAATTCTCTTATAAATAAGTCCTTGTTTCCATAGTAGACAGCCAATTTAGGAGATTGTGGAATAAGGGCATAGCATCAGTAAAAGTGTTATGGCAGAACCGTAATATCGAGGAGATAGCATGGGAAGCTAAAGAGGACATGAAGTCCAGATATCCCTACATGTTTACTCCTTCAAATAATGTTCAGAATATAGACAGTCAATTTAGGAGATTGCGGAATAAGGGCATAGCATCAGTAAAACTGTTATGGCAGAACCGTAATATCGAGGAGATAGCATGGGAAGCTAAAGAAAACATGAAGTCCAGATATCCCTACATGTTCACTCCTTCAGATAATGTTCAGAATAGATAGATAGTAGACCCTCATTTGAGTACTTAAGGTACATAACTTTGGTAGTTTACAAGTTCATGTGATGTTACGGTGATGCCATGTACATTATCTTCATTCGAGGATGAATGTTTCTAAGGAGGGGAGGATGTAACACCCCGCTGGTTTGAATGATTCAATTATCTAATACTTTTGGGATAATACTAAGGTCTTAACATGTTAGGAAGGATGTTTTATGAGTTATTTTAATTATATAATGATTGTATGTTAAGTTTTGAAGTCAAGCAAGTTGCAAAACAAAATTCAAAAAAAAGTTATTGTAAATTCCTTTAAGGAATTCTCTTAAAATTTGGGTTAAATGTCTTAGGGTATTTCTCCAAATATATAAAGAATTAATGGGACCATGATAAACCAAATCAAAGGCCTACGAGTCTAGTTTTAAACTCACAAACCGTTCATTCAAACAACTTGAGAATAGAGAGATATTTGCATTTTTACAAGACTGCACAAGCAGTCACGTCAAGGTGGGGCCCCTATCCTAGGTCGGATTGCTTTATAAAGGTTGTTTCTCTTTCATTTTAATTCATAAAAACCAAAAAAATACTTCATAAAATCAGAGTTAAATCCCATAAATACTCCATGGACTTTGATGCTTTCAATTTGGAAGTTTAACGGAAGTTGCTCTATGTTGCAAGCTCGTCATTTTGGTATAGTTTGCCCCATTGATTTCGTGGCGTATCTTCATGGGTGTTGTGGAAGAGAGCTAGCATATTTTTATTGAGTATTTGGCAGTATCTATGGAATTATATTGTCAAGGTAAGAATCCCGTACACTTATCAATTTGTTGAATCGAGATTCTAAGCTTCTAGTCACGAAAAGTTGTATTTTTTGATGACTTGTAGTAGTTTCTTGGTGATTTTGGCTCCATTTGTTGTTACTAAAGGGAGGTAACTTGTATAGCTTGGGATTTCAAAGATTTATTTTGAGGTAACCTTCCTCCTACGACCCTTCTTTGTAATTACATGTTCTAGTATCATTTTTACAGCTTTCCGAGCCACAACGTGTTGTTTTGGAAACAATGGCTTTGGACAGCCCCTTTATCTTATTATATTTGTTTATTGGTGTTGTGTATTGATGGTTTTAAGGTGTTGGAGGGACTAGGGGTTAGTTTGATTCTTATTGGAGTCACGTAAGATGGTTGTTGGATTAAATGACGTGAAGTAGCCTTGAAATAGTGCCTCGGGAGCTCGTCGCTCCTTTGAGATATGGTTACCATATTGTTGTTCGATTTAACTGATGTTTATTATTGTTAGTAGCCTCATCTTATGATTTGGACTTGGATGATCGCGAGTGTGATATTGATGCCTTATCGATTGATTATGGCTCGTTCTTGCAGCCTTGTTGATTCTCACATTTGTTGCATTACATTTGGTTGGACAATATTCTTAGCAACATATTTGGGGCTTCAGTTGAAAGGTGTGTTAAGGCTTACTTTTCACTTTCTGGCATGACCTTTAAGGACAAAGCTTGTATAGTCTGTGTAACATCGTTATTCGACTAGTGGGCTTATAGTATTGAGTTTTTCCCCCACAGCATGATATAGCAACTATCAGCAGCACTTTATTCCTTACTTAGCAGAATAGAAAAGCATGTTATGACTGTATTAAGGTCACCTGTGATTATCTGATATTATTGTGTTGTTTTTATCATCTTGATGGAGCCTATGAGCTTGTTATCGCCTCAGCAGACACTGACACTGTAGAGTTTTAGAGCCTACATTATGGTTACTATTACCGTGCCTTAGGGCCGGGCAGACCGTACCTACGGGATGGGTAGGTTGTACCTATGGGGCAGCAGTTACATTATATTACCACGCCTTCAGGCCGGGCAGATTGTACCTCCGAGGCGGGCAGGTTGTACCTACGGGGTAGTAGTTACATTATATTACTGTGCCTTTGGGTCGGGCCAACCGTACCTATGAGATGAGCAGGTTGTACCTACAGGGCAGCGCATATATAGTACCACAGAGCCTCAGAGTTTCACTGATTCATGACACATGTACAGTCGGATAATTCAGATCAGATAATCTGTGGGGTCCAGTTAAGAGGGTGAGTATGGGTATTTAGCGACTGTTTGCTCCTACTAGGACTTATGGCAATTGTATTGTAAGATCCCGGAATTCGAATTAGCTTTTGAACTTAGAATCTCTGAAAATTTTAGCTTTCCTAGAATTACGAGTCCAAACCATGGGCCGTGGTTTGAACCACGAGTTGTGGAATAAACTCGTGGTTTAAGTCTGCAGGATCATCCTCTGGTCTGAGAACCATGAGTGGATTATACGGATTGTAGTTCATTCTACGGACCGTCCTGTTGACTCATGGAATCAAACTTGAGGACTGACTATTTCCCCATGAACTACGAGTGGGTTCTACAGACCGTAGTTTATTCTACGGACCGTAATGTTCGCTCGTGAAACTTGTTCTGAGGTATGCCTATTTCTCCAAGAACTACGAATGGGTCGACGGACTGTAGTTTATTCTACGAACCATCATGTTGACTTGTGGAACCAAATCCGCAGCTGATTATTTGGGCCAGGAACCACGAGTGGAAACCACGAGTCATGGTTCAATCTATAACTCGTGGATTGCACCCATCATCCCTGAAGCCGAGATTTTTAACAGCTTTTTCTAATTAAATCCTGGGGTATTTTTATAACTACCCACCCTTTTAACTCTTAAGTGAGGTCGTTTTAACCACTCTTAGTAGGGTTTATACCCCAATTAGCCTAAGTCTTTCATTACTCCTCATGCATCTCCTAAAAGAGGAAAAGAACTCCTTCAAGCTCCAAGTCTCAAGCTCCAAGTTCAAGTCTCCATTTCTCTTCACCCTAGATCTAGCAAGCGTCAAATCAGGTATTTGGGTATTCAACAAGGGATCCTTTCACCCTTGTGCCCAAAACCCAAACTTTTACTTTGATCATTCAATTTATGAAATTAGGGTTCTTACCCAAATTGGGGGAAACTTATGGATTCAGTTTTAAAGCATCAATTCATGGTTTCTCATCATTTATCTATGATTTATTTGAGGTTACTTAGTTGATTTCAAAAGCCCATGCATTAAAGATGATTTCTAGCATGATTCCATTGAATTGCATATTTTCAAGTGAAATTTGGCATGTTTAGATAACATGACCTTATGTATTTATGAAATTGCATGCCTAATTCTTCAAGTTATGAATTTAGAAAGAAAAGTATATTTTGAATTATGGCTATGCTAAGTTTTAAGAACTTATGGTTTGAATTTGCATGACATTAGATATGTCCTTATGTTTTTCAAATAGATTTGGCATTAGATATGTCACAAGTATATTTGAGCTATATGTTATGTTTTGAGAGTAGTATTTAGCACCGAGCGATGAAAGTTCTAGATAACCCAAATCTGAAACTACGTTGCCACCATAGGTTGCCCTCAGTGGCTTATAACAGGATCCTATTAGATAAGGTTCTAACCTTGGCTGGTTAGGACAACCTTTTTTGGTATGGGTGTATGACACTGGACTCTATGTAGCTCATCATAGTTTATGTCGGTTAAGAGAAACTCCCGTATGAAGGTTTTAAGACTTATGTTATTCCATTTCATGTTTTAAGCTCTAACTATGAGATATACTTACGATATCTATTTTATGCATAAACTCAGTTTTCAATTATGCTTCAAGTATGTTTTACCATATTTATGCATATCTCACATATTCAGTACATCCTATAGTACTGACGCATATTTAGTGTTACATCCTATTATGATGCAGATTTAGGCATTACTCCTCAGGTACGTGGCTAGTCATCGCTAGTTATCTGGAATCTATTGGTGAGTCCTCATCATTTGAGGACCGTAGTTATGCTAGTTACTTTTATGCCTTCCTTTTTTTGGATTTTTGAGTTAGTTGGAGTCTTATCCCATCAACTTTTATGTCAGTTAAGAGGCTTCAGACATAGCTAGACTTGTATTCTGTATTCTAGATTTGGTATTTCTTAGACCTTATTCCTATTCAGTTGTGGTTACCTATCTTCATTACGTATGCTTTTGCTATGTTTCTTTATATTTATCTGAGTATGCTATGACCAAGGGTTAACTTGGGGCACTTGTGGTCCCAGGTCCCTTGTTACATCCAGGGGTAGCCTCGGGGTGTGACATGTATATTGTTTGTACCTACTGAGCTTATGGGGTCTAGGTAAGGTTATTGTTTGCTATGTGCTTTAGATTGTATCTTATTGCAGGAAGGTTTTACTCCTGACCTTTTATTCAATCCTTACATTTCAGTTTCAGCTTTCAATTTGCCTTACATGCTCGGTACATTATTTCGTACTGATGTCCTATTGCCTAGGGACACTGCATTCATGCCTACAGGTTCTGAGTGATAACCAGAGAGACCTGTCGGGTAGCATAGCCGAGCTTTCAGTGGGTTTGTTAAATCCTTTCTTTTTAGGGGTCGCTAGAGTCTCAGAGGTTTGTCTTTTTGCTATTTATAGTTTTTGAGTAGGTTGGGTCCCTGTCCCACCAAGTATTATATTCATAAATGCTTGCAGACTAGTCAGTTGGGCTGCATAGCTACGATGATGGCCATTTTGGCCTTGTATATTTATTAGTTATAGCTTGTTAGCTAATTGGGCCTTGTTATTCTTTTGTTGGTAGTTTAGCGGCTCACTTTCCTAGTTTACATAGTGTATTCATGTTTTTAGTTTTTATATAGAGATCATGGTGGCCTTGACAGCCTGCATAGCATTTATGATTTCCTAGATATCATGATGGCCTTGACGGCCCAAACAGGACTTATGTGCATATGCTTATTGCTTTTTATGAACTGTTGGGAGTAGTTATTTTCTTTTTAGAGCTATTGACAAGGGCCTTGCCAGCCGAGGGCTGATTTTTAAGCCGAGATATACTTGTTTATTTTTTTTTGACTATGTGTGGCTTCTATGCGCCATTGGTAAATAGTTCAGTAGGGTTGGCTTTGACCTAAGTTTTGGTATTAGGTTCCAGTTGCGCCCCCCGAGTTTGGGGTGTGACATGGGCTAGACCCACTTCGGTGACCGAGGTGTAGTTTTGTGGGATTGGCCAGCTACTACCGCAGGTTCATTAAAGATTTTGCATCCATTGCTACTCATCTAACTCGTCTGACTCAGAAAGAGGTACCATTTATTTGGTCAGATGAATGTGAGGAGAGCTTCCAAAAGCTCAAGACTATGTTGACTACAGCTCCTATTCTTGTCTTGTCGATTGAAGGTAAGGACTTTATTTTGTATTGTGATGCCTCAGGGTCTGGTTTAGGTATTGTGTTGATGCAGGAATGGAATTTCATTGCTTATGCTTTAAGGCAACTCAAAGTGCATGAGAAGAACTATCTTACTTATGACTTAGAGTTAGCTGTCGTGGTATTTGCTCTCATGATTTGGAGACACTATCTATGCGGAGTCCGTTGTGAAGTGTTCACAGACCACTGTAGCTTACAGCATGTCTTCACCCAAAAATATTTTAGTTCAGGAGGGTAACATCAACACGTCATAGTTTAAGTATTAAATTGACAAAACATAAATAGTTTATGATGCTTCCCAAGTATTAACTCTATTTACTTTAAGCTAGAGAAAAATCACTAGTGATAAATTAATAATTATAATCACATAATGTTAGGGAGAAAAATATGAGCGATGGAGATGACTACCTGAGAAAACTGTAATTTGTGATTTATATTTGGCTTCTGCTGACAAGTAAATATTTTAACTTTTAAAGTGCATATCTAGACACTTTAGCTTGGTCTCAACTGACAACTAAATACTTCAACTCCTCCTCACTGTGATTTGTGGAGACCCGACACTAACACGATATATAAATTTTAAAGGTGTCTAGATGATCATTTTCTAAGTTGGAGTATTCAACTAAAAAATATCTAGATATACATTCTCAAAGTTAAAGTGCTTACTTGTCAGCAAGGCCAAATTTAAATGTATGTTTGTATTAGGCCTTTTGTAAAAAGAGAATGAACAACATATAAAAATGGACAAGTAGACCTTATCAGTTGAAAGTTAACATTGTAACTACATTATAGCCTCATTAGTTTGCAGGAGGTCTTACTTTTGTTCATTCATATTTGAGAAAATAGCCAAATGCCTCCCTAACCTATTAGTTAATTCTCAACTACACACCTATATTTTACGGGGGTCCTATTACCCCTGAACTATTTAAAAGTGGATTTAGTTTCACCTTAAGTGTTGATGTGGCATAGAGAGTGTATTTCACTCTCATTGAGAGAGTGTATTTCACTCTCTTTGAGAGAGTGAAGACCAAAAACAGATATTAAAATTTTGTTTTTAATATTCTTTCATAAATGTATGTATTTTTAATTTTTCCCCTTATTTAGGTGTATCTCATTTCTAATTTATTTTCTTCTTCATAGCAACTTAGTGAGCATCCATGGAAGCCAACAAATTTCACCACCACTCACCATTTTGAAATCACCTCCATCACTACATTAATCGACACACACAAGCGGTAGATAGCAATTTCACTCCCACTCTCCACAATTAGGAACTATCAAATAAATTATCTTACACCCAAATTCTAAAATCAACTATTAGCCACTAAAACACTATTGAAGCACCACTTCGAAGCTATTGTACCAAACTTTTTCAGTTAACAAAATTTATCCAAACAACATAGAAATGATGAAAATCTTTAAATTCCTTTTCAAAATACCCCCACCAAAAAAGATTTTGACCGGCAAAATTCATTTTTTTTCAAGTAAATCAATTCTATATACTTTGTGGGTGGGTGTAAGTTTTTGTCTTTTCGTCAATACCAAAAATAAGTAAACCCCAAATTTCCTCTTTCTCTTTTTATATCTACTATAATCTTATTTTAGAGAGAAAAGTAAACAAAAAAAGAGAGATTTGATATCTTCGCGATCGAGACAGTCTAGCCAGCGTGATCCTCGCGACCACAAGGGGTCCCTTCACGATGCGATGAAGGACCCCTGGCAGTATAAATAATTGTGGACTTCGTCTCTTACATTCAAAATACGAAATCATCTATTGTTGTTGCTCTAAACTCGTCCCAGCTCAGTATTTGGTCAATTCTCGGTGTAGGGGTGCATAATTCTTGCTTGTGATCGCTCCTCCATCGTAATTGGTAAGTTTTGTCCGCTTGAAACCTGTTAATCCGCCACTTTGTTTCTTAATTTGTTCTTATGATTGGATGGTTGGTTGGAGCCTTTTCCATGGCCAAATTCTCTATAAATTCTGGGCATGCATACCTTGGAGTGTGGTGATCGCCGTGCGCTTCTTTATTTCTGGCTTTGGATAGCAGGGACATAGGCCCATCGGTGACTCAAATTTTGACTCAACTATCTTTATAGTGATATGGGTATCGTTAGACTCATTTTAATATATTATTTTGGATCCTTTTGTACTCCTTACATGTAGATCCGGCTCTATACTATGATATCAGATTTTGGGTTTGGTTTAGCTTCCGCATATGTATGTATATATTCTTGTTATCTATTTTCTTTATTTTGTTCCCTTGCTTTCGCTTATTAAACTGTTCTTTCGCATAAACTATTAGATAGTAGCTCATTACTGACCAGTACAGGCTACGAGAATTGGTTTGCCTACTGGGGGGTTGTAGATGTCATCATGACCGAAAAATCAGGTCGTGACAGCTTGCTCGGTAAGCAAAAGCCTACATAGCAATTCCAATACTACACCTTAATACACTCAGCCATCTCTCTTACATAATGATTATGACCCAAAAACTGAGTGAATAGCGAGTCAGTCATAAACAATTATTGATTGGATAGGTACGACCAATCCATTCTAACGAAAAAAATTGAAAAAAGAATGTTTTTCAGGAGTCTCATCTGGGTGGATGGTTCAGTCGCTTTCGAGAACTTAGATTGATGGGTAGTAATATCGCATACTCGTATGATTGATTTAAAGTCATCCACTGATAGATGGTCTTTGACTCTTCGTACGGGTATGCTAGAAATGATGTTTGGACGTTTACTTGGATCATACGTGTATAACGTATTTTTCAAGTAAATGTTTGATGTTCCTTTTCTGAAGAAGACTAACGATTTTTCTGTCTTGTTTAGGACTGGAAAACTTTTAGGTTATTACCTAATGGTGGTTGCTGCTATTTTGTAGTTATTTTTTAATTATTGGAGGTGTAATTTATTTGGGAGAAGTTAAAAAATTTATCTTGAGGATGAAAATGAAATCTGATGGTGATAAAAATGTAGAAGTTTTTATTGTTGTTCTCATAGTATGCGATGAAAAAATGATGATGGTGGTTGCTGTGATTTCCTTCACCATTAATTAAGTTGGAAGAAGGAAATGGAAAACAAAAGAAAAAGAAAGGAAAGGAAATAGAATAAAGATCTTTTTTTAGTTAATGAAAAATAGAATAAAGAGAGAAAAATAAATATAAAAAAATAAAAAATATGACATACCTGACAGCTGGCAGCGAGTGTGCATCACTACATGTTTAAAATGTGGTTGTCTAGTTTTAGGGTGGTATTTATTCTATTTTAAAAAAATTCAAGGAGGTAATAGGACCTTCGTGAAGTATAGATGTGTAATGGGTAATTGACTAATAGGTTGTGATAACCCTTTCGGTCATCTTTGCATTTGTTCATTGTATTGTTAGAGCTTTTCTGTAGTGGCTCCAAGTCATTTATGGCTTGTTGGGACCGGTAGTTCAGTGCCCTGGTCGTTCGTTTGGTTGTTTTGCCCTTTTTCCTGTTTTAGAGTTTTAACTTAGAACATCATTGACTTTAGTCAATATTCTTAGCTAACGTGCTCAGAATTGAATTTTGACAGTTCAGTTAGCTCCGGAACGTTGAGTTTGGTCTAGTTGGACCTTCAGTTGACGCCTGAGAACTTCCAGTGTGGGTTTGGTGTTTCTTTCTCTGTTTTCAGGCCATTTGGAGTTAAAAGTGTAACTTTGGGTGACTTTCGATGATCGGAGTGTCGGATTCGAAATCCGATGATTCCATCAGCTCTAGAATGTTGATGGTCTTAGTTGTGTGTTGATGCATCAGGGTCGAGTGATAGCATATGCATCGAGATAGTTGAAGGTTCACGAGTACGACTACCCTACTCATGACTTAGAGTTGGCGGCGGTAGTCTTCGCGCTCAAGATCAGGAGGCACTACTTATATGGAGTTCACTGTGAGATATTCACCAATCACCATAGTCTTCAACACATTACGAATCAACGGGAGCTGAACTCGAGGTAGAGGATATGGATTGAGCTACTGAAGGACTATGATTTCACTATTCTATACCATCCGGGCAAGGCAAATGTGGTAGCGGATGCCTTGAGTCGGAAGGCGGTGAGTATGGGTAGCCTAGCTTCACTTTTAGTTTCTGAGCGACCATTGGCCTTGGACATCTAGTCCTTGGCTAATCGATTGGTTAGGCTTGACTTGTCGGATCCTAGCAGAGTTCTTGCCAGTGTTGAGGTCCGTTCTACTCTAGTTGATCAGATTCAGAGCTGATAGTTTGAGGATCAGAGTTTGTGCGATCTTTGTGATCAGGTAGTTCTGGGTGAGGCCAACCGGGCTACTTTAGGTTCTGATGGTATTCTGAGGTTTGATGGTCGACTCTGTGTTTCGAGGGTTGGTGATTTTATGCAGTTGATACTCTGTGAGGCACATTGTTCTAGATACTCCATTCATCCTGGCACAGCGAAGATGTATAGAGATTTAAGGAAGCTTTACTAGTAGTGTGGTATGAAGTGGGACGTAGCGAAGTTTGCATCTTGGTGCTTGAACTGTCAGCAGGTGAAGTTTGAGCACATGAGACCGGGTGGCTTGATGCAACGACTTTCCATTCCTGAGTAGAAGTGGGAAGGTATTACTATGGACTTCGTTGTTGGTTTGCCTCGTACATCTCAGGGTTTGGTTCCATTTGGGTGATTGTGGATTGGCTGACTAAATTGACCCACTTCTTGCCGGTTCAGACTTCCTACGGCGCTGAGAGGTTAGCTCAGATCTACATTTGCGAGGGTGTTCAGTTGCACGGGGTCCCAGCTTCTATCATTTCAGACTGTGGCTCGCAGTTCACATCTCAGTTCTGGAGAGCTATACAGAGGGATTTGGGTACGGATGTTCATATTAGTACCGTTTTCCACCCTCACACAGATGTCCAGTCCGAGAGGACTATTCAGGTCCTGGAGGACATGCTTCGGGCTTGTGTACTTGACTTTGGAGGTTCATGGGATCAGTTTATGCCTTTGGCCGAGTTTGCTTATAATAATAGTTTCCATTCGAGCATCGGCATGGCGCCTTTCGAGGCCTTGTATGGTAGGCATTGCAAATCGTCGATTGGTTGGTTTGATGGGTTAGAGTCCAGACTGCAGAGTACAAATTTGCTTAGAGATTCCTTGGACCGAGTCCGTTTGATTCAGGACAGACTTAGAGCATCCCAGAGTAGGCAGAAGAGCTACGCTGATCGTAGACTTCGTGCCTTGGAGTTCAGTGTTGGTGACTTGGTTTTCCTTCGAGTATCGCCCGTGAAGGGCGTGATGAGATTTGGTCAGCGGGGCAAGCTTAGCCCCAGGTTTATTGGGTTGTTTGAGATTCTACAGAGGGTTGGTAGTGTTGCCTACATGTTAGCTTTGCCCCTGATATTTTCATCTATTCACCCAATTTTTCATGTCTCGATGTTGCGCCGGTATGTGCCAGATGAGTCTCATGTATTGCATTGGGATTTGGTTCAGTTAGACGAGAGTTTGTCATTTTTTGAGGAGCCGATAGCTATTCTGGCCAGAGATATCATGAGGTTGAGATCTAGGGAGATTCCAGTTGTGAAAGTTCGGTGGAGGCATCATTCGGTCGAGGAGGCTACTTGGGATACCTAGAGTGAGTTGCGTGCTCAGTATCCGCAGTTGTTCGAGCCTTTAGGTACTCCCTTCTACTTGACTTTCGAGAATGAAAGTCCTTTTAGTAGTGGATGTTGTGATGACCCTTTTGATCATCTTTGATTTGCACATTCATTGTACTGTTAGAGCTTTTCTATAGTGGCCCCAAGTCATTTATGGCTTTCTGGGACCGGTAGTTCAGTGCCCTGGTCGTTCGTTTGGTTTTTTTGCCCTTTTTCCTATTTTAGAGCTTTAACTTAGAACATCATTGACTTTAGTCAACACTCTTAGCTAACGTGTTTAGAATTGAATTCTGACAGTTCGTTAGCTCCGGAATGTTGAGTTTGGTCTAGTTCAACCTTCAGTTGAGACCTGAGAACTTCTGGTGTGGGTTTGGTGTTGTTTTCTCTATTTTCAGACCATTTAGAGTTGAAAGTGTAACTTTGAGTGACTTTTGATGATCGGAGTGTCGGATTCGAAATTTGATGATTCCATCAGCTTCGGAATGTTGAGTTTGGGTTGAAAGGATGGTTGGTTCAAATTTCGGGTGAGATGGACTCATTTTGAGCCCTTGGGTTCCTATTCTTTAGTGTTGACTTGAGTCAACATTTTTCCGAAATGACCTCGTATGGAAGTTTCATCGATTCCTTTGAGTCCGGAATGTCGTTTCCACTCTATTAGCATTATTGGCTTTTGAATATCAACTTCTGATTGTGCCCGAAATGCCCCGTCGAGTTTTGGAAAGTTGCAAACTTTTTCCTGTTGCAGGTACAGGCATCAAGCCTCTATCGCGATCGCGAGCCTCACTCTTCGCGATCGCTATAAAGCACCTGGCACATTGTTCTTCCCGATCGCGTGATCGCCAGTCACGATCGCGATGAAGTCCCTCGTTCTCTGTTCTTTGCGACCGCGTGGCTAGCCCTCATGATCGCGATGGTCTAGCCAGCGTGGTCCTCGCGATCGCGAGGGGTCCCTTCGCGATCGCGATAAAGGACCCCTGAGCAGTATTTAAGCTTCCCCACTTCATCTCTTTCATTCAAAATCCCTTTTCTCCATTGTTGACAGCTCCAAACTCGCCTAAACTCGGTTTCTGATCAATTCTTGGTGTCTGGGTACCTAATTCTTGCTTGTGATCGTCCCTCCATCATAATTGGTAAGTTTTATCTGCTTTAATCCGTCAAATTCTCTCTTTTGGTTCTTCATTGTTCCTTTTAGTTGGCTGGCTGGTTTGGGGAAATTTCTTGGCTAAGTTCCCTCAAAAATCTGAGCATGCGCACCTTGGAGGGTGGTGATCATCGTGCTCTTTCTCGTTTTTGGTTTTGAGTTATGGGCTCTGCGGGCCTGCTTTTGACCCAGATTTTGACCCGCCTACAATTGTAGCGATATGGGTATTGTTAGACTCATTTTAACATATTATTTATGTTTTTGATAGTTTGATCATCATCCGGGGTTTCTCGGAACGATTCGAGCTTGGATTTCGTTGTTCCAGCAGCTTGGCATCGGACGACAGGTAGGTTATGGTCTAAACTCCCTAGACTTAGCATATATCGGATAAAATTGTACTAGCTGGCATCCTTGGGTTGGGTTGTTAGGTTGGTACCACAGATCCTGACCGTTTTTCCACGATTCACATCGTTTCTTTTCTCCGTTGTGTGTAGTATTCTTAGTAGTTGATATTATCACCCTTATGGTCCTGTGTGGCCTTGTTTTTACTCTAGAACATAGACGGCGGGTTATTCGGGGGTGCCCTTGAGTCCCAGGCATCGTTATCATGATATTATGCTGGCTATCTGTGCAGTAGAGCGATTAGAGCTTGTGCAGGGCCGATAGGTTATTTGTGGGCCGGGGGCCACTGTTGTGATTGTGTATGCCATCCACCATGCATATAGATAGAGGGGATTTCTTCTTGATTCTTACTATGGTTTTGGCTTCGAGCCTACTGGACTGTTTTTCTAAACCTTGCATGGCCAGTGGGGCCCGTTTTCGGTAAAATGATCTAGAAGGGGTTTGGTAATGCTTTGATGGGTCTTCTTGGGGTAAGGGAGTTTCAAAGGATATTTTATCACTAGCTCTACTTATACTGGACTCGACGGGGTCGAGTACTAGACTTACTTACTACAGCCTCCGAGGTGATGCTGAACTAGGCGGGGTCGTGAGCTAGAACTACTAGATTTACTATTTTAGACCTGGATACCCTCCAGGCAGCTTTACTTGGGGATTGATTTGAGATTGCGGGGCATCTAGTATGTTGGTCAGGGGCCTCCATGGACCTTGCCATTTCGGACCAGAGGTTGCGAGTTGCGGGTGCCGGAGGAGGGGTATACGGTGTAGTAGGGGTATACATGTGTGACCTTCCATGGATCCTGTCTTCTGGGCCTTATAGATCGCCGGAAGCAGGTAACATACGGTACTACTTTCACTCTTGACTTAGCATGGAATCATATCATTCATGTGTGAGGTACCACCCTTGTTTGTTGTTTGTTGACTGTACGCTCCGGTAGTATGGGATGCCGGAGAGTTTGTTTTCACTTTATTGCGTTCCTCGGTTGTATGGGCTGCCGGGGGACTGTAGGTAGACTCTTGTTACTTTCTCTTAATACCGTTCCCTGTCACGGTTATGATTTGAGATATTATACTGTAACGTTGTTGGTTCTGGTTTGAGAGTGATATGATTAGTTGTTTATTGATCCCTGTTTTCGAGCATGTCTATCTTTACTCTTCTCTCCCATTCCTTATGCTTGAGGTTACCGTATACCGTTCACTTCTTAACACTTGTATATATATACTGTTTTGCGAGGGTCCTAGGTGCGTCGTCTCTTACTATGACATGTGCCTGTTGTGTATATATTCTACTTGCTAGCCTTGCATGTTGTTCTTGTTGTCTTCCCTCTGGGATAGTTCATGTGTACTTTGTCATTGATTTTCATGACTACTTGCTTCTATTATGTCTGTTACTACGCTTTTATCTTATATGTGCCCAGTCGGTCTATGATACCTATTGGGTACCTTATGCTTCGCATTGGGTGCTCATACTACACTCTGCATCTTCTGGTGCAGATCCTAGTGTGGGCGATCGCCGTTAGCTCGTGGAGACTCGTGTGAGGTGCTATTTTTGGTGATATTCTGGACTGAGGGTGAGCTCTTGGCGATCGAAGTTTAGTTTTTAGTTATCTTTTGATTATGTACTCTATTTCTACTCGGAGACAGCTTGTATATATTGTTTAGACCCTTATACTCCTTATGTAGATTCGGCTCTTGTACTCTATGATACCAGGTTTTGGATTTGGTTTAGCTTCCGCATTGCATATATTACTCTTGTTATCTATTTTTCTTCATCTTGTTCCTTTGCTTCCGCTTATTAAACTGTGCTTCCGCTGAGATTGTTAGATAGTAGCCCATTACTGACCGTTCCGGGCTACGGGGATTGGTTCGCCTACTGAGGGGTTGTAGGTGCCATCATGACCGAGAAATCGGATCGTGACATAGGTTAAGGGGGCATTTGACTATTTTCTCTTCATATTTCAGTCATTAAAATTATTTTATTTTTAGGTTGAATCTCAGATATTTGGAAATTAATTTGAAATCATTCATTTGGATAAAGATTGATTTGAAGTTAACATTTTTGTTTGGACATACAATTTGGATTTCAAAAGTTATATTTGTTATTATAAACATAAAAATCATAAATTTGTGCAAACTATCAAAACTTCTTTAACTCATATACAGTTTTACCAAATGAGCAAAACATAGTTTATAAATAAAGTATCGAAATATCCTAAGGCACCACATTAATAAATCGCATATCTTCATGTTCCTTTTATGCATAAATAATTGCGATTGCATGCTATTACAAACTTTTAAATACACATAATTTTACAAAAAATCACTTGTTCTAAATCAACAATAGTAATAACTAGTTATTAAAAAAACTAGTTATTTTTTAATATAATTTTTCACATGCTATGAACAAGCTCTTAAACATCAAGCATGGTCTTTTTTGTAAAATTTAAAATTATGGGTCTTTCTTTTCCAAAATATAAACTTATCAGTCTTGTTTTAAATTTTAAAAAATTGAAAAAAAAACAAAGTTGAAATTGAAATTCTACCTTTAAAATTGGAATTTGAAATCAAAATTTGCAAGTTGAAGTTGAAGTTTTGCTATAATGTCAAAAACAAACACAAATTTTAAATCAAAACTTCAAATTTGAAGTCCAAATTGCATGGTCAAGTGGCTCCTTAATTATTTAGATTTTAATCATAAAGTGTATTTTTTTTAAAAAAAATTACAACTACTTAATGAATCTGAATGATTAAGATCTATAACGAAGTATTATATCATTAAGATATTTATTCAAGAATTTCTACAAATATGACAGTTCATTAGGACTCCCACTTTCACCGCTAAAAACCAACATCACTCCCACTATTATCACTCACAACCACCGCAACTGTCAATCACCACAGTAAGTTGTCAACAAATCACTATATATCATCAATCACCGTTATCGTTCACCACCACTATTAGTTATTACTATCGTCCACTAAAATTATTAGTTGTCACCACCAACTACCACGATTAATCACCATTGGTTAATAACTACTATCATCCACCATCACCACTAGCTATAGTACCTACAACATCCACCATTAACCAACACAATTCCCAATCGGCACCCACAACCACCACTTCTAGTCATCTCACACCAACTATCATATAATCCTTTTTTTTAATATATTATAGATATAGAATTAGATTAATTTAATATTTTATTTGAATTTTGTAATGATAAGATCTTAAATAAAGACCAATTTTACATATTCAGAAAACAAATGGTCTTAATTATTTAGTATCAAATCTTAATACATCTTAATAATCAGATATGTATTCAGATTCAGACATCAAATCTTAATGAGCATCTTAATATTCAGACTTACATTCAGATTCAAACATCTTAATCTTAATGAAAACAAATGAGGCCCAAGTAGTTACATCTTTCGTCTGCCATGAGAACAAGAAGACGATCTTCTGCTATAAAAAGAAAATGAGCACTGCGTATTCCATCTCTCTGCCAGACTCCTCCAGTTGCCTCAGATACTAGCTGCAATGAACCACAACATCATCCAGCTGCCTGCCTTCATTATTAGGTCCACATATGTTAAAGATGTTGTGGTACAGCTTATATCAGGGAGCTGCCTTATTGCGAGTCCGTGGATATGATGAGGTCTCAGAAAACTGTCTGGAGAAGAAGTCATCTGCTGCTGAGTTCATCTTCCAGCAAGTGGAGTACGAGGTGGAGTTGATGAACGTAAAATGATCACCTTTAGAATCAGCACTTCTAGCATCTAATACTCCGTCACTTAGACCAGTCCAAGGTAAAAGCTGAGTGACAACCCTTCAGAACAGTGGAAATTTACAGTTCTTAAAATGTTATTTGGATACCAAGAAAAGACTAACTTAAAGAGGAAATATGTTACAAACTGGTTTCAAAAAGTCTGGAGAATGCAGTCTCCAAAGGTAATTTGAGTCCATAGAAAGATTCCTGATGATTCATATACATTATTTCCATATGATTTTTACCTTTTATTATGGCGGGAGGTGTTGAAAAAGAAGTGAAGAAAAAGTCGTCACAAGTAGTCAGGTCAATAAACTGTCAAATACCTGGTCACTGTCGCCTAGCAGCAAGACACTTGATTCCTGAAAGCTATTTCTGACTTCACTTTCCAACAAATAACCAAGAAGGAAAAGATATAATTGAATAGGATTATGATCAACAACAATTGAAACAATACCTTATCACTTCTTCAGAATGTTCGGTGGAGGCAGGATTTGTTTGTATTTTGCCAGAGAACAGTAGAAGGGGAGCCTTGGAGTAACTGGTCATGGGTTCAAGCCGTGGGAACAGCATCTTGCAGAAATCCAGGGTAAGGCTGCATAAAATTGATCCTTGTGGTCCAGCCGATTCCCCGGACCCCGCGCATAGTGGGAGCTTTAGCGCACCGGACTGCCTTTTTCCAGAGCAGTACCTGCATAAACCAAATCATTGCAAGAATATTCAGCATACTCTTAGACACAAAGATGGACAACATTTGTAGCTAAGCTATTGCATCTTGCTGTCACATGGATCGTGCTAGTTCTGAAAACTGTAAGAGGAACTAAGAAGTTAAAGCATCAGATAGGTTACTTCTAGTCAGTAATGCTGAAGTGACTAGGAGAGTTCAAGGGGCACTCTTTTGCCTATGTTTCACAATTGGCCTCCTGACAACCCTATCAGCCGGAACAATGCAAATATTGCTTAGGGAAATTAAGCTTACTTAATTTGGAGCCTTTCTTTCAGAGACCTCTTTTAGTTAACTGAACTCATCGTGATGGCTTACTTTATCCCTCCTACTAATACTCTTCATCCCGAAAAAGATTCTGCAAAATTTAATAATAAAAACTACGGAAAATGGCCTAAAACATCCTTGAACTATCGAATTTGGTACAAAAATACACTCCGTTAACCTTTTGGCTTTAAAATACCCCCGACGTCAACCTATTGGCCCAAAAATGCCCTTATTTTTAACGGCAACATTTAAAAATACAATTAAAGGCATCATTTATTACGTGGCATGATTTTATTAGTGTGTCTTTGTAATTAAGCTAAACTAATTAAATCTCAACCCAAACCCGGATCCACCTAATAACCATTAACCCCATACCCGCTCCGCCTAAAACCCCATTAAACTAAGAAAAAAAAGACCTTGACTCCCATAGATTCACAATAGACCGATTTGGGTATTCTTCAAGTTTTTTCAAATCCTCCAATGGTGATTTTAGTTTTCCTTTAAATACATCCCCTAAATTTGTAAATAAATCTAAATTTAAGTACAATAAATGATTGTAACAATGGGTAAAATACAAACTTTAGTGCTCAGATTTTGAATTAAGATGCGAAATTCTTCGGCTTCAAAAGATGGAGTTTGAATGAATTCCTTCAACTTTTCTTCCACTTTATTCACCAAATCAAAAGCTAAATGAGATTATGTCAAACCAAATTTACTTCAAAGTTGATTATACTCAAAGATTCAACAATTTACAACTTCAAACAAAATCTCAACCCAATTTGAAATCCTTCGAACCCCAAAATCAGTAGATAAATTTGATTTTAGTATAAGTGTCATTTTGATCTTGAATTTGATTGGTGTTGTATTTGAACTTAACTCATTGTAAATTAGCTGAATATTGAAGGAAAAAAATTTGGTTCAAAATATGTTGAACACCATTGAAGCTCGGAAGAACCTCTAATGGAGATTTTGAATTTTTGATGTATAATTTGTTGCTTATTTTGAAGTGGGTGATTCAGATATTGTTTTTGGCGTTATTGTGAAGTTGTATTTTAATTTTGGAGGGCTTTGAAAGTGAATTAAGGTGGCTTGAATCGATTTTAAAGTTGGATTCAAGGAAGAAGATGATCAATAATGTGAAGACCAAATCAGATTTAGAATAATTAACAAAATGGGAATTGTTATGAAATAAAGGTGATATATTAAAACTTTAAATGATAAGAAGAGAAAGAGAGAGTAGTAGTAGTAGTAATTTTCTTTTCAATCTTTCTTGATGATCTTTCATATGAAATGCAAGCCCTTTTATAGGCTCCAAACATGGAGTAGTAGGTTTGTTACTTGAATGAAAATCATCCAACAAGGTATGATTTACATGGTCATCTATTTCACAACACTCCCCCTTGGATGTCCATGTACAAAGAAATTGTAGCAAAAAAAAAAAATTGTACATAGTTATTCGTAATACGCATTATTTGCTGCCTCAGTAAAAACCTTATCAGGAAAACCCAGTGGGACAAAACCTTGGTTAAGAAAAAAAGAGTGCAGCGCGTATTTACTCCCCCTGATGAAGACATCATTTACTATCTCGAAGACGACGCATTCCAATCTTATATCTCAGTTTCTCAAAGATTGAAGTTGGTAATGCCTTGGTGAACATATCTGCTAAATTATCACTCGAACGAACTTGTTGAACATCTATTTCACCCTTCTTTTGAAGATCTTGAGTAAAAAAGAATTTTGGTGAAATGTATTTTGTTCTGTCTCCTTTGATGTATCCTTCTTTTAGTTGAGCTATACATGCAGCATTGTCTTCGTATAGTATTGTTGGAATATCTTTTTTCAAAGGAAGGCCGCAAGTTTCCTGGATGTGTTGAGTTATTGACCTCAACCAAACGCATTCTCGACTTGCTTCATGAATGGCTATTATTTCTGCATGATTTGAAGTAGTAGCAACCATAGTTTGTTTTGTTGAACGCCATGAAATAGCTGCACCTCCACACGTAAATAAATAACATGTCTGAGATCGACTTTTATGTGGGTCAGACAAATATCCTGCATCTGCATAACCAATTAATCGTGAATCAGACTCATTTGAATAAAATAGTCTCATATCAATGGTCCCTCGAAGGTATCTAAATATATGCTTAATACCATTTCAATGTCTTCGTGTAGGGGAAGAACTAAATCTTGCTAATAAGTTTACAGAAAAAGAAATATCTTGTCGGGAATTACTAGCAAGACACATCAATACTCCTATTGCACTAAGATATGTTATTTCAGCACCAACAAGTTCTTCATCATTTTCATGAGGTCGAAATGGATCTTTATTAATATCAAGTGATCTCACAACCATCGGGGTACTCAATGGATGCACCTTATCCATATAAAATCTTTTTAAAATATTTTTGGTATATGTTGATTGATGAACAAATATTCTATTTGTAAAATGCTCAATTTGTAGACCAAGACAATTTTGTCTTTCCGAGGTCTTTCATTTCAAATTCCTTTTTCAAACATTTTACTGCCTTTGGAAGCTTTTCAGGAGTTTCAATAATATTTAAGTCATCAACATAAACAGCTATTATGACAAATTCAGATTCAGACCTTTTAATAAAGACACAGGGGCAAATTGGGTCATTCTTGTACCCTTCTTTCAATAGGTACTCGCTAAGGCGATTATACCACATGCGCCCTGATTGTTTTAATCCGTATAAAGATTTCTAAAGCTTTATTGAATAAGTTTCCCGAGAATTTTAATATGCTTCAGGCATTTTAAATCCTTCAGGGATTTTCATAAAAATATCGTTGTCTAGTGAGCCATATAAATAGGCTGTGACAACGTCCATCAAATGCATATCAAGTTTTTCACGAACTGCCAGATTTATAAGATACTTGAAAGTGATTGCATCCACCATGGGAGAATATGTCTTCATATAATCAATGTCAGGTCTTTGTGAAAATCCTTGTGCCAGAAGTCGTGCTTTATATCTAACGACTTCATTTTTCTCATTTCGTTTTCGCACAAAAACCCATTTATACCCCATTGGCTTTACACCTTCAGGTGTTCGGACTATAGGTCCAAAAACTTCACGTTTTTCAAGCGAAGTCAATTCAATTTGAATCACATCTTTCCATTTTGGCCAATCATTTCTCTGTCTACATTCTTCGACAGATTTTGGTTCAAGATCCTCATCTTGTTGCATTATTTCATTTGCAACATTATAAGCAAAAATATTGTCGACAATTATATCATTTCGGTTCCATATTTTTCCTGATAAGACATAACTTATTGAGATCTCTTCATATTCATTATTTTCAGGTACCTGAACCTCTCCCGAGGTTTCATCAATTTTTATGTCATGCTGCCCTTCTTGAGTAACCTCTTCCATATTATGATCATAATGATTGTTTGCTCCTTTTCTTTTTCGAGAATTTTTATCTTTGGAACCAATCGGTCTACCACGTTTTAAGCGTGATTTAGGCTCATTTGCATTAATTAATTGTCCAACTGGGACATCAACTCGAATTGGAGCATTAGCAGCTGGAATATGAAATTTAGTAATTCTTGATAGGTCAGTGAATGCATCTGGCAGTTGATTTGCAATATTTTGCAAATAGACTATCTTTTGAACTTCTAGTTCACATTTATTTGTATATAGTGATAATGCATTCCAATCTATCTCTTTTTTCAGCTGCTTATTTTCTCCCCCTAATGCTGGGTATATTGATTCATCAAAATGACAATCAGCAAATCTTGTCGTAAATAAATCTCCAGTCATAGGTTCTAAATATTTTATAATAGAAGGAGATTCATACCCAACATATATCCCCAATCTTCTTGGGGACCCATCTGTGTGCGTTGTGGTGGAGCAATTGGAACATATACCGCACATCCAAATATTCTAAGATGGGAAATATTCGGCTCCTGACCAAAAGCCAATTGTAATGGGGAGACTTTATGATAACTTGTGGGCCTGATCCGCACAAGATTAGCTGCGTGCAAAATAGCATGACCCCATACCAAAATGGGAAGTTTTGTTCTCATAAGCATTGGTCTAGCGATTAATTGGAGGCTTTTAATCAATGATTCTGCTAGACCATTTTGAGTATGAACATGAGCAACCGGATGTTCAACTGTTATCTCAGTTGATATACAATAATCATTAAAGGCCTGGATGTAAACTCACCAGCATTGTCGAAACGAATTGTCTTAATTGCATAATCTGAAAATTGTGCTCTTAACTTTACTATTTGAGCAAGTAGTCTCGCAAATGCCAAATTGCGAGTTGGTAATAAACACACATGTGACCATCTTGTAGATGCATCTATTAAAATCATATAATATTTAAATGGTCCACATGATGGGTGAATGGGCCCACATATATCACCATGTATACGTTCCAGAAATGCAGGGGATTCAATTCCCACTTTAATTACTGATGGTCTAGTAGTCAGTTTGCCTTGAGAACATGCAGCACAAGAGAATTCTTTAAATTGAAGAATCTTCTGGTATTTCAAAGAGTGCCCATATGAATTCTCAATTATTTTGCGCATCATATTAGAACCGGGATGGCCCAACCGGTCATGCCAAATAATAAAATTATTTGAGTTAGTAAACTTCTGGTTTACTATGGCATGTATTTCAACCATGCTAATACTTGTGTAGTATAAGCCGGAAGAAAGAGCGGGCAATTTTTCAACTACATATTTCTTACCCGACATCATTGTAGTAATATAAAGACATTCAATCTTTTCATCATTTGTAGTCTCAATATGATAGCCATTTTGGCGAATGTCTTTGAAACTTAGTAGTTTCTTTGAGACTTACTACAAGATAATGCTTCATCAATTGTCAAAGTTGTTCCTCCGGTAAGTAATAAATTATTTTTTCTGAAGCCTTCAATTAATCTTGTAATACCATATATAGTATTAACATTAGCTTCTTTCATCACCAAATAAGAGAAATATTTCTTATCTCTTAAAATGGTGTGTGTTGTAGCACTATCTATAAGACATATATCACTGTAATTGGGTTCAACTGATGACTGAGGAATTTCCATATTCTTCATAAAAATAAAAAGCATATTATAAGAAATGTGAAGGACTAATAACATATGAAATTGCACTAGAAATGTAGAAATTAGCAAGACATTATGTTTTAGGAAAGATATTAAACAAAAACAACATAATTGCAAATAGAAAAGAAAACAACAATTTTTCGTATAGTTTTTATTCCCTAATAAGATGATCAGTTCTTCAGTCAATATCATCATAAAAGTCTTCAGCTTTCAAACGAGTAATATTTGGGAGACCTTTAAAGTCATCATTTTTATAAGCAAGATTTCCCTCAACATCATTATATTTGTTTGAGGGAGCTGCTTCATCATCATCATCTCGAAAGGTCAAGTGTGCTTCCACATTATTTTCTTTCCTTTTGAGGGAAGCTTGATAAAGTTTGACAAAATGATCGGGCGCACGACAAATACTTGCCCAATGACCTTTCAGACCACATCGGTGGCAAATATTGACTTTACCTCTTGAAGGATTATTTTGAGAACCTTTATTGTTCTCCTGTTTATTTCCACCATAATGACGATAATTATTTCGTCCTTCGCCCACATCCCCGTCTGCGTCCATGACCACGACTGCGTCCGCGGTAATTGTTTTGTCTTATTTCAGACTGATCATATGTTGCTACAACATTCGCTTCAGGGAATGGAGCAGATCCCGTGGTACGGGCTTCATGATTTTTCATCAACAAAGTATTATTCTGCTCAGCCACAAGTAGGCATGTAATTAATTCAGAATATTTCTTGAACCCTTTTTCACGGTATTGCTGTTGTAGCAATATATTTGAAGCATGAAAAGTGGAAAAAGTTTTCTCCAGTAAGTTCTCATCAGTAATAGTATCTCCACATAATTTTAAAATGGAACTTACTTTATCAATAGCAGAATTATACTCAATTACGATTTTAAAATCTTGAAACCGAAGGTGCATCCATTCATATCGAGCTTTCGGTAATACCGTAAATTTTAGGTGGTGATATCGATCCTTCAAATTAACCCATAATTCAAGTGGATCTTTCACAGTTAAATATTCAGTTTGTAATCCTTCCTGGAAATGATGGCAAAGAAAAATCATAGCTTTTGCTTTATCTTGACTTGATGCTTTATTTTCTTGGTTAATTGTATCCCCAAGGCCTTTAGCATCAAGGTGAATTTCCGCATCAAGAACCCATGATAAATAATTTTTTCCGGTAATGTCCAGTGCCACGAACTCTAGTTTTGATAAGTTCGACATAGTAAAACTGAACGAGCCTCGTGCTGATAACGTGTTATGAAATAAAGGTAATATATTAAAACTTTAAATGATAAGAAGAGAGATAGAGTAGTAGTAGTAGTAATTTTCTTTTCAATCTTTCTTCATGATCTTTCTTCATGATCTTTCATATGAAATGCAAGACCTTTTATAGGCTCCAAACTTGGAGTAGTAGGTTTGTTACTTGAATGAAAATCATCCAACAAGGTATGATTTACATGGTCATCCATTTCACAACAGGAATCAATATTTTTCTTTTCTTAGTTTAATGGGGCTTTTAGGCAGGGCAGATATGGGGTTATTAGGTGAATCCGGGTTTGGGTTGGGATTTAACTAGTTTAGGTTAATTATAAAATACACCAATAAAATCGTACCACATAATAAATGAGACCTTTAATTATATTTTTAAATATAGCCGTCAAAAATAAGGGCATTTTAGGGCCAATTGGTTGACGTCGGGGGTATTTTAGAGCCGAAAGGTTAAGAGAGAGTATTTTTGTACCAAATTCGATAGTTCAAAGGTATTTTGGGCCGTTTTCCGTAAAAACTATCAATCTCCTACATTCAAACAGTATGTACATATCTCCAAGGGTGATGTCAAGAGTAAAGTAGGAATTCTCAGAGTTTATTGATAGCAATTCTCTTATTGATCTTCCATTCCTAGATTTACATGGTCCAAGGCAGAGTACTCCAGATTGAGATTAAGGTTGGACAGATTCCTCGTATCAACTGCTTGGGAGGAGTTGAACCTGGAAATGATCCAAATCCTCCAACCAGACTTGCCTCAGATAACCTGCCAAGCATGAGCATGAGCATAATGGATTGTAGCAGGTGAAGAAGAATGCCAACCCATTAAGGTTTTGAAAACACGTGGCTGAGGGCCGGCGGATTTCAGAGAAAAGATGACACGGTGGTGGGTAAGCTACCAAGTGCAGGGAAGTCAGCTATTCCAAATGGCAAGAAAGTTGAAGTTTCTGAGGGAACATCAAAAAATGGAGCATGGAAGTTTTATGAAGGTCGAGACGAAAAAGAGGTACTTAATACATGAATTGGAGGAGCCAGAGCTATGTTGCTCGGATCCTTCAAAATCCTTGTCGATCCAACACAATTTGGGTGTTTATATGGGATCCGAACCAGATTTAGTCAACCTAACTTGGGTGCTTTCACTAAGCCTTTGGTTAAGAAGTATAGGTTGATAATTGGTTGAGTATTTAGTTTGATTTTATGTTTAGGTCATATAAATACTCACATGAAGTACTAGAATACTTTGCTACTATACGAGATGATATTTGAATAAAATATTAAGTGTTCACAAAGAATTTAATTATACTAGCTTTTGGGTGTGTTCAGTGTGGAGGAAATTATTTTCCAATTTCCCATGTTTGGTTGGTCAAATTTTTTGGAAAACATTTTCTTGAAAACAAGTTGCTTAAAGATAAAGAAAATGATTTCCCTAATCGAAGTAGGGAAAACAAACTTCACAAGTGGTATTCCACATTGCTTGTATCCCTTCCCCCCCCACCCCACACACCCACCCACCTCATCTTCACCCCTACCCCCATAGCCCCAATCCTCACCACCCCACTCCCACCACTCATAGTATTTGTCTAGATTATATACAAATGATTTTAGGATAATATTTTTTGCTTACATACTGAACACAAGAAAATAAGTAAGAAATCCACTTATTTCCAATAAAAACCTTTTCCATGGAAAATATTTCCCTTTATACCGAACACACCCTTAATTTAATAATTTCAATTAATTTTCAAACATACACTTATATATGTCAAAATGTACATTTATTAGTTGTAGCCCTGGCTCAACACTCGTACCCATACTCCTATCCATAACACAAAATCCTAAAACTTATGTGATGAAGCATCTGACCTCTACATCTACACCCGTATCCGAGCAACATAGAGTTAGAGAGAAGGGAGAGAGGGAAAAAATTAAGAAGTTAAAAGAAGAAGAAGAAGAAAAGGTAATGACAACTATAGCTCAAGAGACTTGTACGAAACAAAAATCGAGGGATTCATAGTTGAAGAAGGGGGACTCGACAATACATAGTTCTTTCACAGACAAGTAGTAGCAAATAGAACAAGGGACTTCATTGAATCCACAAAGATAGGGGTAACAGTTAGTGGGTGTTTGGATGGGCTTATAGCTTTTGGCTTATAAGTCAAAAGCCACAAGTTAGAATTTCTAACTTGTGGCTTTTGGCTTATTTTTGTCTTTTTAGCTTAAAAATAAGTGCTTAAAAGCGCTTTTTAAATTTTACCCAAACACTCCAAAAGTGCTTAAGAGCTATTTTAACTTAAAAGCACTTAAAACAAGTCAATCCAAACAGGCCCTTAATGTGGGAGAAAGTGAGGTAACGAAAGATGTGGTGAGTTTCTATTCACAGCTATATAGGGAGGAAGTAACATGGAGAACTAATTTGGGAGGGTCGGTGTTTAGCCAGATAAGGGAGGGACAGGGGAGTGACTTGAAAGAGAGCTCAAAAGAAGAAAAGAAGGAAGTGGGGGACAGTTGCAGAGGAGAAAAAGCCCCTAGCCTCACGTTTAATGTTGGAAGGCAAACTCATGGAGATATGAAGGACTTCCAAGATTCAGGAAAATTTGAGAAGAGTTAATGCTTCCTCCGTTTCAAGAATACCTAAGGAGGAGGAGGCAATTAACTTTACATATTTATTAGTCTAGTGGAAAGTATCTGTATCATTATCACTAAGATGCTCGCCAATAGACTAAAGAAGGTCCAGGAAACTATGTCGCGCGGACTCTTCAATTTTGCAGCCGAACCCGTCTCGACACGACACCGACGCTGGTGCGGGTGCGGGGTGCGTCTCGGATTCGGTCAAACGAATCCGGACACTTTGACCAAAATCAAGAACGAATTTGAGGAAGTAAGATGTCTCCGTCAAGTAAGATGACCGAATCTGGCGAAATCCGGCGACGTCGAAAAGAACCAGAAGAGCAAATTATTGTCTCGTCGACGTCGGTTCTCTTGTTTCTTCGGGGAAGAAGACGCGTAATTTGGAGTGTCGGTTTCCAGAAGAGCAAATTATTTTCCAATTTGAAAAGTAAAGTAATTGGAAAATATTTATTAATATATAAAAGTAAGATGTCGGTTTAGTACTATTAATTGAAAAGGTAAAGTAATTGAAAAATTATAATTAAAAATAGTAAAGGACACGTAATTGATTTAGTACTCTTAATTGGAAAAGTATAATTAAAAATAGTAAAATAATGTAACTCCTAAACCTAATCCCTATATATCAAGGAAAAGTCCAAAATTGTCTTCATCAACAGCATTAATAGTGGATTTTTAGTATATCTTTATAACTCTATATTTATAATATTTGATTTTCTTTAGCCGAATCCCCGCACCCGTATCCATACTCGGATTCTTACCCCCGAATCTTAAAATTAAAATTTTAACGAATCCGACTCTCGGATCCGCACCCGTCTCGGATACCCGCACCCGAGTCCAAGTAACTTAGCCAGGAAACACTGTTTTAAAATCCCAGAACGTGTTTGTGGAAGGAAGATAAATTTAGAGGGTGTTTGGATTAGCTTTTTTAAAATAGCTTATAAGCTAAAAGCTAAAAGTCATAAGTTGGGAATACCCAACTTTTGGCTTTTAGCTTATTTTTGTACTTTTTTAGCCTAAAAGTGGGTGCTTAAAAGCACTTTTTGTCTTTCCCAAACACTCCAAAAAGTAAAATAAGTGCCTAAAAGCCAAAAGCACTTAAAATAAGTCAATCCAAACACCCTCTTAGATTCGGCATTGATGGCAAACAAAGTTGTGGACTCGAGAAGGAAGGAAGGCACCCAGGTTTTCTTGCTCTTGTTCTGAAGGAATTGTGCTAAGAACTAGGTCCTTGATTTTTGTGTAACTAGCTGAATAGTTTTGTCTGTGTTGAGATATTGTGCTGAGATATTTTAGGAAACATATATGGGTATATCTCCATTATTTTTCGTGCAATATATTCTGGATATTCACAAGATCTTTCCATAGTATTTGAGTTGTAAAAGGATTCCGTGTGTTGACCGACTTGGAGTTATTTTTAGTAAGACGGGGTTTGAGAATCCTTCTCGGATTGGAGAAGGTTCTCAAGAAGGTCCAAAGATCCCCACAACCACTAAAAATAAAGGAAGGAACCTGGTTCCCAAAGAAAGAGAAAGATATACTGATGAAGAAATCGAGGCAGTCCAAAAGAATGCCAAATCAAAGAAGTTGCTTATTTGGTTTCCTTACTTCATAAGATCTCTGAAATAAGTAGTTTCCTTTTTCATGTGCTTACTAATGTGAATTTTAAGTAATTGTATATTACTATGCAGAAATCACTCATTCAAACACAAACTCAGAGATTGAGAAACAGTTTAGAGCTTTCAAGCACCTCATCGTTCTTAGAAGTACGAAAACTGATCATTTGAGAATGTGAAGAACCAGGCTGAAGAGTTTGGTCCTTGTGTCGTTGTTTCGTATGTAAAGCAGACATAATAACAAGTAGACAAGTGAGAAGGCTCAAATGAATAAGATATCAAAGATGAGCAACTATGAGCATATGAATATCAGAAACACAATCTGAAACTGTAACATTCTTATTTTAAGACACGTGACAAATATACCAGGTGATTTCTATGAGTTCCAAATGAAGACAAGTACGGTCATGTGAGACAATATGAATACTCTACTCGAAAGGAGTAATACAATTACTGTGAGCTTTAACAAATAGACATGTGAAGAACAAAGGCAAGTACTTTCAAGTGGAAGAGTATATAGACGTGTATGGCAAGTAGCAAATACATTGAGTCCAGTCCTAGTTCAATTGTATTAAGATTTGAGTTGTAAACATCTGCTTATCCAGAAGTATTGTTAGGTTGTTTGATTGTTGCGAGAAACATTTCGCTGTTGTTTCAAATCAAAGTGACTTGAGGGGAGTATAGCGGTCAGGTGACTGTTGATGTTACGGCTTAGAGTTAAGTCTTAAACTGTAACGGCTTGTAACCTGAATTTTTGGCTCACTTTGTTAGTGGAGTTTGGAGTTAAAATCCTACTGCAGTAGGTCGTAACTTTTGCACATTTTGGAGTTGAGTGGCTTTTGCATGTCAAATAATGTGTTCTTATTATTCCGCACTTTACTGTGTTAGTTGTTTGAATTGAATACACATAAGAACCAGGTTTTGTAGACCTGGCTCTGGATTTGGAAGCTCTTTAGACTCATCATAGGTTTTTGTTATCTTTGTATAAGCTGATATCTCATCCTCTTTTGTAACTATGCATCTCCTTGATGCCTTTGTCATTTATAAAACACTTACATCCAAGAAAAAAAGAACCAGGTTTTATAGTCGAGTTAGACAATTTTTAAAAGTTGACGAAAATCAGGTACGAGCCAATCACCCCCTTGAGTCTTTAGAGTACACCAAACCAACAATTGGCATTAGAGCAAGTTCTCACATACTAGGCTAACACCTTGAGAGATCCTTGAAGATGAGTGCACCACCTGGTATGAACGAAGGACAGTCTACTACTTGACTACCATGTCCAATGAACAACATTACAGTTGGCAGAAAGCAACAATGAAAGAATTTCTTACTGTAGATGATTACGAGTTGTGGAACATTGTGATAAGAGGACCACTTGTCTCAATGAAGGGAGATGTCCCAAAGGAGCCTACAAACTTCATTGTTGTAGACTACAAGATGACGGAGAAGAACGTCAAGGAAAAAAAGATCCTCATATGTGGCCTTGGTCCTGGTGAGTAGAACCGAGTATCCGCTTGCTCAAATGCTAGGCAAATCTGGGATGCGCTCCAACATGCCCATGACGGAACAACACAAGTGAAGAAGTCTACAATCGAGTTACTGATGAGAAACTATGAGTTGTTTTTTATGAAGGACAATGAGCCCCATACAAGAGATGGTTACCAGACTGGCAGATTCAACATCATCATCAACGAGTTAAAGTCACTCGGTACGGTATTCCCTTTATGGTTTCTTATATAGTATCAGTAGATTCACTACTTCAATCAAGAAAGGACATGTGTATCTCCAGAATCCCTTTGAACAACTAAAATATCCATACCAATGTTATCGATTCTTTAAATGGTCTTCACCAAAAGTTTGATACAACATGTGTAAATACATGCTAAATAGGCCCAAAAAAGTATCCATTTATCATATTAAGTGAATCTAAAATATGGCAAGAAACATCCATAACACATCCACAATGGAAGGCAAGATAAAAGGTGTATTTGCATAAAAATCTCCACCGCGGGGATCAATATAAGACATAGATCATTAGGATATTGTCTTTTCAATAAATCTCATGTTGAAAGAATCCAGAAATGCAAGTATAAAGGTGCCCATGTAGTTATTACAAAGGCTAGAAAAGTAAATGAAACAACCGTAGTAATAAAATCGAAGGATAAGATATTTTATCTTTGTATGTTGAGGTTAAAGTTTTATCTCACTTGGCCAAGCTAGAGGAATGTAAGCAAACATACTGCTTTTCTCTTCTTTTTTTCTGATATAAGGTAAATACAAACATACTGCTCTTAAACATAGCATTCGTATTGAAACTGAACAAAACAAAAAACATGCAAGAGATATACACACTTACATATTGAAGAAACAAGCTTCGATGTGATTTGCAACACTTCAACTCGAGTGGTCTTGCTAGCTAATGAAATGCACTTCAACATAGAGCACATAAGCTGCAGAAGTAAAGAGTCCAAACATAAAGGCACAGAAATATCAACCAGACAGCAAAAACAAACTAATCGACCAGACTGATGATGAAGCTTACCAGATAGTCCTGGTGCATTTAACAGAATAAACAAAGCAAGAAATGCCAAATACCTATTCGGACAGATCAGTGTCAGATACACAATAGACCACTTTGTGAGCTGCAATATCCTTATATCCACCTTTTAAGACAAATATCTTAAAGGATATTGAACATACTCCATAGAAACACTTCAAACGGTAGAAGTGTCCAAAGTTTCAGTTGCAGACGTCTCAGATAGACCTGATCTCAACCATTGAAGCTGGTTTAAGCCATGAGATCCCCATGAAAATGTCATTTCCAGCAAGCTAGATAAATGTTCCCAGTGTTATCTTTCTATAGCAATACTTACCTTCTTTTCTTTTTCTTCTTTCTTAAAGCATTTAGCTTTTCCTTCATGACTGTCAATCTTTCACATAATGCTTGGGTATTTGAATATTCATCTGCCAGTCCTCTCCCTTGCAGATCATTTAGAAGACTTTCACCCTTTGCAAGATCAGACCCAGAACAAAATGTATTGAGAAGAACCGTGAAGGTTGTAATATTGGGACACATACCCCTCTCTTTCAGCTCCTCATAGAGATCATATGCATCATCAATATAACCACCAGCACAAAGGCCAGTGATGAGGACATTATAAGCAATAACATCTGGCTTTGCACCATGAAGCTCCATTGTAGTTTTCAATTTTAAGGCCTCACAGAACTTAGAACTTTTGCAAAGTCCATGCATAACAGTTGTGAATGTGGCAACAGTTGGAAGTAGATGCACCCGTAGCATACATTCAAGTACCAGCATTGCTTCCTCCATCTTCCCACGACGCACAAGCCCCCTTATAATGGCACCGTCAGCTATAGTGCGGGAGCTAACACCTAACAACTCCATTTCATCTTTTAGTTTGAATGCTCCTTTTACATCTCCAACTTTACACATACTAGTGATTAAATTGCAGTATTGTCTGTCAATTGGGACAAAACCCTCTTCGATCATTTTATGCAAGAGACGATGTGAATTTTGGAAGTCCAATGTTCTTTTCAGTCCCTTAAATATCGAATTGTAAGTGTCTCCATCAGGAGAAACACCTAAGGTAGTCATTAAAGTAAGAAGATGAAGGGCCTTCTTCATCTCATCCCTTTCACAATATTTATTAATAATCATGTTGAATGTGAATTTATCTGCCACTGTTCCCCCCAAGATCATCTTTATCATAAATTTAACCCCAATATCCAGTAGACTTGACTCACAGAGTCCAAGAGTCACATAATGGCATGTTAACTTATCTGGAGCGAAACCTTTTTCTCTAAGTGACTGATATAACTTAGAGCACTCAGATATGTTTTTCTGTCTCGCGTAGCCTCGTAATAGAATATTATATGTAGCCAAGGAAGGCATTTGACTTCTCTCTCTCATTGTAGAAAAGAAACTACTCATCTTATCCATTTGTCCATGTTTTGAGTAACCATTCATCACCACATTCAGTGCCACGGTGTCTGGGCTAAGACCTTTCCATGTCATCTCATCAAAGAAGTAACTGGCAACCTTAGGCAAGCCACTCTTGAAAAGTCCATCAATAATACATGTATACATGACCCGGTTTGAAGACGGGTTTCCTCTACTCAATGCTTTTCCCAACAGAAGAATTGCAGCGACCAACTTATCCTTCTCACACAAGCCAGCTAGGAGACTGGTGTAGGTATGACTATCAGGGAGCACATTACTCTGAACCATCTCATCGATAAGGATTAATGCCATGTGGAAGTGGCCTAACTTACAGATCTCAGCCAGCAATGAGTTGTAGACAACAACATCTGTCACACAGCAAATTCCACGAAGCCTATCAAATAATCCAAGCGCCTCTGTAAGGTTTCCTGCTCTGCCTATTCCCTTTAGTAAGCTTGCATAGGTGTAAAAGCTAGGCTGTCTACCCAAGTTAATCATTTCGTCAAACCAGGATAATGCTTTTAACCCTTCACCTACATTTCCATAGCAATCAATAACAGAAGTAAAAGCAACAGAATTGGGAACAAGACCAATCTTATGCATGTGACGCATGAAATCCTCTGCCTCTCTTACTCTTCCACCTGTACAAAGAGAAGATATCAGTGAGTTGCATATGAAAGCGTCAGGACTATGGCCTGTTTTGTGCATCATTGCATAGACTCTCATTGCTTTTAGGACATCTTGTTGCTTGCAAAAGTTGTAGATCAGAGTAGAGTATACTACGTCATTTGGGGAAACTCCAAATTTGTACATCCTACATAATATTTCCATTGCTGTATTTAGCATTCCAGCTTTACAAAATCCATTTAGAAGTACCGAGTATGCAATAACATCAAGACATATACCACTGTCAAACATATCCTCAAGTAATGGTACAACTTCTCCTAGCGACCCCGTTTTGCATATCCCTTCTAATAGCATGGTATATGCAATCTGATTGGGAGATAATCCTCTCAGCTTCATCTTCTTGAGGATATCTCTTGCAGAATCCAATATGCCATGCTTGCAGAAACCATTCAACAGAGCCCCATAACTAACTTCATTGGGCCGTAGACCTCTTGTTTCCATTTCAGTCAGCATTTCTTGAGCCTCTTTAAGATTGCCTGCTTGACATTGCCCATCAATCAAAGCATTGAAAGTGATACAATTTGGTGAAAGATTGAGCTTCAACATCTCATGAAAAATCTTCATTGCAGTGTCAGTCTTCCCCTCTTTCACAAACCCGTTAATAAGAGTATTATAGGTAATATGATTTGGAACAATCAATCTCTTCCTCATCTTCCTCAATACTAAATAGCCCTTAGCACTCCTATTCTTCCTACATAAGTCATCTATAAACATATTGTATGTGCAAACATCAGCTTCAAGACCCTTGGCATTCATGCAATCAATCAGTTCTAAAGCTGCTTTATACTTTCCCTTTTTGCAATACCAATTAAGCAAAGTATTATACGTAACCACATCAGGGTTATAACCGCTCTCTACCATCTTTGCAAGCAAACAATTTGCTCTCTCGACCTTTCCTTTGGCACAAAGAACTTGTAAAAGTATATTGAATGTACCAACATTTGGGCAAATACGTTTAGCAAGCATTTCTTTGAAAAATGACCATATGGACTCAGAATTTTGCTGCTGCTTCCCCATTGCTGCTAGGAGCATATTGCAAGTGTAAACCGACGGTTTAAATGCTCGAGAACTCATCAAATGGAATATGTGAAGAGCATCTTGAAGTGTCCCTTTTCTCACATAAACCCTAATTAAGAGGTCAAAAACAGAAGGGTTTGAACTGCAGAGGCGATATGTATCCATAAGAGCACCAAAAATAGAACTTGGCCCAACACTCATGTCAGATAAATGCCCAAAAATTGACTTAACGTAGTCATGCATTCTAGCTCTAACGAGTATATGGGCCGTGATACCATACATATGAATAATATGACTCAACTCCAAACCAGGTTGCTTAATAAACCAATTCAAAAATTTCAAAGCCAACTTGCCATGAACAGGCCTCAATGAAGCCATTTTATACCCCATATGATTAAGCGAGCCCCAACGGTCTAGGGTCAGAACAGTGTAAATGCTCTTCTCCACTTCTCCACCTGTTCACACATATACAAAAACAAAACAAAAAAATCATACTTGATGTTTTGAGCGAGAAAATCTGGAAGTGAAAAAAATTTGGTATAAAGGAAAAAGGAAAGTAGGAAAGAGAGAAGTGGGAAGAGTACTTTCTGGCTTGGTGCTCACAGGATAACAATTTCGTGTGCGGACTTTTTGGGGGCGCTTAGAGAAGCCCATTTGAGAGAAAGCTCTGGCCGTTCCGGCACTGAACTGTGGACGCATCGCAGCGATGGTTAATTCTGTATTTTGTGTTTGGTTACCTTCTATTTCTGCGGAAGCCAAATGGAAAACGGTAACGCCAACTCATGAATTTGGCGTACTTGTCTCCACTCTCCACAAATGCTCCTCGCGAGTAGAGTTTAAAACAGTGTGCCTTTTTAGGCCAACATTTAATTGTATTTTATCTTATTTAGGGCCGTTTGGACATGTTAAAACCACATTAATTTTAAGTTAGAAATCTTTTTTGGATATGTAATTTTAGATTTTTTTAACTTATAGTTTTTCTTTGAAATACGAAAATATCAAAAATTCCTTAACAATTATACAATCTTACCAAATAATCAAATTATAATTCATACACAAGGTATCGAAATATCATAAGGCATCGAGTTAATAAATCACATATCTCCATGTTCTTTTTATAAATAAATATTACAATTACATATTATTATAAATTTTCAAATATACATAATTTTACAAAGAATCGTTGCTCCAATAAATCAACAATTGTAAGAACTAACTATTCTTTGATAACATTCTCCCGTGTGGTACAAACAATCTTTTTATGTGGAGTATTATGAGTCTTTCTTCTTTTTTTTTTGCAAAATTTAAAATTATGAATCTTTTTTATATGAAATATAAATTTATGGTCAACTTTTATATTTAAATATATTTGAAAAATTATACTTTTTGGAGAATTTGAAATTTGAAATCATGATTTGAAGTTGAATGTAATACCTCGTACGTCGATGTTAACATGTGACTAGTCAAATGACAAAGGAGTGGTGTGAAATCGGGAGATTAAGTATACAAATGGATAATTATGTTAACTAACATATATATGAAGGTTGTTGGAGTGTTAAACCAAAGTTTTGGGTCAAGGAAAACCTTAGGGGTCGTTTGGTACAATGTATTAGGATAAATAACACATGTATTAAGTGTGGTATTATTTAGTACTTTGGAGTCGTTTGGTACAAATTATTAAGTCAAATAATACATGTATTAAGGGTGGTATTACTTAATACATTGTTTGATAGGGTTTTTGTGGCTATGTATAACTAATACATGGTTATACACCCTATTTGGTATTATAGGGTGTATAACTAATACATCATATTTCATGGTATTAGTAATACATAGGTTCTAATACATCGGATAAATATGGATGAAGATAAAAATATCCTCAAGTTCTCTTTAAACTTTTTATATTTTCTTTTTAAGTTTTTATTTATTTTCTTGATTTTCATGCTTTATATTTGTACTCGTATCGTATCCGCATGATGCACGAAAAATATTTTTAAAAATATTATCTTTAAAAAAAATAAAAATTGAGGACACTCAATAAAATTTCAAGTATAATCATGCCACAAAATTTTCTCTTAGGTCTAAAATAATTACCGGCAATGAAATTTTCTATTGCTAAAAATGTCTTCTTAATGCACGATAAGAAGACATGTATTTCATCATTTTACTAACATGTAGCTAAGTTCCATCCGAATAAGTCTAAAACAATACAAGTTATTATGACTCCAAATTTTTTTCATATATATACATTCGCGCTCATTTTTTTAGCCCACTTGATCATCATTTATTATCAAAATGTTTAATTCATTTCTTCTTCAAATTTATTCAATTTTTCACCAGTTTAATCCTACAAATAAAAATAACCAACATAAGAATAATCTATGAAATTAATGCTCAAAAATGATAATTAAAAGACTAAATATGAGGTAAATAATAATTAAATATATGTAATTTTGGCCTCACATCACCACCGCACACTTAATCTTTTGCTCGTCCTCGAGCAAGCATTAAAGCCCATCTCAAAAAATCAAACTAGAAATACCACTACTTTAGTTAATACAAACAATTAGGCCATGTAACAAATCACACATCAAGTACATTTCCCGATCATTATGCAAGATATATAAATAACCAACAAACTTCTAACCTCTTAACCTCAAAGATGGACTCTAACTCATCAATTTAAATTTGCTCACCTACTCCATCAAAGAAAGCTAATAAAATCACCTAATAAGGACTTTGCATCAAAGATCAACTCTCGCACTCACAAAAGAATTTACATGTATGGACAAAGAACCATAGGCCTGCCCATTATGTACATCTCCACTAATTAGGCATGATCGAATAGAATCAAATAGGACTTTAATAGGTTGTAATGTTGGCTAGGGGACGGGTAGAAAAATTATATAATAGTGACTTACACTTCCCTAAGCACTTTACACTTTTTTTAGACTTCATCACCCATTATTTTTATCACTTTTATTTTTTTCAGCCCTCTCTTCAATTTATTTTCACTAGTGTTCTCATCTTAACAAGAATGTTTCACTCTCTTTTTTTTCACGCAAATTTTTTTCATCTCTTTTTCTTTAATATCACATTCTTTCAAAGAGGGTCTTTTCATCACTTTGTAGCTATCATTGATCACCTTTTACACTCAACCATTCTTTTTCTTCAGATTTAACAATTTTATCACAGTCTATGCTACAATGCTCAAGAAAGCAGAGTGCAAAAATTAGGGATTCAACAAAAGGATCAAGGCAAAAATACGGCTACCAAACGAAAGGCTACAGGCTCAAAGGGGTAACTAGTGATATAATATCTAAAAAGGCTAAAATTTATAAAACAAATAAAAGAAAGCCTATTATCATCTTCTAAACAGAGCAATACTTATTATTTTACTTCAATAACATGCAGGGCAAGTTCTAGACTAAGATGCAAAACATGAAATATGCAAGAATCATCACCACTCACGGCACAAGTCTCAATCAAGATGGATCAATTTTACTTCTAAGATGGACATGGTCATAGCAAACTACAAAATAAGAAAAAGTTATATAGAGAGTCACAATCATGAGCCTAGGTGTCAAAAAGTCTGCTATTTTATTTACATTCAAGCACTCACAGGAAAGTACTACTCATACTTTGGCCTAAATTGCTAGTATCAAATAAGTTAAAAGGTCTTTTCTTTTCTCTCCTAAAAAAACTATCCCTAAAAATAAAAATAAAAAAAGTAAAAAAATAAAAAGTTACTCTAAAAAATAAAAAATTACCCGATTCAAAGAGCCTCCCCTTGAAAAAGAACCGTGGCCATAAGAAAAATCAAGGGGTGGATGAGATATACCGCTTAGAAACTAAAAAAATAAAAAATCTTTTGTATTTTTTTTTTGTATTTTTTTCTCAAATAAAATAAAATCCTATGGCACACTCACCCTTAAACTCACAAATATCGGAAGAATCTTCACCCCACACTTAAAATCATGCTTTGTCCCCAAAACAATTTATAGAAAAAGATAAAGAAGAAGAAGGGTGAGAGATACTCCCTGAGGCCCTCTAGGGCGTAGCTAGCAGCATGTTTTCTCAATTAATAATCAAGGGTTGCACAATCCAACACTTACGCTCAACCATGCTCCTTAACTTCAAATTTGGGTACTCAGACTTCCCATAATCTGCAAAAAATAAAAACACAAAGAGAAAAAAAAGTAACACTAAAAATAAAAAAGAAGAAGCTACACTACAAATTGGGTTGCCTCCCAACAAGTGCCTGATTTAACGTCGCGGCACGACGCCATCACTTCACCACTTTTCTTTCCACTTAGAACTTATGAATTGCACCCCTAACTTTGCATCAAATTTTGTGCTCCGCTCAAGCGGCGGTGGTATAAAGATGAAGGAACCAAGCAAAGGATGTCGCATTTTGCACTTTTTGGCCCTTAAGTGAGGAATGTCATTTTGTCTCTTTGGTATGGCAAATTTCAGAATGTAAGGGCCTTGTTCCTCATCTACACACTTCTCCACCAGTTCAGATGAAACAATTTTCATGTCATCATTCAAACTTAATGTAGAAAAATGATTAGAATGAGGTCCAACAATACCTAATCCCAAACTTGCATTATTTTGACAAGCTCACTTTTATACTCCCTCTCAATGTCACCCTCTGTTGACACCCAATTTTGGCTCCCCGTGCTTAAAATTAACGTCTTCAGATTTCCTGATCGTTAAACAGCACAAAATACATTTTTTACGCATTTTTCATGAAATATAATAATTTATTGATAATCATCCTTATTTTAGGAATTTTATCAATTTATTGATATATTTTTATTTCTCACAATTTATTGATAATTATCCTTTATTTTGTAAATATTAGGATTTTATCAATTTATTGTCATTATACAGTTTTGACAATCGCAATATTTTTTTACAATCATCCGCACACGTACACAATACAAATACTACAATTTCAATCATTTAAAACACATTACATTTTATTTTATTTTTTTTTATCACATACCAATGCACACATTTTTGTACATTATTTATATTCTCTAATACATTCCGTAAGCACAAGAGGTCGGAGCAATTAATTCTAATACGCAGGGCAACGAATCAGTCAAGTCAGGGTCTTGTCATCTTTAATAAAGGTGACATTTGACATGACTGAATACGGCTATTGTCCTCTAGTTAATAACCTTGTGCATTGGTTAATAAGTTGGGTCAAGTCAAGGTCTTGTCACCTTTAATAAAGGTGACATTTGACATGACTGAATAGGGCTATCGTCCATCGGTTAATAAACTTTATACATTGGTTAATAGAGTAAATAATCTATCGGATAATAACCAAAGAATAAAGGGTAAAAAGCTATTATTTTTTGGACAAAAGGGGGTTTTGTTTTGTATTATAAATAAAAGGGGAGGGGGACATTTTGTGGAGAGACAAAAATACACACACACTAACACATTTTTTTACAGACACTCACCTCATACACGCATGAACTTTCTTTTTCTCTTCTCATTCTCTCTTTCTCATCCATCATCATCTCACATAAAAAATATACACACACTATACACACACTACACTACACATTACACTACACACACACGCGTTTTTATACACACACACACCCATCTGATTTTGTTGTTCTCTCTCTCCCTCTCACGGCTCTCTCTCTCGCTGCCGCCGCCGGAATTGATCACCGGCGGCCGGATACGAGCAGCCACCACCAGAGCTCCACCACCCACAGCCAATCGGCCTCCTTTTTTTTTTACCCCACGACCCTTGGAACTCCGGCGAACTCACAACGCCGGAGCACTCCACCACACGGCCAGTACCCCTCCTTTCGCTCCCCTTCCCCGCCGTTTTGCCGCCACCACGCCGGAAAATATGGCTTTGAGATTTGTAGATCTGACCGAATCTTTTTGATTCCGGCGTTGCTCCGGCGAAGCCGTTGAAGCAACGCCGGAGATCATGTTTGTCGCTTCCAAATCTGGCCGGAAAATAACATGCTCCGGCGGACTATTTTGGGTCGTTATTTTGGCAAATTAATTGATTATTTCTTGATACTTTTTTCTTGTTATCACTGATATGCTTGTCGATTCTCTGGCTCTATCATCGTGAGATATTTTCTAGCGACGGAAAGACATTCCCCGGCAAAGCACCATTTTTTCCGGTGATCGTTTACATGTTTCGGGCATTGCTTTTAGTTTTTTTTCGCTACTTATGTTGATATTTGTTTGCTGCTATATTTTGTTGCTATTGTTGGACTGTTTTGCTGATTTTATGCCCATTTTCACCCGGAAAATTCACTCCGGAGATCGGTTTTTTCCTCGGTACTGTTTTAGCCGATTTTGGGCTATTTGGACGATTTTGTCCTTGCTCTTTACTATTTTTGATATTACACTGATATCGAACAAATACTACACTGCATTGGCCAATGAAAAAACTCCCGTCGATTTTTGAGGCCTCCACAATATAAAAGACGGATACATATATACATGCGTAGCGAGAAAAAATAAATTTTGGGCGATGACGAAATCTTGTTATTACAAGACGAAATAAAAAGTTTTATGATCCGCATCTTGGCGAGGTGATCTCGGGTGGCCAACCGATGCTTCGCAGCCATGGCGTATCTAAAACTTAATACAACTACATATCTGAGCCCATACTACAATAAAATTCTATTTTCTTATATTTACATACATATATGTATTTCTTGACTTATTTTGGTAAATATTTATTTGCTATTAATATTTTTACTAAGTGTTTATACAGGTACGTGAGGATGCTTCCCGAAGACGATAATTAAAAGGAGTTTGAAGATCTCCCCAAAATTCATTGCTTTATTTATATCCTTGTAACTCTTGTAATTGTACAAAAACTAAAATATAGTGAAAACTTTACTTTTGGGGTGTCGGGTGGGAGTGTCCCTTTATTTACTTATCTATTTTACGCGCTTAGGCAAAACTTTAAGTCGTAAATACTTTTATAAACAAATTAATTTAACTTAGATACTTAAGTTAATTAATTCATATTTTTTACGTTACGCAAACATTAGGACGTCTTTTCTTTTCTTTTCCTTCTAATTAGTTTACCTAAACTTTACAAATAATCCTTTTACACATTCTTTTGTTAAAAACACTTTTAAATTAATATTCCTTTCTCATTCTTAAACTCATTTTTTCTTGCAAAAGTGAAACAATATTTACATAATGAAAAACGCAAGTCACTCGATGTAATTATTGTACAATCTTTTCAATGCATTTCTTTTTACATTCTTTGCTCAATGTATTTAACATACATTACTTATACATTTTCTTCATATATATATATTTCGTAATAGTATCTACTTATATTTACATATTTACATACTTTTCAATATACATTCTTTTACACTCTTTTGTATACTTTCTTACATATAAATTTTCATACATATAAAATTTCTCATACATATAAAAATACATTTTTCATACTCTTATGTACATATTTTAAAATTATTGTTTGCACTTGTATATACATATTTATTACTGTTCATAGTTATACTTTTTTTTACCTCCCCTCTCTTTAAAAAATTAAGTTTAGTCGGGTACCACATTTGTGGATTTCGAAGGATGCCTAACACCTTCCCTTCGGAATAACTTGAACCCTTACCTAGAATCTCAAATGGTTTTTCGCAGATTAAAATGCGAGTCATATATGTCAATAATAAAAAATAGGTTTCCTTATTTTCCTTAAAAATTGGGTGGCGACTCTGTACATAAATTAAATTCTTTAGAGTCCATAAGTTGTGCTTTATCTAATCTTGGTAAAAATAGGGCATGACACCCTCAATCAAAGAATGGTAGTTGAATTGATGTAATTCTTCTTTCTGCTCCACTAGTTGACTAGTATCCACAATAATTGGTGATTGGGCATCAGACGCCTCAAACTTTTTCTTCAACTGATCCTCCAAGTCATGAATATCTGAGCCAAATTAGTCTATCTCTTGTCTGAGCTCAGCCCTACCTTCTATCAGCTGTGTCGTCATGTATGCAAGATTATCACGGAGAAACTCATGAAATTTAACTTTTTTCTCTTGTTTCCTTAGCCAAGATTGACTCACTATGTCTGCTCCTCACAACTTTCTCCTAGTAGGGACTCACTTTCTTCTTCTACTAGGGGTTCCTCTTGGGTATTGGCTAAGACCGTAACTTGCTGATCAATACAAGTTTAAGTCATAGCCTCTATCTCTGTGAGTTGGGAACCTATCCTTTCCGTGTCTTTCCTCAATTTGATTGTGTCTTTCCTCAATTCTTCTATCTTATCCAGTATTTGCTTCAGGATATCAATGAGATGAGCCTCATGATTCACATCCTCCACTTCATTACCCCTATCAACATCACAAACAACAAAAGAATCATAATAGAAGCTCCGGGAAGGGGAATAAGAGTGAGGACAACCATTCGAATGACCATCATGACCACCACATATAAGACATACATTAAATTCAAAAAATTGGGTAGGTGCACACCACCCGCCCTCTTGATTATAATGACAATTGATATTCAGGTGGGGTCCTCCACAATAATGACAAGGATTGCTAATATATGGATAGTACTCATCATTCAACCAATATTTATTCCTAGATGTCATGTTAAGAAGAATAGTAGGGAAAAAAAACTATCTATAAAAGAAGATAAAATATATACAAAAACTTAAATAAACAAAAAGAAAAAGTCTAATATAGATAAATAATTAATTTCTAAATCCCCGACAACGGCGCCAAAAACTTATTGCGTCCTAACACACACGCAAGTGTACGCGATCGTACAAGTAATATATGATTGTAAGTCCAGATATCGTACCCACAGGGGCTTATCGATTAACTATTCACTAAATTGAGTTAGTTCTAATTATTTATTTAAGTGGTAAATCTCAAAAGAATATTTTATTAACCAAAATAAAAAGAAGAAGTTAACTAATGAATAATTAACCAAACAAAGAGCAGATTTTTATGTAATCAATATGATGAAATTGATCTAGGATTATGAATTCGCTAACAATCATGTTAAGTAAGCAATTTCATTGACTTGTTTGTTTATCTAGTTGCTGATTTCGGGGTTGATTTTACAACTATGGTCTTCCGAGCCTCTAATTGCCTATCCAGAATAGCATCACAACTACATCGTTGAGCGAGGATGTGACATCTTATTCCGAACGCATTTATATATCTTCCCGTATACACCAAACAAGGCGTTCTAGGTACATTCCTATCCTACTCGCGAACCTACCGTTTACGTTACAAAAGAGAGGCCTTGCTCCCTATATTCTTCGTTCTATCCCAATGATTCTTCTTCCGAGTTCACAAAGAGATTATAGATTTATTTTAATGGTCGCGAATCATTAAAATAGTAAGCATAAGAATATAAGAACAACTAATGTGATAAACAAATAATTGAATTAATTGTCTACTTCAACAATCATGTAGTTAGCTACCACAATCCTAAAACGAGAAGTTTAACTCCACATAGACATGGATCAATTACAATAATTCATCCAAAGAAAAACATAAAAAAAAAGAGAAGAAAGATGAAACCAATATTCTCTGGCCTCCACGACGGCTCCTAGCTCTTCGTAGGTTAAAAGTTGTGAAAAAATTATTTTTATGGGATATTTATAAGTGTAGAAAAAAGCCTCAAATAAAATAATTGAGTCCAAAATAAATTAGGAAACTAAAACTCAATTGACGCGGGTTTACTGTTCGACGCCGCATCTTCAATTACTGCCACCTTTGGCAGTGGTCTTTCACAATGTGACACGTGGCAGCAAAATTGATTTCAATTTGCAATTGTTGTCTTGCTTGCTGCACATCATATTATTTTATTCAATTTAATCCATTAAGTTGTCTGCTTGATTTCCTTATATGATTTTTCGTTTTTAATTCATTTCTTTTCCAAATTTCTTCAATTTTTTATCAGTATAATCCTACAAATAAAAATACCCAACATAAAAATAATTCATAAAATTAATGCTCAAAAACGATAATTAAAAGACTAAATATGAGATAAATAATAATTAAATATATGTAATTTTGGCCTCACATCACCAACATTATTGATCCTCATAATTCTTTAATAAATGAATGATGCCTAATAGTTTTTTTCATCTATAAAAGTAAAAACATTGAGAGTAACTCAAATAACAAGTCATATTATTGCTTAGTTATTTGAGAATGGTGTGAGGGTGAATATCACTCAACATTTCTATTTAAAGTATATATCCGAGAAAGTATATATCCGAGTTTTTACATCTTTATTTATTATTGGCCTTTATATTTTTGTCCTATATAACAAAATTATCATATTTTAGTATTTTGTTATTTGAAATTATTTTTTATTTTGTTCATGAAGAAGTGATATTTTAATTATAATAGTAATAATTTATTCATTTTTTTAGGGAGGTAAATTGCGTAGTATTATAGTCATATATTTTAAGAAATTGTGATTCCTTTATTGTTTGAAAGTTAAGATTTTAGAGTTAATTTGTATTTCATAATAGCTTTTATATCATTGCATTATTCTACTTGTAAAATAATGTTAGAAGTTTTGTTTCTATGAGTTTTTGTAATCATGTTTTAAATTTTTTAAAATTATTAATGTATTTTTTAAATAATTTTTGTGTTTATTATACTATTTTTACTATATTATAAATTAAAAATTAAAGATTTGTGGGGCTTATGCCCCATGCCCTGGGGCTTACGCCCCATTTCTTGAAGCTTACGCCTCGCCCTGTGATATGAGAAACGCTCTGTCTCACGTCTCCGCCTTTTAAAATACTGATCGAGAGTGTGTTTAATTGAGATCAACTACTCAACATATTCAGAAAATATGTGGCTTTTCTTTAAAAGGGGATATTTCAACTATAATGTATGAAAATAATATTGCATGTATAGCTCAGCTGAAAGAAGAATATATTGAATGAGACAGAATAACATATATTTCGCCAAAATTCTTTTTCACTCATGATCTTGAGAAGAAAGGTGAATAGATGTTCAACAAATTCACTCGACTGATAATTTGGTGGATTTCTTCACTAAAGCGTTATCAAACTCAACATTTGAGAAGTTGGTATACAAGATTGAGATGCGTCGTCTTTGAGAGATTAAATGATGTTTACATTGGGGAGAGTAAAATATGCGTCGTACTTTTTTCCCCTTCACTAAGGTTTTGTCCCAATTGACTTTTTCTGATAAGACTTTTAGTGAAGCAACACTCAAAGCGTATTACAAGCTGTGTGTACTCTTTTTATCTTCACTAGGCTTTTTCTCAATGATATTTTTCTAATAAAGTTTTAACGAGACACATTATCTACAAACATCCAAAGGAAAATGTTATAAAATACATTTATTGAGTGAACGTTTATACATATTCACTAGGTTACATGAATTTTTTATGGATAAGAATATACTCTCTCCGTTTCAATTTGTTTGACCTATTTTTTTTTTAATTTGTTTAAAAAGAATGACTATTTTCTTTTTTAGCAACTTTTTAATTCCAACTTTCCACGTGACATGTTTAAGACCACAAGATTAAAGGACATTTTGATATATTTGACATATCTTTAATTTAAGATCACAAGATTTATTTTTTTCTTCTTCTTAAACTCTATATCAAATTAAAATAGGCCAAATAAATTAAAATGAAGGAAGTATCATTTTATAAATTGAAAGTGAATTTTGAAATGTTATTCATTATTGTAAGGCACACGCTTAGCTTAACTAAGATATCAATTTACCTTCTTGTGCTCAAAATACCTGGCTCTTTGATTGGGTCACAATCAAAAGTCAATTGTTGACCTTTTACACTCTCACAAGAAGCAATTAAAAGGGACAAATAAATTTGTAAATTAAGTAAAAATCCTTTAAGTTTTAAAAATTAGGTAAAATTGATATATTTTTTTTATCAGTTCCCAACCTTTTTACTTTAATATTTTTACCTATAATTATACAAATTGTCCCAACAACTAAAAAAGTAACAGTTATTCGATAACTGTCTGCAGTTACTGAACAGTTATTCGGACAACTAATACAATTGTTTGTGCATGCAGTTGTTCGATAAATGTGAGTAATAATTTGAAAAAGTTGGACCCTCTAACTTATAAATATTACAAAACTCATTTATCTTTTTAATTAATTGAAGACTTAAATAGTCTTCTTACCTCAATTTTTCTCGGTAGCTTGTTTGTTTAGGCGTGACTTATCAAAAAGATATGAAAAGCTTTCCGTAGCCCGACTACAAATAGTTGAGTAAAGTATACAGACAATGAAAACAATGATGGAAACATGGAATTCTCCGGCGTCTTTCTTCCTCTCCGACCATATATCACATACAATTATGCCCTCATTGCCGTTATTGCTTTCAGGTCGGATACTCCATTTTCCCAAGCTCTCCGCAACTTCTTCTTCTGAATCCCATTCCAGTAAACAAGTCAAATTTCCAAAGAAAATCAGCCCAAATTCTGCAACTTCTGTTCGCCGTGCAGGTATCTGCGCAAAAATGTTTACATTCTTAAGAAAAATTATAAGGAAAAAAAAGATGCTTTCATTTGCCCAATTTACAGTATAACAGGTTATTTACTCGTTTGCTATGTTGCCAAGTTAGGCTCAATGCCTGTTTTTTTTACAGTCAGTATATCTGAGTTAAATCGTCAACACTAACTTCAAGCTTCTGCTTCGTGTCAAGATTCTGGCAGTCCTCTAAGGAAAATCCAGAAGTTGAATTTGGAAGTTTCTCCTCATAGAGCTGGTAATCCACTCTAGTTTCAACCTTCTAACGCGATTGTCGGATTGTAAATTTGATTTTGTTTTGCATTTAAGGGTGTCTTCGGTAGGTAATCAAAAAATATTATCCTAATAGCATTTGTATATAATTTTGACAAATACTATGAGATAAGGTGGGAGGAAGTGGTGTGGGGTGGGGGTGGGTGGGTGGGCGGTGGGGTTTAAAATGAGGTATGTTGGAGGGCGGGGCGGAGACAATCAATGTGGAATGTCACTAGTGGAACTTGTTTTCCCTGCTTCCATTCGGGAAGTCCATTTTCCTTATTTTCAAGGAGCTTGTTTTCCTAGCGAAAATGTTTTCCAAAATATTTGACCAATTGAACATGAGAAAATTGGAAAATATTTTCCTTCATATGGAACACACCCTAAGTGACAGCCTTTTTACTAGTGTAAGGTTCAGTTGTTTGTTTATTTGTTCTTGTCTGTATCAATATCTTCATCTCGCATGTGTGTTTTACAGTGTCTGCCGTTAGATTGATGCGTATAGAGCTGGGTGGTGCATTTGCTGATCTTCTGAATGAGCAAGGGAAGGGTTCAGGGGATAATGAAATGGGATATGTTGAAAGAACTCTTGGGTTTCGTACCCGTGACTTAGACGACAGAGATTTAAGACTGGTTTCTTTCTTCACTTCCATGTCACTGATTGTCCTTTGAATTCACTTCTGATTTTCTCATTTTTCATCACATATCAAAGCACTCATCCTTATGGATTTCTTGAAATATTTATGTTATAGGTCACGGAGGTTGTTGGAGGTACGATTCGCTGGAGAAGATATCTTGATCACTTGATTCTTTCATTATGCCACGATGAGCGTACATTCAGAAGCATGGAACCTCTTCTACTCCAGGTATATTTGCCACTCTTTGTGGATTCTTTTCTTTTAGTGCATCTGGTGGAATATATTTTTTGTTGCCATGGTTTAAGTATTGGAGAACATCTTAAGTAGTATCTATTTGAAGTTAATATTTAAGTACCAAAATAAAGGAGAACTCATAAATTTCTTTTTCGAACGAAGTTATTTCATTGATGGTTTAATTATTAGAGACTCCTCTAGAATATCATTAATGTGAATTGAATTTTTAAAAGTAAAAAGGAAAAGAGGAGCACGGCGGAGTTTCTTTGTGAAGCAATATTACATTGGCAAATATGCCTTCCAAAGAAATTTTTGAGTTGTATCAATCATCTAGAACCAAATTAATGTAAATTAGTGACGATGATAGAAAGCAATCCTCGATTTACTATATGTCTTCTTAGTCTTAACAAACAATGGTTGGTATACATGTTGGCTGATGAGATTCTGTCAAGCATAATGTAATTGCGGGAGTTAGAATGTCATTGCCCAAGAATGATTTGTTTGGTGTCTGTTGGTTGGTCACAGTCAACATGGTTATCACTCCAATAGATTATACATTACCAGTGCATTTATTTTCTGTTTGGAAATACACAGGGATAAGTTTTAAAAACTGAAATAATATCTGAGGAAAATCCACCATGAGGTGTACTCAATGCTAAAGAAATCACATCTCAGAGGCTGAAATGCTAATGCTATTTGACAGTCTATCCTATTAATTGGTGCCGACTTTTGAACGTTCTTTGAGTTAAGCACTTCATCTCTATGAACCTTGACATGCACCGCAGAGCTTGAAACTGATAGGACCACTTGGGAAATTGAATGTGTCGGACCTGAAAACTTCCTCTTTTCTTTCCTTCTGCATTCTGTCTTTTTGGCTTCTGAATTTTGCTTGGTCATTTATAATCCCTGTCCAACTAATTTTTTGCTTTGAAAATGTTGTTAGATTCTTAGAATTGGTTTCTATGAGATCACCAAGTTAGACATGCCACCTTATGCTGTTGTAGACGAGGTACGTTTATCTTATTACTTTGGTCTGCAATGGTTGTTCTCTTTTTTCACTTAGTTATTCTGATGAAAGCTGATTTGAAGTCTGTCAAGAAAGATGGATGTGACTTTATATTCTGTTGAACCTAGAAATGAAGCTGATGGTATAACTAGTTAACACCTTTTTGAGCTTGCAATAGAGCCTTTGCTTGCCGTATTTTTGAATGAAGTGAGGAAAAAGGAAAGGAAAGATAAGATGCTTGTTGACAGGTGGTCTAGTGGCAAGAGCACTCCACTTTCAATCAAGAGGTTGGAAGTTCGAGTTACAAGAGGAGCAAATTGGAAAAAGACCACTATTGACCCCTGGGCTGGGTGGTGGGATTTGTGGGGGATTGGGGTCCACCATGAAAAAAAAAGATGCTTGATATTTTGTTAGTCTTGCCTTAACTCTATGCTAGAGACAAATTAGTATGCAGCTTACACCTGCTTTTTTCCATCTAAATTGGATATTTGGTGCTACATTAGGAAATGACTCATGAGTAGAATTCACATTTCAGTAGCATCCATTTGAACATCCTAGAATGGAAAAGGATAAATTCATAGCATCATTTGTGCACCTCGTATCTCTTTGTAAATACACATTATCTCTTTTTTATTTAATTTGATAAGTGATTGAACATTCTTTTATGCAAAGTAATATAAGTATACTTCTTTTTTTGGATGTTTAAATCTAACTGCAGAGTGTAAGGCTCGCAAAGGTTGCTCTTAGACCAGGTGCCGGTAACTTAGTTAATGGGATTCTCAGGAAACTAGCAGTCCTTAAGGTATGCCTTCTATTATTCTATCAGCACATAGGATCTGACAATAAGGAATCTACTGGTTCCCTGATTTTTCCATGTCTGCAGGAGACTGATTCCCTTCCGGCAGTGAAAGTGGACGGTGATGATCGTCAACAAGCACGTAGTCTTGCCACTCTTTACTCTCATCCAGTTGTATGTTTGAACTGTTTCTTCTTTAAATCTTTTGTCTTAGAGAATCCAGGTTGGATATTATAGCAGCATGTCCCGTACATCCATGGTTGTGTCGAATAGATTTTCTAGATTCATGTTTTGGAAATTCCAATTTTCAGTGCTGTATATATCCTTATCCATACCATGAGATTCTCTTATTGATTTATCACTCTGATTGGAGATAAAATAATGCTTGGGTAAAATCCTGTGGATTTAGCTTAAGTTCTAGCTAGTCTTTGTAAGAACTTGTCAAAATGACCCTCATTTTATTGCACGCTTCGGAAATTTTCATGATACTCCAATTACAATGGTAATCTTATCACACATCTTTTTCACTATGCTTTAAAACGTCACAGATTATAGCATGCTAAGCACAGACAAACAGTACTAAAAATCATATGACTATCTTTTCACATCTGTTAATCTTTCTTCTATATATTTCTTTACCATGTTTTCTAGTGGATGGTAAGAAGATGGACGAAGTATTTTGGACAGGATGAAGCTATTAAGCTTATGACATGGAATAACAGCTATCCCAGATTCAGTCTAAGGTATATGATGAAGCTTTTCTTTCCTCTTTTACGCTTTCTCTGGATGATAGTGTGACAGTTCTGTGTTCAAATCATTTTAACAAAACTAGGGCAAATACTGGGAAAGGTTTGACAGGGGCTGATCTGGTCTCAAGGCTTAAAATGTTGAAGGTAAGATTTAGATGCATTTCGTTCCTTGTTTCTGGATTCTCTCTATCTCTGATAGTGTGCCTTATTCATAACTAAGTTTTGAATGTCTAGTTGACCCAAAAAGAGGCAAATAGACATCATCCATCACTAGTTAAGATTTTAGGATTTAAATAGAAGTCCATCATAATGGAGTCTTCTTCTGTTTTTTTTACATAATAGGATGAGTGTCCTTAACACTAACTGAGACCATCATATTAAATTTTCTGAATTATGCTGCAATATTCTGCATTTGTTTCGTGTATTACTATGATTCATTGTGTTTCCTTTCTTGAACTTCAGGTCCCACATGAGCCTTCTCTATACTTGGATGATTTTGTTCATATAAAAACTGGAATGCAGGTATGACTTCCAAAAGGTTGATAAGATCTTCAAAGTGTGTTTACTATATGGCCATATTTACGACATTGATATAGATTTTTCTATGTTGATATGTCACTGCATTAGTGATTGGCACTTAGTTACTTATCAAGAAAGAGACTAGAATGCGTTTTTTACTTTTTAGTTCTCAAAATTACCAGCGAGACTTAATTTAAAGGTAGTGTCAACTGTTTTCATGTGAGGGATAGCCTAGTGCAAAGGACCCTTCACCTCTAACAAAGAGGTTGGGGGTTTGATTCACCAAAGGAGCAAATTGAGAAAAGGGCCACCATTGACTCTTGAGTGGAGGGGGTTGTCAGGTGGGGTTTACCAGATCAAAAAAATAGAAAATCTAGTCTCAACTGTTTCCGCTATGGTACTGATTCTCGTTATGGACAAATTCATCTGGAAGAAATGGAAGACGAAGTCACATAGTTAATGAAGATGACACCAAATAATGTTGATTGGAAGTGTTCTCATGTATTTTTATGTCATTAGAAGTTTGACGTGGTTTTTTATATTTAGCTTTGTATATGCAATTGATGTGTTTTGCAGCTCAGTTGACTTTTTAAAGTCTCTTCTTTCAGAATGTTATACAGGCTGGGTTACTAAAAGAAGGCTTCTGTGCAGTCCAGGATGAAAGTGCCGGTAATCTCCTTATAGAACTCAAAATGTGGAGTATGGGGAGTTATAGTAAATATCTAGTTGAGTGTGTTGCAAGAGATTCCTTCTTGCATTTTCAGTTATCCGCTGACCCTTGCCTTTGCATACAACTATTCTTTCGGCAGGCAGGGGGAGTAATTCCAGTTTAACAAAGCTTTGTAAACACAGTTATTTTCATATGCTCTCCCAATCAACACGATTAAGGAGAATTCAGCTTTCTTTTGGATAACTTGGAGCATTCACATGTCTATGTTCCAAGGATCATAATCTAGAAATTGAGCTACTCCTAACAGGGATGTTCATTTAATTAAAAATACATATCATCGCAAAGAAAAAGAAATTCCCTCTTTGCTTTCATTTGTTAGTAATTTTCTATGATGATTTGCTTAATTTGAGGGTGTCTCCACTTCCATTTACAAGTTTTATACAGTGGCAACTAGTTTCCAGTTACTGGAAAAATGGTTGGCATTTTGTTGATCATTGACTTGTATATCATTTTACAAATTTGATGGCCTCATTGAGATAATGCATTTGTTGATACTCGAGTTTGAAACCTGTAGAAATATCATAGATGGTGAAAAATGATTTGAGTTCATTCCGTAATAACCCTAATTACTGCAGGATTAATAGTCTCTATTGTTGATCCACAACCTGGTGAGAACATTATTGATTGTTGTGCTGCTCCAGGAGGGAAAACCTTGTTCATGGCATCCCGTTTGAACGGCCAAGGTAACCTTCATACAAACTTTGCTCATCATAGCTGACAGCTGAAATCTTTTAGAGCCGAAATTACATGGAAAAAGTACTGTCCTTTTACATATTTTGGGAGCCAACTAAAGGCAAAATCTGTTCTCACAGGAGCATAGCACGTGCAGAATTTAAATTTGTGTATTCAATAATGAAATAAAACATAGGTCCAAAATGCCTATCCTGAAAAAGTAGACAATCATGTGTCTGCAATACAAGCACGATATTCCCTTGTCCATCACTACAACAACAACTAAACCTCAGTCTGAAACAAGTTGAGGTCCATCAGTAATTGCATTTGTATATTGTTGTCTAAAAGTAACTCAATCCAAAGGTACCAGGTCCAATGCCTAATATCTAATATTTTCTTTTGAGAGTTTCAGAATTAAGAGGACTGGTCGTATTTTTTTGTTTTACAACTGGAGAGAGTATTTTTACTATTGATAACTGGTCCAATGCCTTGTTAAAGCATGGCATGTTGTCAGCATTTTCAGTGGCTATTGTCGCATAGTGTTTGGCCAGCAATTCTGGTCATTAACCTTTTCTTATGTGTTAGAGTTATGTTTGTTGACTCTTTAACACTATACTCTAGTCCTTTACTTGTTTGTCAGGTACATTATTTGCCGTTGACATAAATGAAGGTCGATTGCGGATACTCAGAGAGACAGCCAAGTTGCACCAAGTTATTGATGTTATCAGTACTATCCATGCTGATCTTCGAACTTTTTCTGTAAGAACTTGCAAGTTCTAACAAAAACACATGGTATTTTACTGTCCAACTGCTAATCCCTGGTTTAACTTTTGGCAGACAGATAAGGTCGTAGAATGGGATAAAGTTTTGCTGGATGCACCTTGTTCAGGGCTTGGTGTTCTTTCAAAGGTATTTCAATTCAAAGACGTATGCAATTTTTATAGTTTAATATAAGCTTGCATGGTCTGAAAGTTTCGGGTCCCTTATTCTTTTCTTCTTTAGTCACATTCACTATTCTTGCTAGTTGCTTCTATGGTTTCATCCTTCTTTAAACCAGAAGAGGTAGTAGCTGGGACATTTGAAATGTGTATTTCCTCTTTGTTTTGAGAAAGCGAGCAGATTTGCGCTGGAATAGGAGACTGGAAGACATGGAGCAACTTAAACATTTACAGGATGAGCTTCTCGATTCAGCTTCCAGGTAAACCAATCGTTCTTATTAATTCATAATTTAAGTGCAACCTTGACCTGAATTACTGTTGCTAGTGGATTTCTTTTTCAGAAATATATTGAGTACTCCCTCCGTTTCAATTTGTTTGTCTTACTTTCCTTTTCAGTTCATTTCAAGAAGAATGTCTCTTTCCCTTATTCTCATAAAAAAGAATTGTCTCTTTTCCTTTTTGGCAACTCTTTAATTCCAACTTTCCAAGTGGCATGTTTAAGACCACAAGATTGAAGGGCATTTTAGTACATTCAACATATCTTTAGTTTAAGACCACAAGATTCAAAAGTCTTCTTTATTTTCTTAAACTCCGTGTCAAGTCAAAACCAGACAATTAAATCAAAACGGAGGGAGTAGATTTTTCCTAGTAATGCTGGTGACTGGTGAGGATAATGCAAGTTCTGAAGTGGATTAGAACAAGGCGCATATCTTTATAAAGATTTCTCTAACTGAGGACAAGAGAGTTGGAAAATGAGATGTATAAGCTGGGTTGGTGTTAGTTATAACTCAATTTGCCCGCTTTATTAAGTCAAGGCTGGTTAAGTTTTTGACTGCAAATACATGTACGTACAGTCTGAAATGCCTCTAGGTTATATGCATTATGATTGAGCTACTACCTTTACACATTAACATATGAGATTCTGTTCTTTGTTTCCTTTTCCCTTATGTTTTTTTTCTGCATCTGCAGGTTGGTGAAGCCAGGTGGAGTGCTAATATACAGCACATGTTCCATTGATCCTGAAGAGAATGAAGAAAGAATTGAAGCTTTTCTTTTAAGGCATCCAGTAAGAAACTTGATTGAAGCATTCTAATTGCTCCGTCTCTCATCTCTAAAGTTGCTTCTTTCATAAAAATCAGCTACAACATATATATTATGCTCAAAACCCGTTCAGGCATTAAGGAGTGAGGATCTTGCTTCCTGTTGAGGCTGTGGTAAATGGAACTATATGCTTTACGTAGAAAGCATATGTCTATTTGTCAAATAATTCTCACCCAATGGAAGACAGATGAAATATTGAAAAAAAAAAGGAAAGAGAAGAAACTGACGTGTCTGAAATGTTCAAGAAACTGCTAGCGTCAACCCTACCCTATCATCTTGCTTCCGTATATATTTTCTTTCATAATTTGGGCGTCTTATCCTGATATTCTCCTGTTTAGATTGATCGTCCCACGTATTCTCTCTGGTTTAGAGATAAATTTATCTTCTAGTCTAGTTTCTGTTCTTGCACATTCGTCTGATTGTACCATCATTTTCCTTGCAGAAATTCGACATTGATCCTGTGAACAAATATGTACCGGAGAATTTTGTTACTAAACGAGGTTTCTATATGTCTAATCCTGTGAAGCATGAACTTGATGGAGCCTTTGCAGCTCGTCTGGTTAGGTCTCAATAAATCGAGAATGAGGAGCCTGTTTCAGTTTTCACAAATTCTTAGTATGTCGTCGAAAAGCATCTTTAGGACAGAGGGCCCTTTTCCACAGACAACCAAGTTGTTGCTTTTTATGCCTTTCCTTTCAGCATGGGAGTCCATACCATCTCTTTTCACGTATTTCTCAGGTAGAATGGGTCATCAGTTTGATGTTCATGAACTCCTGCTTGAGTTATTTCTTCTGTAAAGCATGCTTGTGTCAAATAAATGCATTGTTGAATTATATGACCAACTCATAAAACTCAAGGTGTTAGAGAGAGACTTGAATCAAGGACCTCTACTTGCACTGGTACCATGTTGAATTGTGCGACCAACTCTAAAAATTTAAGCTATTACACGAGCAAACTTATATTTACTTAATTATGTCTTCAACATGCCTAAGCTATAATTTTTTCCTTCAATAATTTCAGGTTGGTCACTCAAAGCCTTATATGCACTCCAGTCTTCGGGTTTTGATAGCTCAAAGGCCATAATCATGTGGTACAGCAATCGTAGAAGTTAAAAGCATACTGCGGCAAGATGAAATATCAGTTTATATGGCATTCTGGTGGCCAGTTGCTGAAAGATGGAATGCAGAGATGGCACGCTGTATTGCTCTCATCCACAAGAATCTGAGGTGTGAACATCTCAAATGACTCCAAGGTGAATTCTGAGGCTTTTTTTTCGCCCCTTAGTAGAACCTCGCTTGTGTGTATGGGTGTCTCTTCATCTGCGGGGAAGACTCACAGAGGAGACTATTGTGGTTCCTCAATTACAAAATGTGAAGAGGCGGGATTGTCCCAGTGATGAAGTTTTGGCTACATAAATATACGTATTCCGAACTGTATTCCTGAACCAGATTTTTTTCTTTTAATCAATATTGATGTATATGAACAAGGAACACTTTTCTGTTTACTCTCGTGTCATTAAGATTTCAGATTAGAATAGTAATCCCTATATTGTGTTTAGACCGTTTGTTTTGACGCAACAATAGAAAAATAAGAAGATAATATAGTCTCATATATATGCTTTTTTGGGGGGGTGGGGGGTAGGGGTGGGGTTAGGGGTAGGGTGGGTGTTGTCATGATTACTCAGGCAGCAATTATGTACATTGTATATCTTCGAAGTATATAATTCACATTTTGTATACCATGCGGTATACACCAGTATAAATTGAATAAGGTATGCAACTGATGCTCGTAGGAATTCACAATGAGTTCGAGGATCAACTAGCTATTTCGGGAGATAAACTCTAGAAGAACAACTTAGTGATCAAGAAGAAGAAATAGTAGAGAGAGAATTGTGTAATTTCATATATGAATGTCATCTTCAATACAAGGTCTTATATCCAGACGAATTAACATGATCTAAATAGAATTATTCTATCTAACAGGATTTGTTACTGTGCTAACTGCCCTAACTAACTTTACTGTAGCTCTAACAGACTTTAACTAACGTTTGAAAATCTACTTTAAATCTTCTTATTTGTGTATCAGTACTCTCCCCTTACAAAAGATCCTTGTCCTCAAGGATCAAACAATGAAAATCTGGTCTTTAAAACACTAGCAAACTCCCAGGTAGCAACATCAGCAGGCAACCCAAATCGTTTGATCAAAACTTGAGCAACAACTTTATTGCCCCTCTCGATCATCCTTCTCTGCAAAATCAGCTCTGGTTCAGGGCAATGGGGGTTGGCCAAATCAACAGTAGGAGGGTAAGAAATTTGGGAGGGCACCTCATAACACCTTTTCAACAAAGATACATGGACAGTAGGATGTATTTTAATAAAAACAGGTAATAAGAGAGTGTACGCAACATGACCAACTATCTGAAAGGGACCATAGTACTTAGCAGCTAGTTTGTGGGAACAACGATTGGAAATAGTATCTTGTTTACAGGGACGAGCCTTGAAATAAACCCAATCCCCAACATCAAAGTGTTTGTCACTCCTATTGGAGTTAGCATGTTGCTTCATTGTGAGTTACGCTCTACTCAAATGATGCTTAAGGAGTTGAAGCTCAAGCTCCCTATTCACCAATGTATCATTAACTTCAGCAAAACTAGATTCTCCAGGAAGATAGGGAAAGTGTAGTCATTGTGGCCTTCCATACAAAGTCTCATAGGATGTCGTTTGAATAGCTGAATGGTGCGAAGTAATGTACCAATACTCAACCATAGGTAAACAAGATATCCAGTTAGAGGCATCCTTATTACAGTAGAGCCTCAAGTATGTCTCTAAGCATCTGTTCAAAACCTCAGTCTGACCATCCGATTGAGGGTGATAGGCTGAAGATGTATTGAGTTGTACATCCTGTAGTGAAAAAAGTTCTTGCCAGAAGGAACTCAGGGAAATAACATCTCTATCACTAGTGATAGCATCATGCAAGCCATGTAGTAGAACACCTTAGCAACTGACTGAGCAGTATAAGGGTGTCTGAGTGAAGAAAATATCCATACTTGTAGAGCATGTCAACTAGTACTAAAAAATCACCTCATAACCATATGATTTAGGAAGACCATCAATGAAGTCCATGCTCATTAGGGACCAAACTACATCTGGTATAGGCAAGGGCTGCAGTAGACCAGGATATGCAGCCAAATCATACTTACTTTTTTGACATACATCACAATTCTGAATAAACTTCTTCACCTCTTCTCTCATATGCTTCCAATAGAATAGTGTTAGTAGCCTATTGAGGGTAGCTTCAACACCAGAATGACCCCCTTGGGGACTAGCATGCCACAAGGTCATAATCTCAGTTCTCAAGCTTTGCACCTTGCCAGTGACCAGCTTGACCTTCCTTCTTAGTTGACCATGTGTCCAAGTAAACTGTTTATGAGCAACATGATTAGCCTGCAATTCACCAATGAGCTGGTTAAGTTCCTGATTAGAAGACCAGCTATCTACAAAAGCCTGAAAAAGATCAATATTTGATGGTGAAATAACCAAAGCCAACAACTCTTCTCCAGTAACTCTTGACAGTGCATCAACCACTTTATTGTGAACTTCTCTTTTGTACTCTATAGAGTAATCAAAAGGCATCAACTTAGTTAACCACAACAATTGAGAATTTGTATGCAACTTCTGTTCCATAAGGAACTACAAAACTTTTTGACCAGTACTTATTACAAATTTCTATCCCAACAGATATTGAGACTGCTTAGTGAAAGCTTAAACAATGGCCAACAATTCATAAACATATAAGGTAGCATGCCTAGGTGATAAAGCTTTTCTAATGAAAGTTATAGGGTGTCCTTCCTGCATAAGAACAACACCTATTCCAAAACCATTATCATAAGTTTCTACAACAAATGTCTTGTTGATATCAGGCAAAGCTAGGACAAAAGCTTGTGTCAATGTTTCTTTCAGATGTGCAAAAGCAGCCTGAGCTGTAGTTGACCATTCGAAACTGTTTTTCTTTGTTTAATCAGTTAATGGCTTACAGATCACACAAAGTTCTTGTATGAATCTTCTGTAATAGCCAGCTAAACCCAAGAACCCCCTTAATTGCTTAAGAGTAGTTAGAATGGGACAATTCTTCACAACTTTCACTTTTTGAGGATCAGTGGACACCCCTTCTGCTGTGATGAAGTGACCAAGATATTCAATCCTCTGAACTCCAAAGAAACATTTATTTTCTTAGCAAAGAGATGATGTTTCACTATCTCTTTCACCATCTCTACAAAAACAAACCTCAAATGTACAACATGGTCCTCTATAGTCCTGCTATAAATCAGGATATCATCAAAGAAAACTAGTACATGTTCTCTAAGAAATGAAAAATACAGAATTCATCAACCCTTGAAAGGTGACTGGGGCATTTGATAGGCCAAATGGCATCACCAAATATTCAGAATTCCCAGAATGAATTCAGAAGGCAGTTTTAGGCACATCATCCGCTGCCATGCTCAATTGATGGTATCTAGACCTTAAGTATATCTTGAAAAATATCTTGGATCCTCCTAATTCATCCAATAGATCCTCAACAATAGGAATATGAATTTTTTTCTTCATAATAAACTTATTCAAATCCCTATAATCTACATATATTCTCCATGTGTAACACTTAAGATTTCAAACCAATGTTCATACAACACTTAACCTATCTCAGACCAGACCCCCAGGAGATCACGATCGCTTGTACGGATCGTATAACTAGTGCACGATCCATAGAACGAACCGTGAAAACTAACCTGCAGAACCTCAACTTGCTAGGTCTCCACGGGTAGGTTCAAGGTTCACGGTTCGTGAACCTGGTCCACAACCCGTGAACCAAATCATAAAAATAATTTAGAAACTTGGCAAATCTCAAAAAATCAGATGAATCAAATCACGATCCATGAACCTATTCCATGATCTGTGAACCTGTTCCACGGTCCGTGAACTTGTTCCACAATCTATGAACCAAATCATGAATATGATTTAGAGAGTTGAAAAATCTCAAAAAATCAGATGGGTCGAATCACGGTCCGTGAACCTGGTCCACACCCATGAAACCCCATTCGTGAAACATAATTCAGAGACTTAAAAATCTAATAAAGATTCGACGGATCGAACCACAGTTTGTGAACCTGGTTCACGGTTCATGAAACAAATCATGCAAATGAAATCATAGGTCCTTATAAAAGGATGCCTTAGCCATTTTTCTTATTCTTTTCACATCCAAATCAGTTCTCTCAGCCCTAAGAGCTCTCTCTCACCCTCTCAAGGCTAGGTAAGTCCTCTCTACCATTCTCCATGCGAATTTAGAGATATCTATCCCTAAACTAAAGATTCTAACAAGGTTCCTTAATACAAAATCCTAGGGTTCTTCAAGGAAATCATTCTTTAGGTCTCAAGATTAGAATTTACAGGTTATTCTTCAAGGTTTGGAGTACTAGAGGTATGTAAGGCCACCATAGTGTGAGAACTCTGTTCTTTCCCACACGCAACTATCTAAACTATAGTTTTTAGAAAGATTAAAGTTAGGGTTTTTATCCAAAGTTCCTAATTTGAATTTCTTACTTCTTGAGTTGATTCTTGTTGGAATCTAATTACGAAAAGTGGTGAATACTATGTCATTGTGTTCTTTTTTTCTTTGAATTTCTGTGGTTCATGCTTTGTACTATTCTATGGACCTCATGAGTTGTCTTATAATTTTTAAAGGCCTATTTTATGATATTATTGATATGTATTATGTAGCGACTTGTCACGCTCCGAGGTTACTCCCTAGGCGTAACACGGGACCCGAGACCACAAGTGCCCCAAGTTAACCCTTGGTCATAGCATACTCAGATAAATACAAAGAAACATAGCGGAAGCATACTTAATGAAGATAGGCAACCATAACTAAATAGGAATAAGGTCTAAGAAATACCAAATCTAAAATACCAAATACAAGTCTAGCTATGTCTGAAGCCTCTATACTGTCATAAAGAGTTGATGGGACAAGAACCCAACTAACTCAGAAATTCAAAGAAAGGACATGAAAGTAACTTGCATAGCTATGATTCTCGAATGATGAGGACTCACCAACAGAATTCTGGATGACTGGCGATGACTATCCACGAGCCTGAGGAATAGAGTCTGAAGCTGCATCATAATAGGATGTAGCGTAAAATATGCATCAATACTATAGGATGTACTGAATATTTGAGATATGAATGAATATAGTAAAAATGTACTTAAAACATAATTTAAAACTGGTTTCATGCATCATAGGAGAAATTATAAGTAAACATTATAATTTGAACATATACTGAGAAATAGAAGAGCATAAGACTTAAATCATTCATACAAGAGTTTCTCTTAACCGACATAAATCATGATGAGCTACATGGAGTCCAGTGTCATACACCCACACCAAAAAAGATTGTCCTAACCAGCCAAGGTTAGAACCATATCTATTAGGATCCTGTCATAAGCCACAGAGGGCAACCCACGGTGGCAACGTAGTTTTGGACTTGGGTTATTTAGAACCCATGTCGCTCGGTGCTAAATACTACTCCCAACATATACATATAGCTTAATATATACTTGTGACATATCTAATGACAAATCTATTTGAAAAGCATAAGGACATATCTAATATCATGCAATTCTCATATCATAAGTCTTAAAACTTAGCATAGCTATAATTCCAAAACATACTTTTCTTTCTAAATTCATAACTTGAAGAATTAGGCATGCAATTTCTTAATTCATAAGGTCACGTTATCTAAACATGCCAATTTTCACTTAAAAACATGCAAATTGATGAAATCATGCTAGAAATCATCTTTAATGCATGAGCTTTTAAAATCAATTAAGGAACCTCAAATAAATCATAGATAAGTAATGAGAAACCATGAATTGATGCTTAAAAACTGAACCCATAAGTTTTTTCTAATTTGGGTAAGAACCCTAATTTTATAAATTGATAATTCAAAGTAAAACATGGGGTTTTGGGAATAAGGGTGAAAGGAATCCCTTATTGAATACCCACATACCTTATTGAAGCTTTCTTGATCTAAGATGAAAAGAAATGGAGACTTGAACTTGGAGCTTGAGACTTGGAGTTGATGAAGTTCTTTTCCTCTTTTGGTAGATGAATAAGGAATAATGAGAGACTTAGGCTAATAGGAGTAGAAATCCTACTAAAAGTGGTCAAAACGACCTCACTTAAGAGTTAAAAGGGTGGTAGTTACAAAAATACCTCTGGGATTTAATTAGAGAAAAGTTGTTAAAAACCCCAGCTTTATGTTCCACGGGTTATTTCTACGAGCCGTAGAAGTAACCACGGTTCATGGATTGGAGTCGTGGTTTCTGAGCCAAAAGATAGGCTGCGAATGACATTCTACGAGATAACATGATGATTCGTGGAAACTTTCACGGGTCGTAGAAACCTCTCATGATTTCTGGGGGATTTGACTACCATTAATCTGAGTTTCACGAGTTGGTTCCACGACTCGTGGAACCATCCACGGACCGTGAATCTGACTCGTGGTTCTCAGACCTGAGGTTGATCTGCAGGACTGGATTCACGAGTCACTTCATGACTCGGGGTTCTAACCACGACTCATGAACTTGACTCGTGATTCCTGGAAGTTCTGAATTTCGCAGTTTCTAAGTTTAAAAGTTGAGTCGAATTTTGGGGTGTTACACGACCTTCTTGGTAAGATGCCACTTCCTAAACAAAAACAAATATAATACTTATACCATTTAAAAGAGCTTAATTTAAGACATATTCAGCATTTTTTATATAGTGGAATTAGGCCCATTCGAAAAGAGTTAAAAGTACAATATTTTGACATTTAATACTTCATATAATCCCAAGTAAAAACAATATAAGAGTTCCAACTTATGATGGTGGGATCTTTCAAAAATAATCAAGCATATACCTTATGGAAATTTATTTTTGTTATATCAACACAACTGCAAGATCATTTTATACATCATCTTCGAACTTCTAAATGCTAAAGAAAAACACTAGTTTCTTTCGTTATACAAATTACAAACTAAAATGTGACTTTAATATATTACAAGACCTGGATTTATACACCACCTCAAAACGACCAACACGATACCAAATTCAAGTTTACAATTTATAGTATTACGATAAAATAAGCCTCCAAAATTTACATATACAGGTGCAACATATGGATCATATACAAGTCTCAAAATTACTACAAAATATATATGCCTATATGCAAACGTAATTTTCTAAAAGCTCCAAAACGTCTACTTCCAGTGGTCATCTTCAATTATTCTCCTCAATGTCACCTACGATAGAAAACAACTTTCGCTAAGCATAAAGCTTAGTCGTGTATAGAGTTTGGGCTTTGTTACTCTCTGAGCCTACACCCTGGACACGACAGGTGCTTAGAGTCACAAGTGACCCCAAGCTAACCCATGGCTTGGCATACTGCTGAGATATAGACTAAAAGATAATGCGGAAGCTGAAATGTGCTAAGCTCAAAAAAAAAATTATAACAAAATGAACTTTCATAACTGAGATACAAGAGCGTTTGAAAACTGATACAACTAACTGACTGACTGTCTAACTATCTATGAAGCCTCTATTAACACTGACTATAGTTAGCCGGGACATGACCCCCAACTATCTCTAATCAATATATCAAACTGAGAATAAACTGCTATGACTACTACTGACTGGAGTTCCCGAACAAGGAGAACTTATCCTCAACTGCTGACTGGAAGCTGCGATCTATCTGACCATGATCCTGGGAGCTAGCACTAAAACCTGCATCATCAAAAGGATGAAGTACAAAAAGGTATGCGATCAGTACTTTGAATGTACCGAGCATGTGAGATAATGCACTAACTTTGAAATCATGAAAAAACATGTATATATACTGAAAGCATAACTAAAAGGCCGGACTAAGCATAGATGTCTGGGAATGCATAAGTCAAACTGTAAAATATAAGCTCTTTGGCTGAAGAGAGCGTAAATCATGTTTCTGAGCTACAACTGTGAGGTCATGATATTTAAACATATGAAAAACTGTTACTTGGGGATCCATAGACTGAAAGAATGAATGATGTCAGAAAATCATGAAATAGTACAACTGAGCTGAAAACCACGAGTCATACCAAAAGTCATGTTTAAAGTAAATCCTTAGGAGAGTTTCTTCTACTGAACATGCTTAAAACACTGAGATACTGTTCTGAATGCAAACTGAAATATATAAGCTGATGCAATGACCAAGTATATAAACATGTAAATGCCTAATACTGAACTGAACTGGATAACTAAATACAAGGTCATGCAATAATGAATATAGACGGTGGGAGCTACTATTAACCGACATATAACCATGTGAGCTAAACATGGGATTCGATGTATAATCCCCATCGAAAAGGGTCTAATATACCTTGCCAGGGTATAAAGACTGAAACAAATCTGACGTGGATCCACTAAGATGATGTCCACAAAGGACAAGAGTGTCCAGCCTAAAGCTGACAGTTGACCCTCTTTATACCTACGGTGGCGCCATAGTTCTGAGATTTAGGGACTGCTACTAAAGGTCTCAGCCTAATCTGACAGCAGAGCCTTCATCCCTTCGTCCACTCGGTACTAAGCCTACTCTCAACTAAATGTATTAGCAATAGATGTAACTGATATACTGGATAGCTCAAATACTGATAAATTCTGAGAATAAAATATAATGCTAAGACTGAAAGCATTTTGTTCTTCTGAAAAGCTGCAGGTTGATAACTGACTGTTTCATGCTTTTAAAACTGAGTACTAGTAGACTAGGCTGAATTCTTAAGAAAAGCCACTTCATGTGAAAACACTACAATTTCAGGCCAAGTTCTTGAAAAGAAAGCTAATTCATGCAGAAGATACTGTAAATTCAGGCTGTATCTGTTTCATCTAAATCCCAAGGATTTTAAGAAAATATCTGTAAAACTTCATGAAATATCACTTAAAACATTTATGGGAACATATAGTATCATAAGGAATTCAATTCTGTAAAAACATGCGTAGTTGGGTATGAACCCTAGAATCATACTTTATAGAAATAATAACTGAAAACTAATCTTTGGGTATGAGGGTGAAAGAAGATCCTCATTGAATACTCACATACCTGATTACTGAAGAATTTCTAGGGCTGGAACTGGGGGATAATAGTTGAAATACTCCAGCAAGCAACGAGAGTACAAGTTTCCGTTTATGCACAAGTCTTGGCTTCTTAGCATATAAATAGTTCTACCACAACTTGAAGAGTTCAAATTGTAGACCAAACAAACGTGCCAACTTTCTCAAACAACTTTCCTTGGCTCGGACAAGAGTATACACACCATAAAAGAGGATATTTCCTTGAGTTTTAGCTAAAAGGGACAAGGTTTGCTGGTTGATAAGCTAAGAGAATTTGCTAAGGAGAGAATTTGGGGTTCTTTGTAGGTTGAAGAAAGAAAATGAATGCGAGGAGGTGAAAAGTATGAGATATAAAAGTGATGTATATCACTTTGTATTACTTTGAAAAGGTGGCTGCTCAAATGGAAAAAAGTGGCTGCCCCAAACCTATATTTATCTTCTATTTTATTATTACATGTAAAATAATTATGGTCATAGTAGTTTATATAAATACCCCAAGATGATTTCTTAAAATACCGTCATAATTTAAGGTAAGCAAATTTTCAACATTGCAAAATTCGAGTTTAGAAACTATGAAGTAGAACTTATTCTTTTTATCAAAAAATTATCAATTGATAATGCAAATATTAACTTAAACATTCTGGGTTGTTACACATTATGTTTCTATGAGAAATTGTTTTAAGGATTCAAAGCTTGCATTCATGAAAGATTTCAAGTTCATTACTTTAAGATCTCAGATTATGATTTTTGAAAAGAAGAAAGTTCTATTTTCTTTGAAAGTTAATCTAGCAAGAAAGATAAAGAATTTGAGCATAAGGGCTCTCAAGTATGATACTTTTTAAGAAATTAAGCAAGGAAGCTCACCAATATATTTTTCAAGTATGATTTTTGAGAGTTCTGCCTTTGGGAGGATTATTTATCACTGAGACGGGTAAAAGTTTCAGTAACCCAAGCTCAAAAGTACATATGCCAACATAGAATAGGACCGTGACATTAGTTCGAGTGACTACTCTTCATTTAGCCCCAACTAAGGGCTCAAATTTGTATCCATATCATGTTTTATTCTATATCCCGGCAAGGTATAGAATAACTCTGCTAACGTGGACAAGATGTTAGACATCATGATCTCACATGGTGCATGTCGGTAATAAAAAAATCCCCAACAAGAAAATAAAGTTGCTTTCAGTATTTGCATTTGGCATATGGCCACATATTTTATTTTTTAAAGTGTTTTATGATTCAGTTGCATATATTCGATTTACATACTTTAGATATTGATACTTCAGTTATTCATTCTTGTTATTTCTCATATTCAGCGTTGTACCTCAGTTGATCAGTTATGTTAATATTGTTTCTATTCAATGTTATTACACACCATACATACCACGTACTGACGCTATTTGGTACTGCATCATTTCATAATGTATATTCAGGTACACAGGTTCGACAACAGGCGCATCCTTAGTTATCTCCTCCTCAAATTTTGGTGAGGCCTCTTTGCTTTCAGGGGGATCAATTTAGACTTGTCAGTTATTAGTCAGTTTTGACAAATAAAGGTAGCCCGGGCCTTGTCCCGGTAGACTCAGTCTGTTCTTTTGTTAGAGGCTTCATTAGACAGTTAGTAACGTGTCAGATGTTCAAATATTTCAGTTTAACTTATAGATTAAGTTTTATAAAGTTTATTTGATTTGATTTAAGAAGTTAGCCACACTCATCATTTTACAGCTTACACATATAGTTTTGCAAGTTTCATGTAGTAAGCCAGGCTAAGGATCCACTTGATCTAGTAATTGTTCCGGGTGATGAACACACTCAGAGTATAGACTTGGGGCGTGACACTATGTACCATATTTCTTGCCCACTAACACAACTGGAGAGGTAAAGGGACTACAACTAGATTGAATGATCCCTTGATCCAACATCTATTGTACTAGACCCTCTATGATATCTGTTACATCCTATTTTTTATGATAAGACACAACTTCGGGACTCAAAAAATAATTAATTATTTAAAAGAATTTAGAGAGTCGCCACCTAATTTTAGAAAAATTAGGAAACCTATTAATAATTGAATAAATTTTAGTCTACGAAACCAGTTAGAATCTAGGTAAGAGTTCAAGTTATTTCGAAGGAAAGGGGGTACGCATCCTTCAGAATCTACAATGGTTGTTCCCGGCTGAACTCATTTTTTTATTGAGGAGATAAAATAAATATCCTGGTATCTTCAGAGTTAGAAAAAATAACTCTCCAAAATTCAAAGAATCCAAAAAAAAAACTTTTATGAGATGACCTAATAGTTGCCTATCGTTAGCTAAAATAAATGAATACAATAAAGAATTATACAAGATCTTTGAATTTTAATTCGAGTGTCTTCTTCAAAAAGTAATTCTATCTACCTGTAGACTTAGTAAAAGTTTTAGTATTGAACGAATATTTATCAAAATAAATTAATAATAAAAAATAAAATCCGTCTTATATACATTAGAGGCCTTGAAAATAGACAAAAAATTCTTCATCAGCCAAGTAAATTGATATTCGATATAAGAAAAAATCAAACTCAAAATAACATTCGTCTTTTATTATGGGGAGACCTCAAAAATGCGACGGAGAGATTCTTTCATTGGCCACTTAAATTGATATTTGTTTGTTGGATAATCAAAGAAATATCAATAACAAGAAACAAAAATAACATCAACAAAGTAATAGTGAATAATCAAAGTAAAACATAATAAAATAATAGCACCATTCATACAAAAAAGGAAAAGGAGCATAAATAGAATCAAAACAAACTTTAATTAAAATAATGATGTATGTCAGAGTGATGTATGGCGGAGTTCACTGGGAATCTCAGCCAATAGATGAGAAATACAAAAAAATCAGTCCGACCCCTAACGGTTAGTAAAAAATTAAGAATTAAACACCAAAAATGAAATATAACTATGTAAAAAATTAACATGGATTGCTAAAGAAGATAAAGTTCATCAGAAAAGTACCAAAACATCCAAAATAGACAAGAATGCCACAAAGATCGAGGAAGAATAGTGATGCTCATCAGAGTTTGCTTTTTCGGTCATATCAACGACAAATAAGAAAAAATGGAGGCTGGTCGTTGGAGTTCGTTGTGTTGCTCCGCCAGAATCACGCCAGAGTACCTGCAAAATGAAGAAAAATCGTAAAAGGGAACTGGAAGGGGACTAGTTCATCGCTGGGATCTGTTTGGCTGGTTTTGTGATGGTGGTGAGTGGTGGTTTCATTGGTCGGAGTTTGTGGCAGTGATGGGAGAACGAAGGAGGTGGAGGGTATTGGTTCACTTGATTGTGGGTTTGGTTCGCCGGATAAGGAGGGCTATTTGGTGGTGGTGTGGAGGAGAAGAGAGTGAGGGATTTTGGAGGGTCGGAGTTTGCCGGAGTGGCGTGATTTCCGGTGGAGAACAATGGTTGTGAATGGAGGTGAGGCTGGTTTGGTTTCGGTGAGCTTGTTCATCGGAACAGTGACGCCAAAAAAGGGGAACAGTTAAGGGGGAAGGTTGATGTTGTATGACTGTTGTTGCTAGTGGTCGGAGCTCCGGTGAGTGATGGCCGGAAAAAGAGACTCGACTATTTTTGGGACTTTTAGAAGAGCAGACTTTTTTCCTTTTGAGATTTTTGCCAATTTTAAAAATTTCCATCACCAAGGAATGTGTTATGTGTATGAAACACTTTATAGAAAACTTTAAAATTCTAAACCATCTAGGTGGCAAAACAAAATCATGGCCTATCAAAATCGTGTGCTCAAAACTATGGTTTATTTAAAATCATGTGCTATTTAATTTATCTTTGTAAAAAATATCTTCTCCAATTTATGTATTAACAAACTATGCTAAAAAATAATAAAAAATATATCAAATAACATATAAAAAATATGATTTAAATAAAGACGACTGATGATTTGACAAAAACAAAACAATATTCGTTTATTTACAAATAATAATGATAAAAATTAATAATAATTAAAATTAACTAAAATAATAAAAATCTCAATATTTTCAAAAAATGAGAATAATTATCAACAAATTATGTGAACATTAAAAAAAATATGAGAAAATTGTATTATGTGCAATTTAACGAAGAAAGGGTTTAAAAATATTAATTTAAAAAATATCAAACCAAAATTGAGTGTCAACAACGTCCTCTCTTCGCTCGGAGATGATGAAAGAATCTTTGAGCGAAGACGTTGTCGTGTAGTCAATTTTGGCTTGACAAAGAAAAAGAATGACATATGCACAGAATGATGCCAGACTTTGATACAGCTTTGAAAATACTCTTCGTCTGCTGGTGAGGTTGAATTACTTTTATAAGAAAGTGATAAACGAGGAAAAAATATTTTAGGACGAAAAATAATCACGTACCTTTGACATTGTTTTTCAAAATCACCCAGTATCAAATTATGAGACGCTGGGGATACAAGGTTGTGTACCTGTCTCGTTGAAAGGCGGACGACCCATCTTGTATCGATATGTTACTTTGAATGAGTTTATTAACTAACATGTCTCATTGAAAGGCGGACGACCCAACTTGAATTTGATGTCACTTTGAACGAGGTGATAATCCAACATGTCTCATTGAAAGGCAAACGATTCAACTTGAATTTGATATATCACTTTGAACGAGATGACAATCCAACATGTCTCATTAAAAGGCGGACGACTCAACTTGAATTTGATATTTCACTTTGAACGAGGTGACAACCCAACATGTCTCATTGGAAGGCAGACGACCCAACTTGAATTTGATATGTCACTTTTAACGAGGTGACAACCCAAAATGTCTCATTGAAAAGCGGATGACCCAACTTGAATTTGATATGTCACTTTGGATGAGGTGACAACCCAACATGTCTCATTGAAAGGTAGACGATCCAACTTGAATTTGATATGTCACTTTGAACGAGGTGACAACCCAACATGTCTCATTGAAAGGTGGACGATCCAACTTGAATTTGATATGTCACTTTGAACGAGGTGACAACCCAACATGTCTCATTGAAAGGTGGACGATCCAACTTGAATTTGATATGTCACTTTAAACTAGGTGACAACCCAATGTGTCTTATGGAAAGGCAGATGACCCAACTTGAATTTGATATGTCATTTTGAATGAGGTGACAACCCAATATGTCTCATTGAAAGACGGACGACCCAACTTGAATTTGATATGTCACTTTGAACGAGATGACAACCCAACGTGTCTCATTAAAAGGTGGATGACCCAACTTGAATATGTGGAGTCACCTTGAAACCATTTTGAACTGAGTACAGTCACCTTGATACCAAATCTGAATAATTGAAGTCACTTTGACACCAAAGATTAAATAGAGTCACCTTGACGCCGGTCTGAATAAATGGAGTCACTTTGACACCAAAGATTGAGTGGAGTCACCTTGACACCGATTTAAATGTCACATGTCACTTTGAATGGGGTGACTTTTCAATGTCTCATAACCATCTACACTAAACTTTTTTAGTAGGAAATGCAATATGTCACAATGAAAGAGATGATGATCCAACATAACACGTCACAAATATAGAAGTGATGATCCAACTTGAATTTGATATGTCACTTTGAATGAGGTGACAACCCAACATGTCTCATTAAAAGGTGGACGATCCAACTTGAATTTGATATGTCACTTTGAACAAGGTGACAACCTAACGTGTCTCATTGAAAGACGTATGATCCAACTTGAATTTGATATGTCACTTTGAATGAGGTGACAACCCAATGTGTCTCATTGAAAGATGGACGACCCAACTTGAATTTGATATGTCACTTTGAACGAGGTGACAACACAACGTGTCTCATTAAAAGGCGGATGACCCAACTTGAATATGTGGAGTCACCTTGACACCATTTTGAACTGAGTACAGTCACCTTGATACCAAATCTGAATAATTGAAGTCACTTTGACACCAAATATTGAATAGAGTCACCTTGACGTCGGTCTGAATAAATGGAGTCACTTTGATACCAAAGATTGAGTGGAGTCACCTTGACACCTATTTAAATGTCACATGTCACTGTGAATGGGGTGACTTTCCAATGTCTCATAACCATATGCACTAAACCTTTTTAGTAGGAAATGCAATATGTCACAACGAAAGAGATGATGATCCAACATAACATGTCACAAATATAGAAGTGATGATCCAACTTGAATTTGATATGTTACTTTGAATGAGGTGACAACCCAACATGTCTCATTGAAAGGTGGATGATCCAACTTGAATTTGATATGTCACTTTGAATAAGGTGACAACCCAACGTGTCTCATTGAAAGGCGGATGACCCAACTTGAATTTGATATGTCACTTTGAATGAGGTGACAACCCAATGTGTCTCATTGAAAGACGGACGACCCAACTTGAATTTATATTTTACTTTGAATGAGGTGACAACCCAACATGTCTCATTAAAAGGCGGACGACCCAACTTGAATATGTGGAGTCACCTTGACACCATTTTGAACTGAGTACAGTCACCTTGAAACCAAAGCTGAATAATTGAAGTCACTTTGACACCAAAGATTGAATAGAGTCACCTTGACGCCGGTCTGAATAAATGGAGTCACTTTGACACCAAAGATTGAGTGGAGTCACCTTGACACCGATTTATATATCACATGTCACTTTGAATGGGGTGACTTTCCAACGTCTGCTCTAATTTTTTTAGTAGGAAATGCAATATGTAACAATGAAAGAGATGATGATCCAACATAACACGTCACAAATATAGAAGTGATGATCCAACTTAAAAAATACATCATTTTGAATGGGATGACAACCCAATTTTAAAAAATGTATCAATTTGACAATGTAACAACTCAACATTTCAGTTTGACAAGTTGACGACAACTTTAATAAAAAAATGCACTTGACAGGTATTTAGAAAGGTGGGTGCTTGCCTCAATTTCATTTTGAATAATGAAGCATGTGAAGAGAGAATCAAGTCTTGACTGCAGTTGGTTCCAACATTTAGCATTGCATAAAAATAATTTTTCATTTGCTTCTCCTCTAACAAAGATTGGCTTCGAGGTAATTCCTATAGCTTCAAGTGGTACCTCAAACATACTTAAGTATCTGTAACACCCCGAAATTCGAATAAGGTTTTAAGCTAAGAGTCTCTGAAAATTTTGAACTTTCCAGTAATTACGAGTCCAAACCACAGGCCATGGTTTGAACCATGAGCCGCGGAATGGAGTCGTGGTTTGGCTTTTGCAGTTCAGCCCCTGGTCTAAAGACCACGAGTGTGTTCTATAGATCGTAGTTCATTCTATGGACCGTACTGTTCACTCATGGAATCAAACCTGAGGATTGACTGTTTCTCCAGGAATCACGAGTGGGTTTTATGGATCGTAGTTTGTCCTATAGGCCGTAATGTCCACTCGTGGAACCAAGTCTGAGGTTTGCCTAGTTCTACAAGAATTACGGGTAAGTCTATGGACCGTAGATTATTCTACGGACTGTACTATTGACTTGTAGAAACTCATCTGCAGGTGGTCATTTGGGTGAGGAACCACGAGTGGGAACCACGAGTGGGAACCACGAGTTGTGGTTCAGTCTACGACCTGTGGAACCTGAAGCTGTGTTTTTTTAATTCAATTCTTTTCCAGCTTAAGTCTAGGGGTATTTTTGTAAATTCTCACTCTTTTATCTCCTATAATAAGTCATTTTATGCCTGTTTAGAAGAGTTTTTATTTCCACTTGGCCTAAGTTCTCTCCCATTCTTTCAATCAATTTCCAAAAGAAGAAAAAGAGTTCCATCTTCTCAAGCTTCAAGTTAGGGTTTCACCTCCAAGTCTCCATCCTCAAAGTCCCAAGTTAAGAAAGCTTCAAGTTCAGGTATGTGGGTATTTAATAAGATAATCTCTTCACCCTTATGCCCAAAACCCATGATTTTTACTTTGATTTATGAATTAGTGAAATTAGGGTTCTTACCCAAATTAGAGAAAACTTATGGGTTCAGGTTTAAAGTTTCAATTCATGGTTTCTCATTACTTATCTATGATTTATTTGAGATTCCTTAATTGATTTCAAAAGCTCTTGCATTAAAGATGATTTCTAGAATGATTCCATTGAATTGCATGATTTTAAGTGAAAATTGGCAGGTTTAGAAACATGGCCTTATGTATTTATGAAAGTGCATGCCTAATTCTTCAAGTTATAAATTTAGAAAGAAAAGTATATTTTAAATTGTGATTATGCTAAGTTTTAAGGATTTTTGAAGTATGAATCACATGACATCAGATATGTCTCTATGTTTTATGAAAGGTTTGGCATCTATATATGTCTACCTAAGCTATGTGAATTGCATGGTATTAGATATACCCATATGCTTTTCAAATAGATTTGGCATTAGATATGTCACAAGTATAAGTTGAGCTATAAGTATGTTTTAGGAGTAGTATTGAGCACCGAGTTAGATTGGGTGAGCGTACCCCTTGTATATCCCAGAACTACGTGCCACCATAGATTTTTTAAGTCCCCTCTATGGGAATCAAACATCGTGATCACACTAGTTATGCCTTTATACCCTGGCAAGGTATATTGGGTCCTTTCGATGGGGGCGGATACATCGGATTCCATGTAGCTCACATGGTCTATGTCGGTTATAGAACCTCCCACAGAAATAGTTTCAAGTTTAAAAATGTATTGACTCTTTGCTTTAAGATTTCAAACTTACTACTTATGACTTACGATTATGACTACATTTTCAGCTTATGATATTACATTAAATCATCACATTATAGATTTTACCACTATTATATGATTTCAGCTTTAAGGATATTTTAAGCATGTTTTACCACGAATTATACACGATCTCAGTTTTTAGCATGCCTTCAAGTGTATTTTATCATACCATATGCATATCGTACATACTCAGTACATTCCATAGTACTGACCGTATACCCCTTTGTGTTGTATCCTATTATGATGTAGATCTTGTAGCCCGCTCCTAGATTCGTGGCTAGTAGGTCAGCAGCACATCCAGCCATCTTGGTGAGTCCTTTTCCTTCGAGGACTTGGAGTTTAGCTTCATTCAAGATTATTAGTTCTTTCATTCAGTTTTCAATATTTAGAGTTAGCTAGGGGTTTGTCCCATCAGCTCATCAGTAGTAAAGGCTTTCAGACAATCGAGTCATATATTTAGCTTATTTCAGATTGTCATTTTCAGACTTATATTTATATAACAGATCAAGTTACTAATACTTTAGTTAAGCTTCTGTTCTTATGTTTTGTTCAGTTTTAAGTCATGCTAGTGTCAGAGGGTTATCTTGAGATCACTTGTGATCTTGGGTCTCATGTTACGTCTAGGGGGTAGGCTCGGGGCATGACAAACTTTGTATCAGAGCATCAGGTTCAAGAGTCCTAGGGTGTATGAAAGCTGTATCAAGTAGAGTCTCTTTCATGGGTGTGAAGTGCATCACACTTATGAGAGAGAGGCTACGAGGTGTCTTAGGAAAAACTTTACTTCTTTAATATCCAATATCATGCGATAGAGTTTAACTCTATTTATTCTCCAAATTTATACATTGTCCCAATTCCACCTCCCTTACTTTATATATGAGGTGCCAGAAGTAGTAAATCTCGAATTATATATCAGCGAGGTGCTCTCAGATGCTCTTCCAGAACCTTGTTACTAATTATTCCGTAAGAGGGGAAAATATGTACCTAGATCCTTGGGTAGTGTTGCCACCCGACAAATGTTGTGTTGTAGGACATTAATAGTAGAATGAACCTAGAGCCATTAAATATGAAGTCAAGAGTATAATAGCCTAGGCGGGAGAATGATAGTTAATTAGAGTATGTATTTAGAGGTGTGTCTTATTAGATGGGTAATGGAATAATACATCCCTTTGTGTGGACTCAAGAGCGGTAAGGTTTGTGCTAGTATAGACTAGGTATAGGATGTAAATAAAAGTGAAATAGTGTGAGAGTGAGAATGATAGTTTTGTGTTATGTAAAGACCCTATATGAGACAGAAAGGTGGAGGCCTAGACTTTTAGGCGAAGGAGAGTCTTAGACTATAGAAGGAAGTGGGTATTAGTGCTAGATTCTGGAGTAGTGTATGTTCTGTTAGGGTAAAATGATCATAGTTCCTTTGAGAGATTGGTGAGAGATCCATAGACTTAGAAGAGTAGCATGAATCTAAGGGGAAGATGGTGGGATGTAGAAGCGGTCATATTTTGGAGGCTCATGTAGTGATGTTGTTGGGTATTAGAACAAAGTTAGGAGGGAAGGCAGAAGATTATTTCTATCCTAGCATCCTAAGTATACTTCTGCCATTACGATACCTTTTGCATGCCTTGTGTGTTAGCGCCATGGTCCTATTTTAGATTCACGCTCATATTCAGCTTCCAGAATGACAAGTGATTGCTTCAGACAATGATTCTACTCTTACTCTATGGTTCTTTGAGTCCCAGCTTTATGCCCTGAGGTTTGTTATCTATGTAAACTCATGTATCTCAGTATGCTCAGTCCTATTTACTCAGTTCAGTCCTCAGACATGCCTTAATGGCAAATCAAATTATGTTACGTCGTGTATATGCTCAAACCTGATTTCCTAAAATAGTTTGCGCTTGTGATTTCCTTTCTCTTAAACCCTTTGGACCTTGCCTTTAATGATGAGGGGTGGTGATCCCCACTATTAATGCCTTACGTGGCTAGTATGTAAATTGCTCGTGCCTATTGCGCTCAATTCCCTAGGCCTTACCTTTAGTGTCTAGATCACGCTAAGTGTAAGTCTGGACCGATCAAAAATTCTTCATTCGTGATGCTCATGCTCCCGCTCTTTTCTTTTAAGATTTTGGTTTATGCTGTTATAGGTGTTAGGGGAGGAAGCCTAGTAGTAGCCTAAACAGGGAGTAGCAAATTTCTTTTCCTTGTTGGTGTATTTGTTCCACCTAGGCTTCTAGGTGTGGGTGGATTGTGTGGTAAGAATTATTCAAGCGTAATAGTTAGATGAGAAATTTTGATGTGCCTCTTTGTGGGAGTTCTTTAAGTTACAGTTTTTAGATATACTAGGGTAAAGGAGAAAAGTCTTGGATAGTGTGAACTACAAACCATTAGGTGACCATAGTTATAAGCTTGAATATCATGATGAAATGCATGTGGACCTTTGCTTGGTGCAACTAGTGACCCTTTGGTTAGGAGCTCAAGGTTAGTTGGTTGTTGTGATAAGAAAGAATACTATTCTTAGGAGATATTCTAGATGCAAGAGATTTAGTCGAGATAGGCTTAAACATGGAGGAAGCAGGTAGTTAGACTCATAACTTAGTATCTATATGTGCTATGGTGAGGATTTAGTTGCAAATGGTAAGTGTGGTATTTAGAGGAGTTAGTATAGTTAAGAGGGTGTTCTTGAGTTCATAAGTTGTCAACCGTATTGTTTAGAGCAGGAATAGTCTTGTTCTTAATCTCCACTCAGGGTGCTCATACTTTATGTCCAGTAGCTTCAACTAGCAAGATAGTAGACCCGTCATATCAGATCAGTTCAGACCTAACAATAATCATTTTTAAGGCTAGAAGACCATAAGTTCAGTTCGGTCCATGCTGGTTAGCTCAATCTAGAAGAGAACAGTTTTCTCGTGTATCTACTCCTCTCAGTTTGACGTCCCTTTTGGTTAACTGCGATTTATAAAATGCATTTGTTCTTTATGAGTTCCAGCTAAGTCCCTACTCTTAATTCAAACTAGACGTCATGTTAGATATTCAGTTCATGTCCCATTAGCTATTCTTGCACTCTCAGTATGCATACATGTCTCATGAATCCAGCTCAGTTTATATTTCAATTAGAAATCAGTTACCATGATAGTACTTCAACTTTTAAAACTCAGTTGAGGGAGCTACTTGGGAAGCAGAAGCAGCCATGAAAGCCAAGTACCCTCACCTCTTTCCTTTCAATCCAGTTTCAGCTTGAGGTAATAGTTTCCTCCTTAGTATGTCCCTCCGATCCTACTCTATCAGTTTCTCTTATGATCCTAGCATGCATACATGTTTTCCGAAGTTAGTTCAGTTATGTTTTAAGATGAGAAGTCAGTCTTCATGCTTGTTCTTCAGTTTTCATGATTTGTTGCTTGGTCAGACTGTTCTCTCTCTACTTTTCCTTGCTTAGTCTTTATTCGAGGATGAATAATCTCAAGGGAGAGATATTGTAACACCTCAAAATTCGAATCAGCTTTTAAGCTAAGAGTCTCTAATTTTTTTGAATTTTCCAGGAATTACGAGTCCAAACCACGGGCCGTGGTTTGAACCACGAGCCGTGGAATAGAGTTGTGGTTTGCCTTCTGCAGTTCATCCCCTGGTATGAAGACCATGAGTGTGTTCTACGGACTGTAGTTCATTTTACGGACAGTATGGTTTACTCGTGGAATCAAACCTGAGGAGTGACTGTTTCCCCAGGAACCACGAGTGGGTTCTACGGACCATAGTTTGTACTACGAGCCGTAATGTCCACTTGTGGAATTAAGTTTGAGGTCTGCCTAGTTCTACAGCAACTACAGGTGAGTGTACGGACCATAGATTATTGTGCGGACCATCCTGTTGACTCGTAGAAACTCATCTGTAGCTGGTCATTTGGGTCAGGAACCACGAGTGGAAACCACGAGTCATGGTTCAGTCTACAACTAATGGAATCCACCCATTGAACCTGAAGCTGAGTTTTTTTAATTCAGTTCTTTTCCAGCTAAAGTCCAGGGGTATATTTGTAAATTCCCACTCTTTTAACTCCTTTACTAAGTCGTTTTAAGCCTATTTAGAAGGGTTTTTATTCCCACTTGGCCTAAGTTCTCTCCCATTCTTTCAATCAAGTTCCAAAAAAATAAAAGGAGTTCCATCCTCTCAAGATTCAAGTTAGGGTTTCATATTCAAGTCTCCATCCTCAAAGTCCCAAGTTAAGAAAGCTTCAAGTTCAAGTATGTGGGTATTCAATAAGGGAATCCTTTCACCCTTATGCCCAAAACCCATGATTTTTACTTTGATTTATGAAGTGGTGAAATTAGGGTTCTTACCCAAATTGGGAAAAACTTATGGGTTCAGTTTTAAAGCTTCAATTCATGGTTTCTCATTACTTATCTATGATTTATTTGAGTTTCCTTAATTGATTTCGAAAGCCCATGCATTAAAAATGATTTCTAGCATGATTCCATTGAATTGCATGATTTTAAGTGAAAATTGGCATGTTTAGATAACATGGCCTTATGTATTTATGAAAGTGCATGCCTAATTCTCCAAGTTATGAATTTAGAAAGAAAAGTATGTTTTTCATTATGGCTATGCTAAGTTTTAAGGATTTTTGAAGTATGAATCATATGACATTAGATATGTCTCTATGTTTTATGAAAGGCTTGGCATCTAGATATGTCTACCTAAGCTATGTAAATTGCATGGTATTAGATATACCCATATGCTTTTCAAACAGATTTGACATTAGATATATATCACAAGTATAAGTTGAGCTATTAGTATGTTTTGAGAGTAGTATTAAGCACCAAGTTAGATTTGGTGAGCGTACCCCTTATATATCCCAGAACTACGTGCAACCGTAGGTTCTATAAGTCCCCTCTGTGGGCATCAGACACCTTTATCACACTAGTTATGCCTTTATACCCTGGCGAGATATATTGAGTCCTTTTGATGGGGCGGATACATCGGATTCCATGTAGCTCACATGGTCTATGTCGGTTAGAGAACCTCCACCGAAACAGTTTCAAGTTTAAAAATGTATTGACTCTTTACTTTCAGATTTCAGACTTACTACTTATGACTTATGATTGTGACTATATTTTCAACTTATGATATTGCATTGAGTCATCACATAATAGATTTTATCATTATCATATGATTTCAGCTTTAAGGATAATTTAAGCATGTTTTACCACGCATTATGCATGATCTCAGTTTTAAGCATGCCTTCAAGTGTATTTTATCATACCATATGCATATCTCACATACTCAGTACATTCTATAGTACTGACCGTATACCCCTTTGTGCCACATCCTATTATGATGTAGATCTTGTAGCCCGCGCCCAGATTCATGGCTAGTAGGTCAGCAGCACATCCATCCAGCTTGGTGAATACTCTTCCTTCAAGGACTTGGAGTTTAGCTTCATTCGAGATTTTTAGTTCTTTCATTCAGTTTTTAGTATTTAGAGTTAGCTTGGGGTTTGTCCCAGCAGCTCATCAATAGTAGAGGCTTTCAGACAATAAAGTCAGATATTTAGCTTGTTTCAGATTGTCATTTTCAGACTTATATTTATATAATAGATCAAGTTACTCATACTTCAGTTAAGCTTATGTTCTTATGTTTTGTTCAGTTTTAAGTCATGCTAGTGTCAGAGGGTTATCTTGAGATCACTTGTGATTGTAGATCTCGTGTTACGTCCAAGGGTAGGCTAAGGGCGTGACAATATCAATAAGATTTGTTCGTCTTGCTTCAAATAAAGGGTTTGAACTATACCTATCCTCATGTTTTAGGTGCCCTTACCACAAATAAAGTTTCATTTGCACATATCTGAAGTATTTGATTTGAGGATATTTTCAAAGAACACTCACACTCAGAAAATGTTTCTATGCATGCAATTGTGATGTCATATGCTTGGCCTTCATGTGAATCTCCACTAATGTGAGAACATTTGAAATAATATTATGTAGGGCTTGTAATCGGCTTGTAATGTAGGCTTCGGGAGGGGTAGGATATCCATTTGGGATAAAAGTGACTTAATCCCTCCTTGAGCGTTGCACTGATTTGTGCTTTTGTTGCGCTTTTAGCGCTTGAACTTTTCGTTGTACCTTTCTTTTGTTTTGACTTCTTTTGAATCTTTGCTTGTCTGAATCTTCTCTTCCTTTTTCTGATGTTTTATTCTTTCTTTAACTTCTCCATTGTTATTGGAGTGTTTTTCTTTGTTATTTCTCCTTGTCTTGACCTTGTGGAGAGATTTTGACTCCTTTCTATTCTTTTGAAGTCGTTTTGTATTCTTAACTTTTGAGAATTTTGCATCTTTTTGTCTTTGACAACTATGAACTTGAATTCTTTTTGTAATTTGCATGCCTTCAGTGCGCTCAAGGAGATCGGGCCAAGAGAGGAATAGTGCATGTAAGCACTCAAAAGGGTATTGGCTATGATGTGATTGTCCAAAGAAAAGGCTTTTAGGCTCAAAGTGGAGATATACTAAGGATTAATGTCATTTGGTAGGCAATGAAAGGCACAAACGGGTCAAAGAATGCCTACGATCCTTTCCCAAATCAAATATTACTCAGGATTTCATCATAATAAAGATTCAGGCCAAGTTCTAAATCAGCAATGCAATGCAATTGAATTTAATCTAAAAGCTTATCACACAATGCACATGAAATAATGAGGTTGGTATTATTCTTATCTTGAATGTATGCAAGAGAACATTATCAAGCATCACAAAGATACGATTAAGAGGTAATAAAAGAATCTATGATTCACTATAAAGTCAACAATTTCAATTATATCAATTATTTTACACATTTCTAACTGTGTTGGCACCAACCAAGTCAAAGATGTGATTCTTAAATTTTATTTTATTTTGATCTTTTGAAAAATGAATACCGAACCCAAAAAGGCTGCCTACGTATCTCACCTCGAGAGATGAGAATAAAGTGTGTATAGTTCGTGTAAATAGGTCATAAAATATATCATCTTTGAAAGAATTGTCAAACATATGCACAAAAATTAATGCAAAGAGAAATGAGTGAAAATAGGATAATCATGAAAAAATAATAAAATGGGGGAGTGTCACAATTCAATCAAAATCTCTCCTGATTTATTTGTTTGACGCTTCATGAAGTTCAACATCAGATGTTACTCTATTTGCTGTTCTGGTGAATTTTTTGAGGACCTTCCTCAAAATTCTGCCCCAGTTTTGACTTCAACAAATTCTGTTTATTCGATCTTGTAGCAAATACCATCTTCTGTAGAATTTTTTAGATGCTCTCAAAAATTCTATCCCAGTTTCCATTGCAAATGATTAGAAAGCTTACGGGGGATATGATCGAGCCTGTAAGGCGCCTACGTATCCCGTAGAGGCAGTAATCAGGTCAAACATAGTTTCAACCTTTGGAATAAATAATCATATCTAAAGGAAAACATGTTTATTAAACACAAAAATTAAATAAGTATGGATAAAAAAATTAGGTGGCATTTAGCACATAAACAATGCATAACGAGTCCTAGTATACATATGATCTTTAAGCCAAAGGTAAGCCTAATGATTGAAGAAAGTGTATATCATTTGTGAAACGTTCCATTGCCCCAAAAAATATACTTATACAAATTTATGAATAAATAAATGGGGATATAACATGTAGAGGGATGTACAAATAGATATCAATCCCACGAAGAGGTACGACCTAAACTAAGCCAATTTAGAAGATCTCCAATCTTGAATTTTTTGACATCTCTGAGCTCTTTTCAAATGAAAATCTTCTTTTGATTAGAATAAAATAAACTATCTATAAAAATAACAAATTTCCAACTCCGAGGGACAATGGTTCGTACAACTTGACACACATATTTTCCAAGTTCAAATAAATAGTTGGATGATTGTCCTTTTAGGCCGTGGGCCTATTTGGACACAAGGTGGTCTCACTAATGGACCCAACACCGCTTGAGTATCGAGTTAACTTAGGTCAATGCTTAATTGAAGGATTTGGCTTCGCTCTATGCAAGGTAGACTAGAGTTGGTTTATTGAAAATGACCGGAAATCCGGGTTAACAACCACGGGCTAAAACAACAAGTGACTGTTCACCGATCGCAGGTCAACTACTCACTTGTCTGTTTTGAAAAAAATATATTTTTTAGTGAAAGACGACTGCGAAGACTCGCATAATCTCCTTTTTTCCTAATGCAAACTATTTGCCATTTGGCAGAATTCATGCCATGAATGCAACAACTTACATATAATAAAATGAATAATGAGTGAATAATTAAGTAAAGTAAAGAATATACAATTTACAAATAATCAACAAAATATACAAGGTGCAAACAAAGAAATAAAGAATTAATTAAACAATGAGCAAAAAATTATAAAAAAGTAAAAGCTCCTCAATTGAAAAAATGAATCCATAATGGTTAAAACCTTTTAATCCCCAGTGGAGTCTCCATTCTGTTACATTCTATTTTTATGATAGGACACGACTTTGGGACTCAAAAAATAATTAATTATTTAAAAGAATTTAGAGAGTCGCCACCTAATTTTTGGAAAATTAGGAAACCTATTAATAATTGAACAAATTTTAGTCTATGAAACCAGTTAGATTCTAAGTGAGGGTTCAAGTTATTCTGAAGGAAAGGGGTTAGTCATCCTTCAGAATACACAACGGTGGTACCCGGCTGAACTCATTTTTTCTATTGAGGAGATAAAATAAATGTCCCGGTATCTTCAGAGTTAGAGAAAATGACTCTTCAAAACTCGAAGAATCCAAGGAAAAAACTTTTACGAGACGGCCTAATATTTGCCTATCGTTAGTTAAAATAAATGAATACAATAAAGAATTATACAAGATCTTTGAATTTTAATTCGAGTGTCACGACCCAGACCACCGTGAGTGGCACCCACCCAACCCCGGATGAGCAAACCAATAGAACTCAATCCTTAGCATAGCCTAACAGCCTAAAACCAGTGTGCAAAAAGTAAACTAGCAAACAACATAAATAAATCAACTCTATTAAAATTTAACCTGCGGAAAATCCCTCCCTAGAATCTGAAAGTCAGCGTACCAAAACATTACCAAACTAGAGTACTGGGATGCAAACCCAAATAAATAAATAGTCTAAGCCCAAAACAAGTGGGATACAACTCAATAGATAGACACCAAGGATGCTTGGTCGAACAACTAACCCTAGGTATCTCGAAATATCAGGCCTACAGGTAAGGCCGTGCGTCAACCTCCGAAAGATTTCCTGTACTCACAAAAAGACAAGCAAGTGCAGTATCAGTACACAACCACTGTGTACTGGTAGGATCATCGTCCAGTTCCAAATAAATAGTGTATGAACAGTACAAAAGTAAAGTAAGAGTACATAAACACATAAACAAGTCAACGGATATTTCTAGACTACAAGTCTCTCTACAACTTGTCCCCACATGTAAACCACCTCACCACTATGATCAACAATTCACAATAACAATAATTATACCGCATTACATATCTCAGACCCACCCTGGATCCCCTCTAGACAACACCTAAGTGTCAAACATACAACCCGATCTATACTAAGACCCAACTCATAAATCAATGTAACAACCCGGCCTCTCAAGGACCAAAAATGCACAACCACAATTCATAAACACAACCCGGTCCACTCAGGGAACCATTAGTAAAGATGCAACAATACAATAAAGTAAACCCGTACCAGGCATGGTACCCGAGCCAACCATTAGTATATCCCATACCAGGCATGGTACCCGAGCCAATTGTTAGTATTTCCCATATCAGGCGTGGTACCCGAGACAACTGTTAGTATATTCCATACCAGGCGTGGTACCCGAGCCAACCGAATGTCACATAAATCCACAGTCACAAACAATGAACAATCAACACTTGTAAACCAACAACCAAAACACCTAGTTCATTTCACAAGACTGAAAACATGATTTTTGGACATTCTTAAACCATTCCCTAAGCAATGCAAACCATACAATTACTTAAACATGAGTACACAAACATACAATGCATACAGGAATCAATAACCATCACCTACCTCGAATAATCAAGCTCTACAGTGCCAGAGCTTTACCCTTTTCAGGATCCCCTGCTTGTTCTTGGTCTAGAAACAAACACATAAACACTATAATTAATTAACTGGCCTAAATTACCTGGATTATACAAAAATCTTTATCCCCAGTCCAAACCATGATCATTCCAAATATTCCCGAGATTTTTCGCTATTAATTTACCTAAGATTATCATTTATCCAATACATTTAGAGAATTAAAGCTTGGTGATCAGTACCCATTAACTATAAACAACACCCAAGAGCTCTAGCACCCTAGAATTTCCTTTTTTCCCCGGATTCTACAATCCTAGGTTATCCTAAACCTTTCCCCAAGTCCACCCCTAGCAATTCTATAGCATAGGAAAGATATCACGGATTTTGGGGAGTAGAATCCTTACCTTTAGGTCAAACAATGGTGAAAAACTGGTAGAAATCACCCAAAATTGCCCCCTTCTTCTCCCAAAATAAGTTGTAGAAAAACTGAACTATTTTGGGGAAATTTCTATATAATATCCTATCATGCTCTGCAATAGCGGTTCGCTCTGCTGTAGAGGTACCGCCATAGCGGAGTCACCCGCTATGGTGAAGGCTGACCGACATTGTATTCCGCTGTAGCAGTATTTTCTCCTCTACGGTGGAGGTTGCTATGGCGGAGTGTCAATCGTGACACAGGATAGAAAGTCGTAAAATCTTAAAAATTGATCCATTTTACAACACACTATTTTTTCGATGTCCCAGAACAACCCCTTCACGTCAACCTCAATTTTGGGAGTTCTACTTACCCAAATTTGATTCCAAAAAGTCCCTCGAACTCCTCTATATCTTAGTTAAAAGGAAAATTAGCTCACATCAATACATCTAACCCAATCCTTACCCGGATTACTCTAGACCATACCTCGTTCCAAAACTGGTCGAGACTAGCCTAGACTAAAATTTCAAACTCCCAAACCCAGAGTTTTCTAACTCTTAAAATTAGCACGAATGGTTTACCCGTAACGACGGACCCGGTCATTACAACATATATCAATTTACCCAGCGTTCATCCCTGAATGATCAAACCCGAAAATACAGAAAGTAAAGAGCGAAAAAAGTAGTACCTGTATCCTCAAACAAGTGAGGGTACTTGTCCAGCATGTCCTTCTCAGTTTCCCAAGTTGCTTCCTTAACCAGACAATGCTTCCATTGAACCTTTACCATGCTGATCACTTTTGTCCTCAATTTCCAGACATCCCGATCAAGAATCAAAACCGGTTCCTCTTCATAGCGAAGATCCTTATCAAGTAACACATTATCCCACTTGATGATGTAGTCCTCATCCCCATGGTATTGCTTTAGCATGGATACATAAAACACCGGATGGACACCCGATAGACTGGGCTGTAGCACTAATCTATATGGGACGGGCCCTACGATCTCAAGAACTTCAAAGGGTTCGATGAACTAGGGGCTGATCTCGCCCCTCTTACCGAAACACATATCTCCCTTCATTGGTTAAACCTTCAACAATACCTGTTCACCAACCTGAAATTCCATGTCCCAGACCTTGCGATCCACATATTCCTTTTGCCTGCTTTGGGCAGCTAGTAACTTGGTCTGAATGTCTCTTACCTTCTCTTGTGCTTCCCTTACTAAGTCTACGCCCAAAGGATTTACATTGCCTTTCTCAAACCACCCGATGGGTGACCTATAATGCCTCCCATAAAGAGCCTCGAACGGTGCCATGTCAAAACTGGAGCGGTAGCTATTATTGTATGAGAACTCACACAACGATAGAAACTTGTACCAATGACCCCCGAAGTCAATCACACATGCTCTCAGCATGTCCTCTAATACTTGAATCGTCCTCTCTGACTGACCATCAGTCTGAGGATGGAGGGCTGTACTAAAGGTGAGTTGAGTGCCCAACTTCTCATGTAACTTACCCCAAAATTTGGAGGTAAATTGCTTACCCCTGTCTGAAATAATGGACAATGGCACCCCTTGCAATCTCACAATCTCTTTCACTAGATCTTAGCCAATTGCTGTGAATTGTAATCCACCCTGACCGGAATGAAGTGGGCTGCATTGGTCAGTCTGTCAACAATGACCCAAATAGAATCATACTTGCCCAAAGTCTTGGGGAGACACACCACAAAATTCATGGCTATTCTCTCCCACTTTCACTCTGGGATGGGCATTCTCTGAAGTAGTCCTGCAGGTCTTTGGTTCATATACTTTACCTGCTGGCAATTTTGACACCTGGACACAAAATCCGATATGTCCCTTTTCATCCCAGGCCACCAATAAAGTTGCCTCAAATTTCTGTACATTTTGGTTACACCCGGATGAATTGAATACTGCAAACCATGAGCCTCTGCCAACTGGGTACTTGGTATAAATCCTGTTTAAAGCTGCATCTCCAGCATATTCTTAATTTAACAATAACGGCATCCACCATGCATGTTTCTGACTGGAAATGGGTATACTAGGTAACTAACCATCAAAAACATCAAAGGTGGTTGAGTACCTGCTCAATCAAATGTTTTACCGCATGGCGCAGACTTTCCTTTGTCTTTGACTCATAAAACTTTTTCAGACGGATGAGTGGAACAGTTGCTAACTCAGGGAAAGAAATGTGGTAGCTCCATTGTAAAAAGTGTGATGATAGTTGTTCAATTGCAGATGTAATGCATTCATCTTGGAACGTTTGAGACTTTAAGCAATTCTTTGGCAACTGCAATATGTTCATTGGCAATATAAAATGGTGACACAAAACTGCATATATGTGGCCCTGACCGCCCCGACCACCTGACCTACAAGACTGAGGGCCACATCTAGTGCCCTGGGGACCACCCCTACTACCTTGAGAACTGCCTCTAGCTGGAGGTGCTGGAGCCCTAGGGGCCTGAACCAATGGATCCTGTGCTCTACTGGCAAGCACTCTCTAGCAAAGTGGCCTATCTCACCAGACTCGTAGAATGACCGACCATGTGAACTCCGCTGTAAAGACCCAGCCAAATCAGAATGACCACCAAGACCTGTAGACCCTGAATGACCACCTCGGGGAGAAGGAATGAGACTCTAGCTACTCTGACCCTCAGTAGTCTGTAATGTTGCCTCAACAGGCAGGCTCGGCTAGAAATGTTGTTGGTGCTGACCTCTACCATAGTAGCCCCTACCACATGAATTATGTCATCAACCTGAGGAACACAAATCCTTCCTCTAAAATTTAACACACTGCCAGAATCCAATATGGCCTCCCCGGACTCTCCAAATATTGCCTTGCTTCAAAGCCTGCTCAACTGCGAATCCTGAAACTGTTTGACCTTTATCTCCTCTATGAATGTGGATTTGACCTTAATACTGGCCAAAATCCCACCTTGTTCTGAAATACCCAAGTGCATGAACTTGGACTCCAATGCCTGAATTTCCCTTGCTAGTGGTCATTTGGACACCCCCAAACAAGCCAAATTGCTCATGCTAACTGTTTTCTGGCTGAATGCGTCGGCCACCACATTAGCCTTACCCGGATAGTACTGACTTGTCACATCATAGTCCTGTAACAACTCCATCCACCTTCTCTGCCTCAGATTCAAGTTCTTCTGAGTGAAAACATGCTGCAGGTTGTGATGATCTGTGAACACCTCACACTTTCCATCATAGAGGTAGTGTCTCCAAATCTTGAGTGCAAACACCACCACTGCCAACTCCAAATCATGAGTCGAATAGTTTCTCTCATGCACATTTAACTGCCTAGAAGCATAGGCTATCACATTCCTATCCTGCATCAATACAACACTCAAACTAGAATGTGAAGCATCACAATAAACAGTAAAGTCCTTACCTCAACTGGCAAAGACAAAATAGGAGCCGTGGTCAGAAGTGTCTTAAGCTTTTGGAAGCTCTCCTCGCACTTGTCGGACCACACAAATAGTACATCTTTCTATGTCAGCCTTGTCAAGTGGGTAGCAATGGATGCAAAATCCTTGATGAACCTACGATAGTAGCTTGCAAGCCCCACAAAACTTCTCACCTCAGTCACCGAGCTAGGCCGGACCCAACTCTTGACTGCCTCAATCTTCTGGGGATACCATCACTCCCTTTTCAGAAACTACATGACCCAAGAATTCTACTGAAGTCAACCAAAGCTCACACTTGGAGAACTTCACATAAAGCTTTTGACGTCTCAAAATTTCCAACACTATACAGAGATGTTTAGCATGCTCCTCCCTACTCTTAAAAGAGATCAAAATATCATCAATGAAAATGATAACGAATGAATGCAAGTATGTTTTAACCCCATTCATCAAACTCATGAATGCCACCGGTGCATTGGTCAAACCAAACGACATCACTAAGAACTCATAATGTCCATACCGAGTCTGAAAAGCAGTCTTAGGAATGTCCTCAGGCCTAATCTTTAACTGATGATATCCCGACCTCAAGTTAATTTTCAAAAACACCGATGCACCCTGTAGCTAGTCAAATAGATCATCAATACGAGGTAGAGAGTACTTATTCCGGATGGTAACCTTGTTCAACTGCCTGTAATCTATGCACATCCGCATACTACCATCCTTATTTTTTACAAACGATACCGGAGCACCCCAAGGCGAAGAATTGGGATGGATAAATCCTTTATCTAGGAGTTCCTAAAGCTGAGACTTAAGCTCTCTTAACTCTGTTGGAGCCATTCGATATAGAGGAATGGAAATTAGGTGAGTGCCCTGCTCCAGGTCAATACAGAAATCAATATGCCAGGCAAATCCGATGGAAACACCTCTCGAAACTCTGAAATGACTGGAACTGACTCAATAGATGGGGACTTTACACTATCATTCCGGAGATGAGCCAGAAAGGCTAGACACCCTCTTTTCACTAGCTTCCTAGCCCGAACAAACAATATTATTTTGGCCGGCCTATACCTGTACACACCTTTCCACTCTAGCCCATCCTTACCCGAAATCTCTAGAGCCACAGTCTTGGTGTTACAATTCAACACAACATGATACGGGAATAACCAAGTCATGCCCAAAATAACATTGAAGTCAACCATATCCAGAATTACTAAGTCTACCCAAGTATGCAACCCCACAAAAACAACTGAACAATTACGATAACCATTTGTCACAATTACCGACTCTCCCACCGGGGTAGAAACATGGATAGGGGAATCAAGAATATCACATATCAAGTCCAGACCCAACACAAAACTTATGGACACATAAGAATATGTGGAACCTGGGTCAAATAGTGCCAAAGCCATTTTATCACAGACAAAAAGGGTACCTGTGATCACCGCATCTGATGCCTCAGCCTCGGTCCTCCCTGGAAATGCATAACAGTAAGGCCGATCATCAATCTGGGCATCTTCCTTGGCCGGCTGCATTACACCCCTGCCCGCCTCCTGTTCCCTCTGTCTCCCTGACCTCCCTAAAAGTTACCTCACCCACCCTGTGGATGACTTCTAGCATGATCACCTCTACCTGTCGGGACCACAACCTTAGACTGCTGCTGAACCTGATTATCAGTCTACATGTGAGGGCATTTTCTCTTAAAGTGGCCCAGATCACCACAATGAAAACAACCACAATCAAGTGTAGGCCTGCTAGCAGATGTGTAGGAAGCCCCCTGGCCTCTAGGAGCTGAAAATTGCTGATTAGCTCTCGAACGACTACCTGTAGCAGCTCGTAGAGCCGACTGAATAGGACGGACTGAGTATACCTGTTGATTTTTGCCCTGGAGTATGAACCACTGTAATTTTCCTCATTCTAGGCTTCTTGGCTAACACTTTAGCCTGCCCCGCTTGCCTGACTCCCTCAAATTTCTTTACATAATCTGCCACTTCATTGAAGCCTTTCCTTGAAGAAGTCATGTGCACAGACAATACCTGAAGCTCAATATTCAAACCCTTGACAAACAATCGAACCCGCTCCTCCTTGGAACCCAACAACTATGTCGCAAAATGTGATAAGGCATGAAATTTTGCCTTATAACCAGAGACTGACATGCTACCCTACTCCAAATTCAAGAAATCATCCTTTTTCCGGTCCTTATAAGTATGGGGTATGTACCTCTCTAAGAAAAGAGCGTGAAACTGCTCCCAAGTCAGTAGGGGTAAAATAGATGACCGACACTCCACATGAGATCTCCACCACTGCTTGGCATTACCCTACAGCTGAAATGTGATGAACTCAACCCCATACTGTTGCACAATGCCCAGCTTGTGCAGCCTCTCATAAAAATCTAATATGAACTCATAAGCATCTTCCCTATCAGTACCTTGAAACGTAGGAGGTTTCAGCTTGACAAACTTGGTCAGCATCTCATGTTCATTTCCTCTCATCACTGGGCCTAGCATTGTCCTGAAGAAATCATCCGTGCCTGAAGCTGCATCCATCCTAGGAGCCGTAGGGTCTGCTAGCTGAGTGCTCAGATCCTGATTTGCAATGCCTGCGTGTATGTCTTCAGCACCAACCAAACCACTCAAGAAGTTCCAAGCCTGCTGAAATGCTTCTGGTGTCATAGAGGGAAGGCCTACACCTCCAGCCGGTGCCACCTATTCCTCCGCCTGTGCCCCTTCATCCTCCACAACAACTTCTACATCCTTGACAACCTTCTCCTGAGGTGGGGGAGGGGTTGCCTCTCGCGCTCCTGCAGCAGCTTGAGCCCCACCCTTGCCTCTACCACAGAAGGTCGGGCTCGCTGCTGGGCCCACTGGTCTTGTTCTGTTGTTCCTTGTGTTAACTATCTGCAGACAGAAGAATGAAAGAGTCAGATACCAATTTGTAACACCAGATACCAATTGGAATCTAGTTATAGCACGATGGAAGAAAGAAGAGATAGTTTTCCTAAAGTCCTATAGCCTCTCGAAGAAAAGTACGGACGTCTCTGCACTGTTCCACAAGACTCTACTAGACCTATTTTGGTACGACGAGATCAACAAACCTAGGGCTCTGGTACCATATTTGTCACGATCCAGACCACCGTGAGTGGCACCCACCCAACTCCGGATGAGCAAACCTATAAAACTCAATCCTTAGCATAGCCTAACAGCCTAAAACCAGTGTGCAAGAAGTAAACTAGCAAACAACATAAATAAATCAACTCTATTAAAATTTAACTTGTGGAAAATCCCTCCCTAGAATCTAAAAGTCAGGGTACCAAAATACTACCAAACTAGAGTACGGGGATGCAACCCTAAATAAAGAAATAGTCTAAGCCCGAAACAAGTGGGCTAGAACTCAATAGATAGACACCAAGGCATCTTGGTCAAACAGCTCACTCTGGATATCTCGAAATGTCAAGCCTACAAGTGAGGTCGTGCGTCAACTACCAGAAGATTTCCTGTACTCAAAAAAATACAAGCAAGTGCAGTATCAGTCCACAACCACCATGTACTGGTAGGATCATCAGCCAGTTCCAAATAAATAGTGTATGAACAGTACAGAAGTCAAGTAAGAGTACAGAAACACATAAACAAGTCAACAAATATTCCTAGACTACAAGTCTCTCCACCCCTTGTCCCCACATGTAAACCACCTCACCACTATGATCAATAATCCACAATAACAACAATTATACCGCGTTACATATCCCGAACTCACCCTGGATCACTCTTGATAACACCTAAGTGTCAAACATACAACCCGATCTACACCAAGACCCAACTCATAAATCAATGTAACAACCCGGCCTCTCAAGGACCAAAAATGTACAACCACAATTCATAAACAAAACTCGGTCCACTCAGGGAACCATTAGTAAAGATGCAACAATATAATAAAGTAACCCGTACTAGGCGTGGTACCCGAGCCAACCATTAGTATATCCCGTACCAGTCGTGGTATAAGAGCCAACCGTTAGTATTTCCCATACCAGGCATGGTACCCGAGTCAACCATTAGTATATCCAGTACCAGGCGTGGTACCGAGCCAATCGAATGTCACATAAATTCACAGTCACAAACATGAACAATCAACACTTGCAAACCAACAAACAAAACACCTAGTTCATTTCACAAGACTGAAAACATGATTTTTGGACATTCTTAAATCATTCCCTAAGCAATGCAAACCATACAATTACTTAGACATGAGTACACAAACACACAATGCATACATGAATCAATAACCATCACCTACCTCGAATAATCAAGATCTACAGTGCCGAAACTTTCCCTTTTTCAGGATTCCTTGCTTGTTCTTGGTCTAGAAATAAACACATAAACACTATAGTTAATTAACTGGCCTAAATTACCCATATTATACAAAAATCCTAATCCCCAGGCCAAACCATGATCATTCAAACACTTCCCGGACTTTTCTGTTATTAATTCACCTAAGATTATCATTTATACCGATACATTTAGAGAATTAAAGCTTGGTGATCAGTACCCATTAACTATAAACAACATCCAAGAACTCTAGCACCCTAGAATTCCCATTTTCCCTCGAATTCTACAATCCTATGTTATCCCAAACCTTTTCCCAAGTCCACCCCTAGCAATTCTATAGTGTAGGAAAGATATCACAGAGTTTGGGGAGTAGAATCCTTACCTTTAGGATGAAAAACGGTGAAAAACTAGTAGAAATCGCCCAAAATTACCCCCTTCTTCTCCTTAAATGAGTTGTAGAAAAACTGAACTATTTTGGAGAAGTTTATGCATTAAATTCCATCACGCTCCGCTATAGCGGTAGCGCTGTAATAGAGTTGTCCGCTATGGCAGAGGCTGACAGACGTTGACTTCTGCTGTAGCGGTATTTTCTCTGCTACGGTGGAGGTTGCTATGACAGAGTGTCAACCTCTATGGTGGTTGACACAGGATAGAAAGTCGTAAAATCTCTAAAATTGGTCCATTTTACAACACACTTATTTTCCCGACGTCCCAAAACAACCCCTTCACGTCAACCTCAATTCCGGGAGTTCTGCTTACCCGAATTTGATTCTGAAAAATCTCCCAGACTCCTTTATGTCTTAGATAAAAGGAAAACTAGCTCACATCAAGACATCTAACCCAATCTTTACCCGAATTACCCTAGATCATATCTCATTCCAAAACCGGCCGAGACTAGCCTAGCCTAGAATTTTAAACTCCCAAATCCAGAGTTTTCTAACTCTAAAAATTGGCATGAATGGTTTACCCATAACGAAGGACCCGATCATTACATTGAGTGTCTTCATCGAAAATTAATTCCATGTACCTGTAAACACACTTAGTAAAAGTGATAGTATTGAACGAATATTTATCAAAATAAATTAATAAAATAATAAATAAAAATAAAACCCATCTTATATACATTGGAGACCTTGGAAATCGACGAAAATTTCTTCATTGTCCAACAAATTAATATTCGATATGAAATATCAAACTTAAAATAACATCTGTCTTTTATTATGGGGCCACCTCAAAAATTCGACGGAGAGATTCTTTCATTGGCCACTTGAATTGATATTTGTTGGATAATCAAAGAAATATCAATAACAAGAAACAAAAATAACATCAACAAAGTAATAGTGAATGATCAAATCAAAACGTAATAAAATAATAGCACCATTCATACAGAAAAGGAAAAGGACCATAAATAGAATCAAAACAGACTTTAATTAAAACAATGATGTATGTCGGAGTGATGTATGGCGGAGTTCACTGGGAATCTCAGCCAATAGATGAGAAATTACAAAAAAATCAGTCCGACCCTCAACAATTAGTACAAAATTAAGAATTAAACACCAAAAATGAAACATAACTATGTAACAAATTAACATGGATTTCTAAAGAAGATAAAGTTCATCAGAAAAGTACCACAACATCCAAAATAGACAAGAACGCTACAAAGATCGAGGCAAAATAGTGAAGCTCATCGGAGTTTGCTTTTTTAGCCATATCAGTGACAAATAAGAAAAAATAGAAGCTGGTCGTTGGAGTTTGTTGTGGTTGCTCTGCCAAAATCACGCCGGAGTACCTTTAAAACAAAGAAAAAACATAAAAGGGAAAGGGAAGGGGACAAGTTCATCGTTGGGATCTATTTGGCTAATTTTGTGATGGTGGTGAGTGGTGATTTCGTTGGTCGGAGTTTGTGGCAGTGATGGGAGAACGAAGGAGGTGAAGGGTGTGGTTTTGTTGATTGTGGGTTTGGTTCACCGGATAAGGAGGGATATTTAGTGGTGGTATAGAGGAGAAGAGAGTGAGGGATTTTAGATGGTCGGAGTTTACCGAAGTGGCATGATTTCTGACAGAGAACAATGTTTGTGAATGGAGGTGAGGCTGGTTTGGTTTCGGTGAGCTTGTTCATCGGAATAGTGATGCCAAAAAAGGGGAACAGTGAAGGGGGAAGGTTGATGTTGTATGCCTGTTATTGCCAGTGGTCGAAGCTCCAGTGGGTGGCGGCCGGAAAAGGAGACTCGACTATTTTTGGGACTTTTAGAAGAGAAAACTCTTTTCCTTTTGAGATTTTTGTCAATTTTAGAAATTTTCACCACCAAGGAATGTGAAGTGTGTATGAGACACTTTATAGAAAACTTTAAAATCCTAAACCATTTAGGTGACAAAATAAAATCATGGGCTATCAAAACTGTGTGCTCAAAACCATGGTTTACCTAAAACCATGTACTATTTAATTTATCTGTATAAAAAATATCTCCTCCGATTTATGTATTAACAGACTGTGCTAAATAATAATAAAAAATATATCAAATAACATGTAAAAAATATGATTTAAATAAAGACGACTGATGATTTAACAAAAATAAAATAATATTTATTTATATATAAATAATTGTGATAAAAACTAATGATAATTAAAATTAACTAAAATAATAAAAAATAGATAAAAATCTCAAAATTTTAAAAAATGAGAATAATTATCAACAAATTGTGTTAACATTAAAAAAAGGTGAGAAAATTGTGTTCTGTGCAATTTAATGTAGAAAGGGTTTAAAAATATTAATTTGAAAAATATCAAGACAAAATTCGGTGTCAACAATATCCTTTTTTGTTGAATGGTTTCTATAAGGTCTTTATTTCATAGGCTTAGTTCCAGCTTGCAACACAATTCTATGATCAAACACACCCCTAGAAAGTGGTAAGTTAGTAGGCTTTTCAAACAATTTAGTAAACTTAGATGACAATCTAATAGATCTTGATTACTGTCAGGTTCCTCCTCCTCAATCTCCATAGAATTCCCTTTTACTTCTTCACTTCCCACTGACATTACTTGAATCATACAAAGTTGAGACTGATGAGTGTTTGACTAATTTTCCAGCTCCTGAAGTTTGAACCTGATTGTCAGCTCCCCTCATCAAGTGCTTTCTTCCCTTTTACCAGAATTCCATAGTTAAATTCCTGAAGTTTATCTTACTATCCCTAGTGTTAGCAACCATTGTACTCCCAGAACTACTCCACATGACCCCAAAGGCAATAATAAGAAGTCAGCTGAAAACTCAGCTCCTTGTAATAACCAAGTGATTATGGTCAGTTTGTCCACTCTCATGCTACCGTTAGTTGCAGCTACCATATGAGGATTTGTAGATCTAACTTCATATCTCAATTACTGCACTAATTCAGGATCTGTGAAATTATGGGAACTTCTGGTGTTTATCAGTATGTGCAATTAATTTTTTGAATGATAACCAGCCATTTTCAAGGTTTTAAATCCCAAGGATACATTCAAAGCATGTATAAAGATCGCTATGTATTATACAAGTTAAGCCAACTCCAATTGATTAGCCTCTTCCTCTTGCATTTTCATTTCCTGATTTCTTTCTAGATCATTTGGTTCTTCCAAATCTTTCAATTCTAACAAATACAATTGTTTCAAAGTTCTGCACTTATGTCCATTCATGTATTTCGCACTCAAAAATAGCACAATCCTTTTGCCCTCTTCTCATTGATCTCTTCTAGACTCAAATCTTCTCCTATTCACACCTCTAGTAGAAGTGGCAGTGTTGGTGCTAGGTGTAGGTAATAGAGGTTTATTATTGTAGTTCTGATCCATGAACCTTCTTGAATTCAAGTTATGTTGTGAGTGCACTAGCTATTTGATAGCAGTTAAGTAAGATTCATGTAATTCTTTCATTCCTGTAAACCTGAGATAATGAGGTGAGGTTTGTGATCTTCACATTAATATTTAGTTTAGGATTTAAAAGTCTAATAAAACAACTAATTGCATTCTCTTGTGACAAATTCACCCTAGTTAAGTGCCTTTCAAACACATCTTGGTATTCCTTCACATTCCATACCTACTTGATCTTCTTAATTTCTTCCATAGGATCATTAAAATTAGTTTCAAATCTCTCAACTAGAGCCATTACATACTCATTCCAACTAACTGGTTGTAGATATTGTTGATATCTCATAGAGGACAAGTGCCATTGAATTGCCTATCCTTCTAATTGCAGGGTTTCCACTGTTACTTTCTCACCAGCAGGTATATTTTTCATGGAAAAAATTTCTCAGTCTTGAATATCCAAGACCTCAGGTCATCCTCTGTAAATCTCAAAAATTCCGTTCTTGATGACCTAAAAAAAATTAGAATTATGGGTGTTGTAACTGGCAGGGCTTTTATCCCTGGGCGTCTGTCCTCAGATTGTCTTACCCTAGATGGATCTCCTTACTCCATAGGTGATTTTTTCCTTTGGTGACCTGCATACTTTACCAAATGCTCATTCAATTCTATCACCGCTTAGTCCAATTTCTTCAAGGTTGTAACTTCCTCAGTCAAAGTCCCCATTTTTGCTGTTAATTTATGTATCATTTCTCTTAGTTTCACAACTTCAGAGGTGGAATTATTAGTGTATCTTGTTGCTTTCATCATCGTGGACAAGGATTCAATTGGCTTGGATACCAATAATACTCGATTGCGTGAATTCACAATGAATTCGAAGATCGAATAGCTATTTCAGGATATAAGCTCGAGAAGAATAACTTAGTGAAGAAGAATAAACAGTAGAGAGAGAGAGAATAGATTCAGAGAGAGAATTATGTAATTTCATATATAAATTTTATCTTTAATACAAGGTCTTATATCCAAATGAATTAACAGGATCTAAACAAAATTATTCTATCTAAAAGAATTTGTTACTGTGCTAACTGTCCTAATTAACTTGTAATGTAGCTCTAAAGGGACTTTAACTAACTTTTGAAAATCTACTTCGAATCTTCTTATTTGTGTATCAACAACATGTGAATTGTATATTTTGAAGGTATATAGCATACATACTTACTGGGTGTTCTGTGAACACATTTCTAAAATAGGTGATTTTTTTTAATTAAAGTATTAGCATAATATTTTGGGAAAACAACATAAAGCACATTATAATTGGGGCTAATTACTTCTTGTAATATGAGTTGGTGAAATTATATTTTATGCCAAATTTTTTATTTCAGATACATATTTTTGACGAATCAGATACATGTATCTCAGATACACGCGAGGCAAATTAGATGTAGGTTGTTCCAGATATACTATATTCGAAGCATGATTTGCATGTATTGGAAATACACTGACTCGTTCGCTTGTGTCTCTCCTCTCTCACTCACCGCTCTCCCTCTTTCTCCTCTCTCCTTCTTTGTATCTGTATTTCACAATGTATGTGATTTTTAAAATTTTATATATCTCTATATCTAGTATCAATTTCTATGAGTCTAGTATCAATTTCTATGAGTGTATCTAGTCGAATATGAAAGCATGTATCCAATATCAATTTTACTAATGTATTCAAGATCAATTTCATCCAATGTATCCGGTATTAAATATATAGTGTATTTCATATCAGATATAATGTATTTGAAACAAACTCGGATAGTACATCTAGTATATATGTGCATAGATACATGCATATGGTATCAAAGATACATGTATATTATATTGACAAGGTCACCGGAGCCTTTGCCCCATCTCGAATTCTTCAAAAAGTTCTTCATCATTATCATCATCTCATTTCAAGTAATACTCATACCTTATAACAGAGGACGAGAGCAGTTCAAATCCTAAGAGGCGATCTGAGCACTTTTATCCCCATAAAGAAGTTACATCCGATATTCCAATTGATCAACATAGGCCATCTCAACCAAGCAAAGAAAAAGGCAAAGATCACTTGAAAAATCATTTTGGGAGATTTTCTCATTTTGGACCTCTAGCTCCAAGATTTGGGTGGGAAAAATCTAGGAAGAAATATGATCATGACATTTCTGTTAGTTCCAATAGAGCCGACTTATCAAAGTTTTCCACTTTTGTGGCTGGTGATGCTTGAGATCGATTTGTTACTTCTCAGCTAGAATTTAGCCATCAAGTAGTAAGACCAGTACGCTTGCTTGAACAACACCCAAGTGTTCTAGATCTGAAGGCGGAGAGAGAGGTGAAGGTCGGAGAAGGTAGGAAAAGTGGTGTAAAGAGGTTAAGGAAAAATGTAAAAGAAGTGGAATTCTAGATCTGAAGAGGAGAAATGAAGAGGAGAATCGAGAGAAAAGAAGGGGGGGAGGGGAGAGCGAGAGAAAGGAGAGGAGGAGTATCTGAATTTAAATCTGGTGAAAAACTATTAAGTAATGAAAGAATATATAATTGTTTTAAAGTATAGAGGAATTTAGTAGATATGGTAAGCATGTTTGTCTAATTACGTAGTTTTTCCTAATATTTTTGGTTATATAGCACGCACAACTCATATGGCAGGTAAGATGTCATGTCATAAGCAGTTACATATATTTGTTGAACAAGATTTTGGAGGAAAATTAAGTTATGTTAGCTGAAGATTGAAATGCGATGCAATGCATTTCAAGTTAGAAGAATAGTTAAAAACAAATAGTTGCAAGGTGTACATATTAACTTGATTAGAGCTCATTTGGATTGAATTATTTTAAGTGCTTTTAAGCCAAAATAACTTTTAAGTTTTTTTAGAGTATTTGGATAAAGTTAAAAAAGTGTTTTTAACAATTGGCATTAAGCCAAAATAACTAAAAAAAAGCTTAAAATAAAAAAAATGGGATTTTCAACTTAATAGCTTATGCTTAAAAGCAACTTAAAATAAGTCTATCCAAACAAGCTCTAAGTTAAGGGATTATTGATTAATCTTGACTTGAGTTTAATGACTTGGATTTTAATTCAAGGGTTGGGACGCTTGATTTATCATACCTAACTTTTGAGATTACACTTTATATATTATTATTGTTGGATGCTTGATCTTGAACTTAATCATTGAATTTATATTATACGGCATGAACACTTCAATGTTTGTCATGAGAAATGATTTTTAGATTCAATAGCACAAATAAATAATTTGAGAACAAATATCTTAAATCTTGATTTATGATTCTTTCATCTCAACCTCGAATTTGAAAAAGACAATCAAGGCTTTGTTATTCATAGTTTTATATGATTTCATTTGTATATTTTTGTTTAAAGCTTAATGGATCCTTATTTGTAATTGTGAAGAAATATTTATGTTTTAGATAATCTATTCTGATTGATTCACTTGAATCATCTGTCCATCAGATACCTAATGGTAATATAATTTTGATTAGTCAAAATATATCACTTGAATATTTGAAAGACATTAATTGGATTTTTCTCTTCGCATGTCACACTTTATATATGACATGATATCAACATCATTATATTCATTTGGCACGTCATGCCTTTTCACATTGCCACATGAATTGTTTTTGTTTTTTTTGCTAAAAACTTTTGATTTAACTTGGGATTCTAGATATTTAGCAGGCACTTGGACACGAATTTGAAATTGTTAAATTGGGTAGGTTCATTTGAAGTTAAAATTTTATTTGGACACGTCATTTTGATTTCAAAAGTAGATTTTTTTCTCATGAATATGAAAATTCCATAATTTGTAAAATTATCAAAACTTTTTCAACTCTTATACAATCTTACAAATGAGAAAATCATGATTTATAAATAATGTATTGAAGTATTTTAAGGTGTTGTATTAATAAGTCGCGTATCTCCATATTTCTTTTATAAATTAATGCTTGTGATTACATGCTACTACAAATTTTCAAATACACATAAATTTATAAAGATTTTGGTCCAATAAATCAATAATTATAGTAGCTAATTATTCTTTAATATAATCCTCCCACATGATACATGTGATCTCTTCGAGTCGAGCATGAGTCTTTTCTTGCAAGCTTCAAAATTATAGGTCTTTTTTTTTTGCAAAATATAGATGTATTAGTCAAGTTTTAAATTTTTTAAAAATTAAAATCACAATCTTGAATCAAGTCTATATTTTAGGTGAATTTGACATTTGAAATCAACATTTCAAATTAAACTTGAAGTTTTGTTCAAATATCAATTAAAACTTCAAACTTTAAGTTCGAACGTGTCACGACCCAACTACGAGGCCGTGTGGGAACCTACTCTAATCCACCTAGATAGAAGAACCCTTACCACCCGAATCATCAGGCAAAATAGAAAAGAACATAAATCATGAAATAAAACCCTTTTGAATATATGGAACATTCCTTTACAATAATTTTAGAAAAATAAATGACTTATAGAACTTGCGGAAAATTATTTACAATATGAGACAGCCCTTCCTAGAACCTAGTCTAAGTCGGTAAAAGAGCTACTACAAGATGATACATAACTGAAGAGGACACAACTCCCACCGTAGGAAAGAAGTAGGAGGTGATGAAAGATCACCGCCATCCTGAACATGTGAAACATCACCAACCCTGCATCTAGACTACACCCAAAAAGGTATAGCAAGATTAGAATCAGTACAAACACACGTACTGGTAGGCATCATCGGTTGACCCGAATTCACTCCTACCATCTTATAGAAATCAAGATAAAATACATCAGTTAAATACTTCGCCCCTTTTTCACAATCGCCTTTATCAATCCCCTCCCTTTGGAACTAACCTTCCTAACCTTCTGCTGCCAACTCCACCATCCTAATTTTTATCCCTAACATCTAGGGCTTCCCAAGTCCCACTCACCTTTACCGATATCCGTGCCCATGCATGGACTACCCTTCCCTTACCCAAGTCAATAGCCTTGACTAGACATTCAGACTTAACCCGACTAACTGCCCAACCAAATCACTTATTCTCATAGTATTACTTACCGGTGTCTGGACTCTTTACCGACCTCTAGGACAACCTTCCAACCTGTTTATAACCACCAGAAACTACAACCCTAGACTCTCAGTCTTCCTCCCAATTTATCAACCATACCAAATCCACCTAGCCACCATTTACATATTTCATGGCAACTATAGAGTTACATCTAACCCTTTTTTAATCGTATAACCCGGACCCTTCAAGGATCCCTTAACCACACCTAATTGTTCAACAGGCTACCCCGGTTTACACCAAGACCGACCCTTAGCTTATTAACCACAAGTAATCCCTGACCGCCATTGACACACTAAATGACGACAATAATGTATAATTAAACTCCCTTTTTTCATAGTCCGGACCCACCCCGGGATCCTCCTAACAATACCTAAGTGTTAAACATGCAACCCGGTCTATACCAAGACCAAACTCACAGATCAATAATAATGACTCGGACTATCAAGGACCATAAGTGTAACAACTGGGTCCGTCATTATGGGTAGTCCAATCGTGCCAAGGTTTAGAGTTAGAAAACTCTGGGTTTGGGAGTTTGAAATTCTGGGCTAGGCTAGCCTCAGCCGGTTCTGGAGCGAGGTGGAGTCTAGGTAAATCCGGGTAAGTATTGGTCTTTGTGTCTTGTTTTAAGCTAGTTTTCCATATAGCCAAGACATAAAGGCATCCGGAGGACTTTTCAGAATTGAATTTGCGTAAGTAGATTTCTCAGAATCGCGTTTGATATGAATGGGTTGTTTCAGATCATCGGGGGAAGCAAGTATGTTGTGAAATGGGCAAATTTTGAAGATTTACGGATATTATGTCTATGACAAGCGCAATGGCTCCATCATAGCGACCTCCGCTATAGCAGTGGAAAATACCGCTATAGCGGTGGTCAAGGCAGTCAACACCCACTTAGGACCGCTATAGCGGAAGTCGTCCGCTATAGAGGGACCGCTATAGTAGAGTGGGGATTGCTATAGTGGGCCGACGGGTTTTTAATGCAGAAACTTCCCCAAAATAGTTCAGTTTTCTACAATTCATTTTGGGAGAAGGGCTAGGCGATTCCAGACGTTTTTCTTCCTTTTTCCATCAAAATTCTTCCCTAAGGTAAGGTTCTTGTTCCCCAATCTTTGTAAGACATTTCCTATGCGGTAGAATTTCTAGGAGAGAACTTGGGGGAGGTTGGAATAACCTAGGAATGGTAGAATTCGGGGAAGAAAGGGGATTCCAAGCATGTATGTTCTTGGGTGTTGATAAAAGTATGTTAAAATGATCATAGGTTGTTAAATTCTCTATTTTATCCGTAAAAAATGATAGAACTAGGAGTATTAACGGTAGGAAAGCCCGAGAAAAAGTTGGGATGATCATGGGTGGCCTGGGGTTTGGGGATTTGGTATAATCCGGGTAATGTACATGCCTTGTGTGTTAATTATATGTACTGTGTGTTGTTTTTAGACCAAGAAAGATAGAGGAATCTGGAACACGAGAAAGCTTGGGTCGAATAGAGATTGGATCATTTCAATGTAGGTGATGGCTTACGTTTCGGTGAATGCTGTATATTCTTGTACTCATATCTAAGTGATTGTATGAATTACATTGCTTAGGGAAGTTGTGTAGGATGTCTAAGGTTCCTGTTTTACAGTCTGTGATTTGAACGGTATTTGCTTGTTGGTTTACAAGTTGTGTGTTCATGCATTTGACTGTGGATTATTGAAATTCGGTTGGCTCGGGTACCACGCCTGGTATGGGTATAAAAAATGGTTGGCACGGGTACCACGCCTGGTACAGTTTACTTTTGTTGCATCATTGCATTGTTATTATTGTGTTGCATTGATTGATATTGGTTCCGTGAGTGGACCGGGCTGCTTATTGAAATGTGTTATTGGTTTGGTGGTCCTTGAGAGGCCAGGGAAATTCTGGCTAACTAATGTGTTGGTCTTGGTTTAGGCCGGGTTGTTCATTGACATTTGTGTTGGTCTTGGTTTAGGCCGAGTTGATTCAAGGTACATGTGTGTAGTCTAGAGGGGATCCCATGGTGGGTTTGAGCTAGACAAAAAGGTATAGTTAATGGTATATGGTTGTGGCTTAGAGTTAGGTGGTGTATTCATGCGGGAACAGGCTAAGTAGAGACTGGTAGTCTAAGTGTGTCTGTGGTTATTTATGCATGTTTTCCATACCTTATACTTGATATTATTGTACTATTATACACTATTTATTTGAAAACTGGCTAATGATCCTACCAGTACACAATGGTGGTGTACTGATACTGCACTTGCTTGTCTTTTGGTGAGTCCAGGAAATCTACCAGCGACTGAGATGCGACCTCACCTTTAGCGCCGACGATTCCTGACTTTCAAGGGTGAGTTGCTTGATTAGAGCTACCTTGGGTTATCTTTAGAGTTTCAGTCCACTTGTTGCGGACTTAAAACTACTTCGTGTTTTCTTTTGGGGTTGCATCCCCATATTCTAGATATTGGTGTTGATGTTTGGTACAACGACTTTCAGTTCCTAGGTGGGATTTTTCGCAGGTTAATGATTATACTATAGTTTTTGCTTATTTTGATTGCTAGTTTACTTTCTGTTGCTGGTTTTAGGCTGTTAGTCTAGGAAAAGGGTTGAATTCTATTAGTTCGCTCATCCAGGGGTTGGGTGGGTGCCACTCACGATGGGTTGGGTTTTGACAAATATGGTTTCAGAGCCTAGGTTTGTTAATCTTGTCATACCAAACAGGTCTAGTAGAGTCTTGCGGAACGGTGTGGAGACGTCCGTACTTTTCTTCGAGAGGGTATGGGGCTTTAGGAAAACCATCTCTTCCTTCTTTCCTTCGTGCTATAACTTGATTCCAATTGGTATCTGGTGATACAAATTGGTATCTAATCTCATTCACTCTTCTGTCTGCAGATGGTTACTACAAGGAATAATGAAGCAAGTCCAGCGGTTCCAGCAACATGCCCGACAGTTCATGACAGAGGTAGGGGAAGGGGCAGGGGACGAGTTGGAGCCGCACCTGCCAGGGGTGGAGCTCGAGCTGCTATTGCACGTGAGGTAACCCCTCCCCTACCTCAGGATCATGTGGCTGAGGACATAGAAAAAGTGGTTGTAGAGGATGGAGGGCTCAAGCGGAGGTGGCACCAGTTGGGGGTGCAGGCCTTCCTACTATGACATCGGAAGCTTTTAAGCAGGAGTGGGATATTCTGAGTGGGTTTGTTGGTGCTGGAGCCATACCCGCAGCTTATGTAAATCAGGCCTTGGATACTCAGCCAACGGTTACTACAACACCCAGGATGGACGCAGCTTCAGGCACAAATGATCTCCTCAGACCAATGTTAGGCCCAGTGATGACAGGGAATATGCATGAGATACTGACTAAGTTCCTTAAGCTGAAACCTCCAACGTTTTAGGGTACAAACAAGGAGGATGCCTATGAGTTCATCCTGGATTGCCATGAGAGGTTACACAAGTTGGGTATTATACGTCAGCATGGGGTTGAGTTTGTCACTTTTCAGCTGCAGGGTGATGCCAAGCAGTGGTGGAGGTCTCATGTTAAGTGTCGGTCTTCTATTCTACCTCCACTGACTTGGGAGCGGCTCCACACGTTGTTTCTAGAGAAGTACGTTCCCCATACTCTGAGGGACAGAAAGAAGGATAAGTTTCTGAACTTAGAGCAGGGTAGCATATCGATTTTAGCTTATGAGGCTAAGTTCTATGCGTTGTCTCGTTTAGCTACACAATGTTGGGTTTCGAGGAGGAACGGGTCTGGTTATTCGTTAAGGGTCTGAATAGTGAACTGCAGGTACTGTCAGTGCATATGACTTCTTCAGGAAAGGGCTTTAATGATGTGGTGAATTATGTGAAGAAGATTGAGGGAGTCAGGCAAGAAGGGCAGGCTAAGGCTTTAGCTAAGAAGCCCCGGAATGAGGGAAACTATGGTGGTTCATACTCCAGGGGCCAGCATCAGCAGGGTTATCAGGCCCGTCCTATTCAGTCAGCTCGGCCAGCTACTACAGGTGGTCATCAGGGAACTTAGTCTTTAGCTCCTAGAGGCCAGGGAACGTCCTATACATCAGCTAGCAGACCTACTCTTGACCGTGGTTGCTTCCATTGTGGTGAGCTGGGCCACTTTAAGAGGGAGTGCCCACATAGGCAGACAGGTAATCAGGGTCAGCAACAGACTAGAGTAGTGGTTTCGGCAGGCAGAGGCGGTAATGCTAGGGGTCATCCACAGGGTAGGTGAGGTAATTTTTAGGGAGGTCGAGAAGACCGAGGGAATGGCGACGCAGGCAGGGGTGCGGCGCAACTGGCCCGAGAAGTTTCCCAGATTGATGATCAGGCTCATTGCTATGCTTTTCCAGAGAGGACCGAGGCGTAAGCCTCAGATGCAGTGATCACAGGTACTATTCTTGTCTGTGATAAAATGGCTTCAGTATTATTTGACCCAGGCTCTACGTATTCTTATATGTCTGTGAGTTTTGCTTTGGGGCTGGGTTTGACTTGTTATATCCTTGATTCCCCTATCTATGTTTCTACCCCTGTTGGAGAGTCAGTGATTGTGACTCATGTATATCGTGATTGTTCTGTTGTGTTTGTAGGGTTACATACTTGGGTAGACTTGGTAATTCTGGATATGGCTGATTTTGATATTATCTTGGGTATGACCTGGATATCTCCTTATCATGCTGTGTAAAACTGTAACACCAAGACTTTGGCTCTAGAAATTCTGAGTAAGGATAGACTAGAGTGGGAAGGTGTGTATAGGCCTAAGACAATTAAGATAATATCATTTCTCCAGGCTAGGAAGCTAGTGGGGAGGGGTGTCTAGCCTTCTTGGCTCATCTCCAGGATGACAGCGTGGAGTCCCCGCCTATTGAGTCAGTTCCAGTGGTTTCCGAATTTTTAGAGGTGTTTCCAGCGGACTTGCATGGTATGCCTCCGGACAGGAATATAGATTTTTGTATTGATTTGGAGCCAGGCCCTCATCCCATTTCCATTCCTCCGTATCGTATGGCTCTGGCAGAGTTAAGGGAACTTAAGACTCAGCTGCAGAAACTCCTAGATAAGGGATTTATACATCCTAGTGCTTTGCCTTGGGGTGCTCCAGTTTTATTTGTAAAGAAGAAGGATTGTAGTATGCGAATGTGCATAGATTATAGGCAGTTGAACAGAGTGACCATCCGGAATAAGTACTCTCTACCCCGTATAGATGATTTGTTTGACCAACTTCAGGGTGCATCAGTGTTCTCAAAAATTGACTTGAGGTCGGGGTACCATCAGTTAAAGATTAGACCTGAGGACATTCTGAAGACTGCTTTTTGGACTCGGTATGGGCACTACGAGTTTCTAGTAATGTTGTTTGGTTTGACCAATGCGCTGGCAGAATTCATGAGTTTGATGAATGGGGTGTTTAAGTCTTACTTGGATTCCTTCGTTATCGTGTTCATCGATGATATTTTGATCTACTCTAAGAGTAGGGAGGAGCACGCTAATCATCTTCGTATTGTGCTGAATATCTTGAGGCATCAAAAGCTTTATGCAAAATTCACTAAGTGTGAGTTTTGGTTGATTTCTGTGGCATTCTTGGGGCATGTAGTGTTAGAAAAAGGGGTGATGGTCGATCCCCAGAAAATTGAGGCAATCAAGAGTTTCGGCCTAGATCTGTGACCGAGGTGATGAGTTTTGTTAGGCTCGCGGGGTACTATCGGAGGTTTGTTATGAATTTTGCTTCTATTGCTACTCACCTGACCAGGCTGACATAGAAGGAGGTACCATTCGTGTGGTCTGACAAATGCGAGGAGAGCTTCCAAAAGCTCAAAACATTTTTGACCACAGCCACCATATTGTCCTTGCCGGTTGAAGGTAAAGACTTTGTTGTTTACTGTGATGCTTCACATTCTGGTTTGGGTGCTGTGTTGATGCAAAATAGGAATGTGATAGCCTATGCATCCAGGTAGTTGAAAGTGCATGAGAGGAATTACCCGACTCACAATTTAGAGTTGGCAGCGGTGGTTTTTGCATTGAAAATTTGGAGACACTACCTTTATAGTGTCAAGTGTGAGGTATTCAAAGATCATCGCAGTCTGCAACGCGTTTTCACTCAGAAGGATTTGAATCTGAGGTAGAGGAGGTGGATGGAGCTGTTGAAGGATTATGATGTGACCATTCATTACCATCCGAGTAAGGCTGATGTAGTGGCAGACGCGTTAAGCCAGAAAAATGTTAGCATGGGTAGCTTGGCTTATTTGGGGGTGTCCAAACGACCACTAGCTAAGGAGATTCAGGATTTGGAGGCCAAGTTGATGCACTTGGGTGTTTCAGATCAATGTGGGTTGTTGGCCAGCATTGAGGTCAAGGCCACCTTCATAGAGGAAATAAAGGCGAAACAGTTTCAGGATACGAAACTGGGTAAGTTGTGAGGTAAGGTAATATCCGGGGAGTCCAGAGATGTCATGTTAGACTCTGGTGGAGTGTTGCATTTCAGGGAGAGGATTTGTGTTCCTCGAGTTGATGATATAATTCATAGAATCTTAGCAGAAGCCCATGGTTCGCGGTACTCAATTCATCCGGGTGTGACCAAAATGTACAGGAACTTGAGGCAGCGTTACTGGTGGCCCGGGATGAAAAGGGACATAGTGGATTTTGTGTCCAAATGTCAGAACTGCCAGCAGGTCAAGTATGAACATCAGAGACCTGCAGGGCTACTTCAGAGAATGCCAATTCCAGAGTAGAAGTGGGAAAGGATAGCCATGGATTTCACGGTGGGTCTTCCCAAGACATTGGGGAAGCATGACTCAATTTGGGTCATTGTTGACAGGCTGACCAAGTCCGCTCATTTCATTCCGGTCAGGGTAGATTATAATTCACAGCAATTGGCTAAGATCTACATGAAGAAGATTGTGAGACTGCATGGGGTACCACTGTCCATCATTTCAGACAGGGTTATGCAGTTTTTTTCTAAGTTCTGGGGCAGGTTACATGAAGAGTTGGGTACACAACTCACTTTTAGCACAACCTTCCATCCTCAGACTGATGGTCAGTCGAAAAGGACGATCCAGGTATTGGAGGACATGTTAAGAGCATGTGTGATGGTCTTTGGGGGTCATTGGGACCAGTTTCTACCGTTGTGCAAATTCTCGTACAACAATAACTACCACTCCAGTATTGACATGGCACAGTTCGAGGCACTGTATGGGAGGAACTGCAGATCACCGGTTGGGTGGTTTGAGGAAGGCGATGTAAAGCCTCTGGGCGTAGACTTAGTGAAGGAAACGCAGGAAAAGGTAAGGGGCATACAAACCAAGTTGTTGGCTGCTCAAAGCAGGCAGAAGGAGTATGCAGACCGCAAGGTCCGGGACATAGATTTTCAGGCTAGTGAACAGGTATTGTTGAAGGTGTCACCAATGAAAGGGGTTATGTGGTTTGGTAAGAAGGGCAAGCTTAGCCCTCGGTTCATCGGTCCGTTTGAAGTTCTTGAAATTATGGGGCTAGTGGCTTACAGGTTAGCACTGCCACCTAGTTTGTCAGGCGTCCATCCGGTATTTTATGTATCCATTCTTAAGCGATACCATGGGGATAGGGATTACATCATCAAGTGGGATGAGGTACTTTTTGATAAGGATCTTCGTTATGAGGAGGAACCAGTTTTGATTCTTGCTCGGGATATCCGGAGGTTGAGGATAAAGGTGATTGATATGGTGAAGGTTCAGTGGAAGCATCGTTCAGGTAAGGAAGCCACTTGGGAAACTGAGAAGGACATGTGGGACAAGTACCCTCAACTATTTGAGGATTCAGGTACTATACTTCCTTCCTTTTATTTCCGTAATTTTGGGTTTGATCATTCGGGGATGAACGATGGGTAAATTGGTATCAGTTGTAAAGACCGGGTCCATCGTTATAGGTAGTTCAATCGTGCCAAGTTTTAGAGTTAGAAAACTCCGGGTTTGGGAGTTTGAAATTCTGGGCTAGGCTAGCCTCGGCCGGTTCTAGAGAGAGGTGGAGTCTAGGGAAATCCAGGTAAGGATTGGTCTTTGTGTCTTGTTTTAAGCTAGTTTTTCACGTAGCCAAGATATAAAGGAGTCCGGGGGACTTTTCAGAATCAAATTTGGGTAAGTAGAACTCTCGGAAGCGCGTTTGACGTGAAGGGGTTATTTTGGATCATCGGGGGAAGCAAGTGTGTTGTGAAATGGGCAAATTTTGGAGATTTTTGGACATTCTGTCCGTGATGAGTGCAACGGCTCCATCGTAGCGACCTCCTCAATATCGGTGGAAAATACCGCTATAGCGGTGGTTAAGGCGGTCAACACCCACTTAAGACCGCTATAGGGGAAATCGTCCACTATAGCGGGACCACTATAGAGGAGCGGGGACCGCTATAGCGGACCGACGGGTTTTTAATGCAGAAACTTCCCCAAAAATAGTTCAGTTTTCTACAATTCATTTTGAGAGAAGGGCTAGGCGATTTCAGGCATTTTTCCGTCAAAATTCTTCCCTAAGGTAAGGTTCTTGTTCCCCAATCTTTGTAATACATTTCCTATGTGGTAGAATTGCTAGGAGGGAACTTGGGGGAGGTTGGAATAACCTAGGAATGGTAGAATTCATCAAAGAAAGGGGATTCCAAGCATGTACGTTCTTGGGTGTTGATAAAAGTATGTTAAAATGATCATAGGTTGTTAAATTCTCTGTTTTATCCGTAAAAAATGGCGGAACTAGGAGGATTAATGGTGGGAAAGATTGCAAAAAGGGTGGGATAATCATGGGTGGCCTGGGGTTTAGGGATTTGGTATAATTCGGGTAATGTGCAGGCCTTGTGTGTTAATTGTATGTACTGTGTGTTGTTTTTAGACCAAGAACGAGAGAGAAATCTGGAACATGGGAAAGCTCGGGTCGAATAGAGCTTGGATCATTTTGATTTAGGTGATAGTTTACGATTTCGGTGAATGTTGTATATTCTTGTACTCATATCTAAGTGATTGTATGAATTACATTGCTTAGGGAAGTTGTGTAGGATGTCTAAGGTTCCTGTTTTACAGTCTGTGATTTGAACAATATTTGCTTGTTGGTTTACAAGTTATGTGTTCATGAATTTGACTGTGGATTATTGACATTCGGTTGGATCGAGTACCACGCCTGGTACGGGTATAACAAATAGTTGGCACAGGTACCACGCCTGGCATGGGTATAACAAATGGTTGGCACGGGTACCACGCTTGGTACGGTTTACTTTTGTTGCATCATTGCATTGTTATTATTGTGTTGCATTGATTGATATTGGTTTCATGAGTGGACCAGTATGCTTATTGAAATGTGTTATTGGTTTGGTGGTCCTTGAGAGGCCAGGGAAATTCTGGCTAACTGTTATGTTGGGCTTGGTTTAGGCCGGGTTGTTCATTAACATTTGTGTTGGTCTTGGTTTAGGCCAGGTTGATTCAAGGTACATGCGTGTAGTCTAGAGGGCATCCCAGGGTGGGTCCGGGCTAGATGGAAAGGTATAATTAATGGTATATGGTGGTGGCTTAGAGTTATGTGGTGGATTCATGCAGGAACAGGCTAAGTAGAGACTGGTAGTCTAAGTGTGTCTGTGGTTATTTATGCATGTTTTCCATACCTTATACTTGATATTGTTGTACAGTTATATACTGCTTATTTGAAAACTGGCTGATGATCCTACCAGTACATAGTGGTGGTGTACTAATACTGCACTTGCTTGTCTTTTAGTGAGTACAAGAAATCTTCCAGCGGCTGAGATGCGACTTCACCTTTAGCGCTGACGATTCCTGATTTTCTAGGGTGAGCTGCTTAATTCGAGCTACCTTCGGTTATCTTTAGAGTTTCAATCCACTTGTTTCAGACTTAAAACTACTTCGTATTTTCTTTTGGGGTTGCATCCTCGTATTCTAGATATTTGTGTTGATGTTTGGTACAACAACTTTCAGTTCCTAGGTGGAATTTTCCGCAGGTTAATGATTTTGTTATAGTTTTTGCTTATTTTGATTGCTAGTTTACTTTCAGTTGCTGGGTTTAGGCTGTTAGTCTAGACAAAGGTTTGAACTCTATTGGTTCGCTCATCCGGGGGTTAGGTGGGTGCCACTCATGATGGGTTGGGTCATGACAATAAGCAAATATCACAATTTAGCAACACAACCTGGTCCACTCATGTCATGCCCCGAGGCTACCCCCTAGACGTAACACGAGACTCGGGACCACAAGTGTCCCAAGTTAACCCTTGGTCATAGCATAACTCAGATAAATCAATAGATAAGCAAAACCATAATGGAAGATCCAAAATCCAATGTATAGATAATCAAGTCAAATAGAAATACATATCCAAAAGGAGACCCAAATACTATCTATGTCTGAAGAGCCTCTAACTGTCATAAAGAGTTGCTGGGATAAGACCCCAGCTAACTCGAGAATCTGGAATGAAAACATAAAGATGGACATTCTATCTCTAGACCTCGAATAATGAGGGCTCACCAAAGTTAGCTGAATGTCTGGCGTAGTCTAGCCACGAGTCTGAGGGTAGGTGCCTGAATCTGCATCGTAAAAGTATGCATCACAAAATGCGTCAGTACTATAGGATGTACTGAATATATGATATAAACAAGAATCTGAGATAAACATGCTAAATAAACTTGTAAAGCTGAAATCATGCTATAAGTGTAAAACTGAAATGCAAGAGACTCAATGCAATGCCAAAACAAGTTATACAAATATCATAGTAATCATAATAGTTCTGAAATCTGAAGGCAAAGAGTCAATGCATTTTAAAACCTGATACTGTTTCTGTGGGAGGTTCTCTAACCGACATAGACCATATGAGCTACAAAGAATCCGATGTATATGCTCCATCGGAAGGATCCGATATACCTTGCTAGGGTATAAAGGCTTGACTGTGGCATGATCACTAAATCTGATTCCCAACTGCAAGACTTAGAACTTACAGGGGCACGTAGTTCTGGGACTAAAGGTACTCTCACCCTGTCCAACTCAGTGCTAATACTACTCCCAAAACATATACATATAGCTCATAATACTGGTGACATGTCTGATGTCAAAACTGTTCATAACTTAGGTAGACATATCTGGATGCCAAACCTTTCATAAAACATAGGGACATATCTAATATGAAAAACTGTTGGAAAAGCATAAGGACAAATCTGATGTCATGCAATTAAGAAGTCATGAATCTTAAAGCTTTGCAAAACCATAATTCAAGATATACTTTCCTTTCTAATATCATAGCTTGAAGAATTAGGCATGTAATTTCATAAAAAATAGAGGACATGTTATGTAATGACCTGTTCTGTCATACTTAAAATATCTGGGATCAAGGTAGGTGCCTCTCATTTGTAATAAGAGTTAGGATTAATTTCTTAGTATGAGAGTACATTTGGTATGTACTAAGGTCTTACAATACTCCTAGCACAAAGTTAAGTTGAAAGTTTCCTTCTCGATTTAGTTTCGGGCTAAGTTCAAACTAGGGTCAACTTCAAACGTGCATTTCTCCTAGAATATAAGGAATAGGGGTCCCAATACCCACCAAATTAAATATCTCTGAGTCTTCTTTCCAACGCCACTAACCATTTATCAATCCACTTCCCGAGTAAAAGGTTATGACTATTTTACTGAAGACTATCCGTGCTGGAAAATTGACTCCACTGTAGCAGGATTTAGATTGCTATAGTGGTACCGCCGTAGTGGTTGGCAGTCTGCTATAGCGGAACGACGGAACCAGAAAGCCCAGAAACAGGTTTTATAATCCCATTCTCCCTTACTTAGTCAAAAATAAATAAGGGTTGCTTCAAAAACCCTACTAGGCTGCTCCAAATCTTGGGATCCAGGGGGAGTAGGGATTCCAACTAAAGGGATGCAAAACCATGGATTCAGGCCTGCAGAATCATCAGGGAATGCCTTCATAAAGCCAAAAGGGGCATGGAACAGCTGCTCGGCATCCAGGTAGGCTAGGTTTCTTCCAAAAAGTAGATTGACCACTTTCATTTTCTTATTATTGTGCAGAATGAAAGGGAGAATCCATGGTTAGGCCTTCAGACACAGAGTCTGGAGGAAATTGTTGATTTGTTGGATTAGTTGGAATGGTAGAATCGGGATAGTGTGTTGTGATATTCTAGGTATTGCTTAATTTGTGTGATTTTGCTAATAAATGCAGGAACTAAAATGTCGAGAAGGTTCGAGAAACCGGAAAGGGTTAGTAATTAACTAATGTACAAGGAACGGAAGTTTCGAAAAATGATTTGGCATAATTAGAATATCGTAATGACTGTGTTTCTAAGGCTAGGGGAAGTTTTCCCATGTTGTATCTCAGTCCTAGGAAGAGGGTCAGGAATAAAGGTATCTAATGGCATGTTTAAGGGGGTGATTCGGGGTTAGTCTCTGGACGGGATTTAACGGTTCATAGTGTACTCAAAATTGGGTAGGTGATGGTTATTGCTTCCTGTATGCACTGTATGTTTGTGTACTCTGGTCTAATTAATTGTCTGATGTTTGCATTGCTTAGGGAATGATTTAGTAATGTCTAAAAGGTCCTGTTTAACAGTATTGTGAATTGAATTGTGTATTTTGCTTGTTGGCTTACAAGTTAATTGTTCATTGTTTGTGACTGTGGATTGGTTTGACATTTGGTTGGCTCGGGTACCACGCCTGGTATGGGAATACTAACGGTGGCTTGGGTATCATGCCTGGTATGGGAATACTAACAATTGGCTTGGGTACCATGCCAGGTATGGGAATACTAACGGTTGGCTTAGGTACCACTCCTGGTACGGGATAACACTAATGGTTAGCTCGGGTACCACGCCTGGTACGAGTTTATTTTATTGTACTATTACATCTTTATTAATGGTTCTCTGAGTGAATCGGGTTGTGTTTATGAATTGTGTTATTGCATTTTTTGTCCTTGAGAGGCCGAGTTATTATATTGTGAGTTTGATCTTGGTGTAGGCTGGGTTGTTATATTATATTGTGAGTTTGGTCTTGGTGTAGGTCGGGTTATTATATTATATTGTGAGTTTGGTCTTGGTGTAGGTCGGGTTGTTATATTATGTTATTTGTTGGTCTTGGTGTAGGCCGGGTTGTTATATTATGTTATTAGTTTGTCTTGGTGCAGACTGGGTTATGATGTTGGTTATTAGTTGGGTCTTGGTGTAGACCAGGTTATTATGTTGGTTATTAGTTTGGTCTTGATGTAGGCTGGATTATTATGTTGGTTATTAGTTTGGTCTTGGTGTAGACCGGGTTATTATATTGGTTATTAGTTGGTCTTGGTGTAGACCAGGTTACTATATTGGTTATTAGTTTGGTCTTGGTGTAGAGCGGATTATTATGTTGGTTATTAGTTGGTCTTGGTGTAGACCGGGTTATTATGTTGATTATTAGTTGGTCTTGGTGTGGACCGGGTTTGCCATGTTAACACCTAGATGTGTTAGGGGGATTCGGGTGGGTCCGGACTATGTAAAGAGGTTATAAGTTCACAAATTATTGTCATTAAGTGTACTAATGGCGGTCAGGAATTATTATGGTTAATAAGATAAGGGTGGGTCTTGGTGTAGATCGAGGTAGTCTGTGGAATACTTAGGGTGGATGGAGGATCCTTGGAGGCTTCGGGTTATGTGATGTAATAAAAGGGATTTAGATGTAACTTTGTTGTTGTCATTGATGGTGTCAATGGTCGTTAGTAGGATTCTATATGATTGGTATATTAGGAGGAAGACTGAGAGTCTGGGGTGTAGTTACTAGCTAATATAAACAGGTTGAAAAGTTGTCCTAGAGGTCCTGGAAAGGTCCGGACAATGGTGGGTAATACTACGGGCATAAGTGGTTTGGTGGGGAAGTTGGCCAGATTAAGTCTAGATATTTAGTCAAGGTAGTTGACTGGGGTAAAGCTTAAAGTGATACTTGGGAAGTCTAGGTGACAAGGAGACTTGAGAAGTCTAGTTATGAGTGAGACTTGAAAAGTCCTAGATGTCAGGGTCAAGACTAGGGCGGTGGAGTTGGCAGCGAAAGGTTAGGAAGGTCGGTTCCGAAAGAGGGGATTGATAAAAGTGATGTTGAAAAGGGGTGAAGCATTTACCTTGTGCATTTTATCTTGATTTTTATATGATGGTAGGAGTGAATTTGGGTTAGCCGATGATGCCTACCAGTACATGTGTTTGTACTGATTCTACTCTTGCTATACCTTTTTGGGTATAGTCTGGTTTCAGGGTTGGTGATATTTCATAGGTTCAGGATTGCGGTGATCTTCCAACAGCTCCTACTTCTTTCTATGGTGGGATTTATGTCCATTTTATGTTATAAGCTCATCTTGTAGAAGCTCTTGTATTGGCTTAGACTAGGTTCTGGGGAGGTTGTGTTATATTGTTAGTAAATTTTCGCAAGTTCTAAAGGTTGTTATTTTTTGAAAGTTGTTGTATAAAGATTTTCCAAATATTTGTAAAAGGATTTCTCATGTATAAAAGGGACTTACTTAATAGTTATTTTCTTTTCAACATTGCCTGTTGGTTCGGGTGGTATCCTAACTAGGTGAATTAGAGTAGGTGCCCGCACAGCCCGGTAGTTTGGTCGTGACAAATAGTATCAGAGCCCAGGTTACCAGTCTCTCAGTACAAGAGCAAACTATCGAATAGAGTCCCGTGGATTGGTGTGTTGACGTCCACATCTAATCCTAGGGAAGCTATGAAGCATTCTAGGAAACACTTCTCTTCTTTTATTCCTTTTCGTATGGTTTCGTTACTTGCTTGTATGGGTTGAGTCCAATTGGTATCTCTCGATTCCAATTGGTATCTCAACAAGGTGAAGGATGCCATTGGACTCCGGGTATGACAAACAAGCAAGAAGGATTAGAACCGGGAAGGTTCCAATTGGTATCTGGCCTGAGAGGCTATGGTAAGGCATAGGTGATTGGCTAAGGGTCATCCATGGGATGGATATTAAGTAATTGTTGTGGTGTGATTTTTGTGTAACTTTAAATTGAAGTGTTTGTGTATTACAATGTTGGCATGATTTACTGATTCATATATGATTATTGCCTGGTTATGAAATTATGAGTCTTAAGGAAATGGTAATTGATTCTTGGTATGATTGAGTATGATTAAGTACTGAGTGTGCTTGGAGTTAGAATTACATGTAAAATTTTCAAGTAAAGGGCTCATCATTGGTTAATATGGTGAGGGGAAAATGATTATGATTGTAGGGAAACTTCAGTTTCAGGATAATCGGGACTTGGTTGGGAACCAAGGGACTAGGGGATTATTCGTGCTTGATAGGAAGTGTATTGTTAAGAATAATTGCTTGCATAATTCTCTTGTTGATTTATGATAATTAATGCTAAGTTTCAGTCTGTGTAGTGTCGGGAATGGTCGTGAGGGTTGTTTAAGACCATGGCGGGATTAACGGGATTAAACAATGTTAACAGGGAAGGGGAATGAGAGAATTGTTTTCCAGAGAATGGTAAATTTAATTTTCTGGGCTACTACTTTTGGGGTTGCCATAGCAGTGTGCAAGTCGCTATAGTGGGATGGGCAGGGCATAATCCCTGTCCTGTTTTTCCCTTGTTTTGTCTTTCATTCCCGGGTCTTTTTAAATTGCTATTTGAACTGTGAGCTATTGCAGGAATTATTTAGCAACCATGCGCAATAAGAGGAAAGAGTAGATATGATAGCCCGGTATTGGTGAAATTATGATTTACCACTGGTGGGAATAGTCACCTAAGTAGAATTTGGCAAAATAACCCATAATTGACTGAGTAGTGTTGGACATTGCTCATAGGCTTATGTCATGAGGGTGATTTGGCTGGTTTATTATTGATGATCCTTAGTGGTAGGGTCAGTTGAGGGAGTAGGGTTATTTAATGGAGTCTTGAACATTGTTATCCCTCTGGCTGGTTATGATAATACCGGTATTACTACTCATTAAGTGGTGAAGGTGTGCTCGCCATAGCATTGGTTAGGGTGTAAGTGCCCGGATAGAAATTCCCCCTAAGACTAGAGTTGACGAAAACCTCAAGCTAGGATGAGTTCCAATGAAATTTTCACTGCTGCATGGTTTAGAGATACGTGGTGTCTCGGGGCATAGTGTTGAAAGGGTAAGATGATACTATGATATGTGAGGGGTTTAGTACCCGAAGAAAGCTTCCAGGATGGAGTTCGGGTTAAAAAAAAACTTCCGGTTGAGGAGTTAGAAATCTCGGGCTAGGCTAGTCTCGGATGAATTCTGAGCAAGGTAAGGTCTAGGGAAATCCGGGTGTATATTGGGTGTTATATCTTGGGTCGAGCTAGTTTTTTCGTTAGCCAAGACCTTAAGGAGTTCGTGGGACTTTTCAAAATCAAATTTGGGTAAGTAGAACTCTCGGTATGTGGTCTGACGTGAAGGGGTTGTTCTGGAACGTCAGGAATTTAAGTGTGTTATAAAATAGGCACTTTTGGGGAACTTTACGATATTCTGTCCTGTTTCAACCACTGTGGCGGTTGACACATTGCTATTGCGACCTCCGTTATAGCAGAAAAATTACTTCTATAGCGGAGTGCTGACGGCTATAGCGGGCTGGGTCGCCACCCTAGGGTCAAGGCTAGGGTGGTGGAGTTGGTAGCGAAAGGTTAGGAAGTTCGGTTCCGAAAGAGGGGATTGATAAAAGTGATGTTGAAAAGGGGTGAAGCATTTACCTTGTGCATTTTATCTTGATTTTTATATGATGGTAGGAGTGAATTTGGGTCAGCCGATGATGCCTACCAGTACATGTGTTTGTACTGATTCTACTCTTGCTATACCTTTTTGGGTATAGTCTGGTTTCAGGGTTGGTGATATTTCATAGGTTCAGGATTGCGGTGATCTTCCAACAGCTCCTACTTCTTTCTATGGTGGGATTTATGTCCATTTTATGTTATAAGCTCATCTTGTAGAAGCTCTTGTATTGGCTTAGACTAGGTTCTGGGGAGGTTGTGTTATATTGTTAGTAAATTTTCGCAAGTTCTAAAGGTTGTTATTTTTTGAAAGTTGTTGTATAAAGATTTTCCAAATATTTGTAAAAGGATTTCTCATGTATAAAAGGGACTTACTTAATAGTTATTTTCTTTTCAACATTGCCTGTTGGTTCGGGTGGTATCCTAACTAGGTGAATTAGAGTAGGTGCCCGCACAGCCCGGTAGTTTGGTCGTGACAAATAGTATCAGAGCCCAGGTTACCAGTCTCTCAGTACAAGAGCAAACTATCGAATAGAGTCCCGTGGATTGGTGTGTTGACGTCCACATCTAATCCTAGGGAAGCTATGAAGCATTCTAGGAAACACTTCTCTTTTTTTATTCCTTTTCGTGTGGTTTCGTTACTTGCTTGTATGGGTTGAGTCCAACTGGTATCTCTCGATTCCAATTGGTATCTCAACAAGGTGAAGGATGCCATTGGACTCCGGGTATGACAAACAAGCAAGAAGGATTAGAACCGGGAAGGTTCCAATTGGTATCTGGCCTAAGAGGCTATGGTAAGGCATAGGTGATTGGCTAAGGGTCATCCATGGGATGGATATTAAGTAATTGTTGTGGTGTGATTTTTGTGTAACTTTAAACTGAAGTGTTTGTGTATTACAATGCTGGCATGATTTACTGATTCATATATGATTATTGCCTGGTTATGAAATTATGAGTCTTAAGGAAATGGTAATTGATTCTTGGTATGATTGAGTATGATTAAGTACTGAGTGTGCTTGGAGTTAGAGTTACATGTAAAATTTTCAAGTAAAGGGCTCATCATTGGTTAATATGGTGAGGGGAAAATGATTATGATTGTAGGGAAACTTCAGTTTCAGGATAATCGGGACTTGGTTGGGAACCAAGGGACTAGGGGATTATTCGTGCTTGATAGGAAGTGTATTGTTAAGAATAATTGCTTGCATAATTCTCTTGTTGATTTATGATAATTGATGCTAAGTTTCAGTCTGTGTGGTGTCGGGAATGGTCTTGAGGGTTGTTTAAGACCATGGCAGGATTAACGGGATTAAACAATGTTAACAGGGAAGGGGAATGAGAGAATTGTTTTCCAGAGAATGGTAAATTTAATTTTCTGGGCTACTACTTTTGGGGTTGCCATAGCAGTGTGCAAGTCGCTATAGTGGGATGGGCAGGGCATAATCCCTGTCCTGTTTTTCCCTTGTTTTGTCTTTCATTCCCGGGTCTTTTTAAATTGCTATTTGAACTGTGAGCTATTGCAGGAATTATTTAGCATCCATGCGCAATTAGAGGAAAGAGTAGATATGATAGCCCGGTATTGGTGAAATTATGATTTACCACTGGTGGGAATAGTCACCTAAGTAGAATTTGGCAAAATAACCCATAATTGACTGAGTAGTGTTGGACATTGCTCATAGGCTTATGTCATGAGGGTGATTTGGCTGGTTTATTATTGATGATCCTTAGTGGTAGGGTCAGTTGAGGGAGTAGGGTTATTTAATGGAGTCTTGAACATTGTTATCCCTCTGGCCGATTATGATAATACCGGTATTACTACTCATTAAGTGGTGAGGGTGTGCTCGCAATAGCATTGGTTAGGGTGTAAGTGCCCGGATAGAAATTCCCCCTAAGACTAGAGTTGACGAAAACCTCAAGCTAGGATGAGTTCTAATGAAATTTTCACTGCTGCATGGTTTAGAGATACGTGGTGTCTCGGGGCATAGTGTTGAAAGGGTAAGATGATACTATGATATGTGAGGGGTTTAGTACCCGAAGAAAGCTTCCAGGATGGAGTTCGGGTTAAAAAAAAACTTCCGGTTGAGGAGTTAGAAATCTCGGGCTAGGCTAGTCTCGGATGAATTCTGAGCAAGGTAAGGTCTAGGGAAATCCGAGTGTATATTGGGTGTTATATCTTGGGTCGAGCTAGTTTTTCCGTTAACCAAGACCTTAAGGAGTTCGTGGGACTTTTCAAAATCAAATTTGGGTAAGTAGAACTCTCGGTATGTGGTCTGACGTGAAGGGGTTGTTCTGGAACGTCAGGAATTTAAGTGTGTTATAAAATAGGCACTTTTGGGGAACTTTACGATATTCTGTCCTGTTTCAACCACTATGGCGGTTGACACATTGCTATTGCGACCTCCGTTATAGCAGAAAAATTACTTCTATAGCGGAGTGCTGACGGCTATAGCGGGCTGGGTCGCCACCCTAGGGTCAAGGCTAGGGTGGTGGAGTTGGCAGCGAAAGGTTAGGAAGTTCGGTTCCGAAAGAGGGGATTGATAAAAGTGATGTTGAAAAGGGGTGAAGCATTTACCTTGTGCATTTTATCTTGATTTTTATATGATGGTAGGAGTGAATTTGCGTCAGCCGATGATTCCTACCAGTACATGTGTTTGTACTGATTCTACTCTTGCTATACCTTTTTGGGTATAGTCTGGTTTCAGGGTTGGTGATATTTCACAGGTTCAGGATTATGGTGATCTTCCAACAGCTCCTACTTCTTTCTATGGTGGGATTTGTGTCCATTTTATGTTATAAGCTCATCTTGTAGAAGCTCTTGTATTGGCTTAGACTAGGTTCTGGGGAGGTTGTGTTATATTGTTAGTAAATTTTCGCAAGTTCTAAAGGTTGTTATTTTTTGAAAGTTGTTGTCTAAAGATTTTCCAAATATTTGTAAAAGGATTTCTCATGTATAAAAGGGACTTACTTAATGGTTATTTTCTTTTCAACATTGCCTGTTGGTTCGGGTGGTATCCTAACTAGGTGAATTAGAGTAGGTGCCCGCACAGCCTGGTAGTTTGGTCGTGACAAATAGTATCAGAGCCCAGGTTACCAGTCTCTCAGTACAAGAGCAAAATATCGAATAGAGTCCCGTGGATTGGTGTGTTGATGTCCACATCTAATCCTAGGAAAGCTATGAAGCATTCTAGGAAACACTTCTCTTCTTTTATTCCTTTTCGTGTGGTTTCGTTACTTGCTTGTATGGGTTGAGTCCAATTGGTATCTCTCGATTCCAATTGGTATCTCAACAAGGTGAAGGATGCCATTGGACTCCGGGTATGACAAACAAGCAAGAAGGATTAGAACCGGGAAGGTTCCAATTGGTATCTGGCCTGAGAGGCTATGGTAAGGCATGGGTGATTGGCTAAGGGTCATCCATGGGATGGATATTAAGTAATTGTTGTGGTGTGATTTTTGTGTAACTTTAAACTGAAGTGTTTGTGTATTACAATGCTGGCATGATTTACTGATTCATATATGATTATTGTCTGGTTATGAAATTATGAGTCTTAAGGAAATGGTAATTGATTCTTGGTATGATTGAGTATGATTAAGTACTGAGTGTGCTTGGAGTTAGAATTACATGTAAAATTTTCAAGGAAAGGGCTCATCATTGGTTAATATGGTGAGGGGAAAATGATTATGATTGTAGGGAAACTTCAGTTTCAGGATAGTCGGGACTTGGTTGGGAACCAAGGGAACTAGGGGATTATTCGTGCTTGATAGGAAGTGTATTGTTAAGAATAATTGCTTGCATAATTCTCTTGTTGATTTATGATAATTGATGCTAAGTTTCAGTCTGTGTAGTGTCGGGAATGGTCTTGAGGGTTGTTTAAGACCATGGCAGGATTAACGGGATTAAACAATGTTAACAGGGAAGGGGAATGAGAGAATTGTTTTCCAGAGAATGGTAAATTTTCTAGGCTACTACTTTTGGGGGTTGCCATAGTAGTGTGCAGGTCGCTATAGCGGGATGGGCAGGGCATAATCCCTGTCCTGTTTTTCCCTTGTTTTGTCTTTCATTCTCGGGTCTTTTTAAATTGCTATTTGAACTGTGAGCTATTGCAGGAATTATTTAGCAACCATGCGCAATAAGAGGAAAGAGTAGATATGATAGCCCGGGGTATTGGTGAAATTATGATTTACCACTGGTGGGAATAGTCACCTATGTAGAATTTGGCAAAATAACCCATAATTGACTGAGTAGTGTTGGACATTGCTCATAGGCTTATATCATGAGGGTGATTTGGCTGGTTTATTATTGATGATCCTTAGTGGTAGGGTCAGTTGAGGGAGTAGGGTTATTTAATGGAGTCTTGAACATTGTTATCCCTCTGGTCGGTTATGATAATACCGGTATTACTACTCATTAAGTAGTGAGGGTGTGCTCGCCATAGCATTGGTTAGGGTGTAAGTGCCCGGATAGAAATTCCCCCTAAGACTAGAGTTGACGAAAACCTCAAGCTAGGATGAGTTCCAATGAAATTTTCACTGCTGCATGGTTTAGAGATACGTGGTGTCTCGGGGCATAGTGTTGAAAGGGTAAGATGATACTATGATATGTGAAGGGTTTAGTACCCGAAGAAAGCTTCCAGGATGGAGTTTGGGTTAAAAAAAACTTCCAATTGAGGAGTTATAAATCTCGGGCTAAGCTAGCCTCGGATGAATTCTGAGCAAGGTAAGGTCTAGGGAAATCCGGGTGTAGATTGGGTGTTATATCTTGGGTCGAGCTAGTTTTTATGTTAGCCAAGACCTTAAGGAGTTCGGGGGACTTTTCAAAATCAAATTTGGGTAAGTAGAACTCTCGGTATGTGGTCTGACGTGAAGGTGTTGTTCTGGAACATCAGGAATTTAAGTGTGTTATAAAATAGACACTTTTGGGGAACTTTACGATATTCTGTCCTGTTTCAACCACTATGGCGGTTGACACATTGCTATTGCGACCTCCGCTATAGCAGAAAAATTACTGCTATAGCGGAGTGCTGACGGCTATAGCGGGCTGGGTCGCCACCCTAGGGTCAAGGCTAGGGTGGTGGAGTTGGCAGCGAAAGGTTAGGAAGGTCGGTTCCGAAAGAAGGGATTGATAAAAGTGATGTTGAAAAGGGGTGAAGCATTTACCTTGTGCATTTTATCTTGATTTTTATATGATGGTAGGAATGAATTTGGGTCACCCGATGATGCCTACCAGTACATGTGTTTGTACTGATTCTACTCTTGCTATACCTTTTTGGGTATAGTTTGGTTTCAGGGTTGGTGATATTTCACAGGTTCAGGATTGTGGTGATCTTCCAGCAGCTCCTACTTCTTTCTATGGTGGGATTTGTGTCCATTTTATGTTATAAGCTCATCTTATAGAAGCTCTTGTATTGGCTTATAATAGGTTCTGGGGAGGTTGTGTTATATTGTTAGTAAATTTTCGCAAGTTCTAAAGGTTGTTATTTTTAGAAAGTTGTTGTATAAAGATTTTCCAAATATTTGTAAAAAGATTTCTCATGTATAAAAGGGACTTACTTAATGGTTATTTTCTTTTCAACATTGCATGTTGGTTCGGGTGGTATCCTAACTAGGTGAATTAGAGTAGGTGCCCGAACAGCCCGGTAGTTTGGTCGTGACAAATGGTATCAGAGCCCAGGTTACCAGTCTCTCAGTACAAGAGCAAAATATCGAATAGAGTCTCGTGGATTGGTGTGTTGACGTCCACATCTAATCCTAGGGAAGCTATGAAGCATTCTAGGAAACACTTCTCTTCTTTTATTCCTTTTTGTGTGGTTTCGTTACTTGCTTGTATGGGTTGAGTCCAATTGGTATCTCTCGATTCCAATTGGTATCTCAACAAGGTGAAGAATGCCATTGGACTCCGGGTATGACAAACAAGCAAGAAGGATTAGAACCGGAAAGGTTCCAATTGGTATCTGGCCTAAGAGGCTATGGTAAGGCATGGGTGATTGGCTAAGGGTCATCCATGGGATGGATATTAAGTAATTGTTGTGGTGTGATTTTTGTGTAGCTTGAAACTGAAGTGTTTGTGTATTACAATGCTGGCATGATTTACTGATTCATATATGATTGTTGCCTGGTTATGAAATTATGAGTCTTAAGGAAATGGTAATTGATTCTTGGTATGATTGAGTATGATTAAGTACTGAGTGTGCTTGGAGTTAGAATTACATGTAAAATTTTCAAGGAAAGGGCTCATCATTGGTTAATATGGTGAGGGGAAAATGATTATGATTGTAGGGAAACTTCAGTTTCAGGATAGTCGGGACTTGGTTGGGAACCAAGGGAACTAGGGGATTATTCGTGCTTGATAGGAAGTGTATTGTTAAGAATAATTGCTTGCATAATTCTCTTGTTGATTTATGATAATTGATGCTAAGTTTCAGTCTGTGTAGTGTCGAGAATGGTCTTGAGGGTTGTTTAAGACCATGGCGGGATTAACGGGATTAAACAATGTTAACAGGGAAGGGGAATGAGAGAATTTTTTTTCAGAGAATGGTAAATTTTCTGGGCTACTACTTTTGGGGGTTGCCATAGCAGTGTGCAAGTCGCTATAGCGGGATGGGCATGGCATAATCCCTGTCCAGTTTTTCCCTTGTTTTGTCTTTCATTCCCGGGTCTTTTTAAATTGCTATTTGAACTATGAGCTATTGCAGGAATTATTTAGCATCCATGCGCAATAAGAGGAAAGAGTAGATATGATAGCCCGGGGTATTGGTGAAATTTTGATTTACCACTGGTGGGAATAGTCATCTATGTAGAATTTGGCAAAATAACCCATAATTGACTGAGTAGTGTTGGACATTGCTCATAGGCTTATGTCATGAGGGTGATTTGGCTGGTTTATTATTGATGATCCTTAGTGGTAGGGTCAGTTGAGGAAGTAGGGTTATTTAATGGAGTCTTGAACATTGTTATCCCTCTGGTCGGTTATGATAATACCGGTATTACTACTCATTAAGTGGTGAGGGTGTGATCGCCATATCATTGGTTAGGGTGTAAGTGCCCGGATAGAAATTCCCTCTAAGACTAGAGTTGACGAAAACCTCAAGCAAGGATGAGTTCCAATGAAATTTTCACTGCTGCATGGTTTAGAGATATATGGTGTCTCGAGGCATAGTGTTGAAAGGGTAAGATGATACTATTATATGTGAGGGGTTTAGTACTCGAAGAAATCTTCCAGGATGGAGTTCGGGTTAAAAAAAAACTTCCGGTTGAGGAGTTAGAAATCTCGAGCTAGGCTAGTCTCGGATGAATTCTGAGCAAGGTAAGGTCTAGGGAAATCCGGGTGTAGATTGGGTGTTATATCTTGGGTCGATCTAGTTTTTCCGTTAGCCAAGACCTTAAGGAGTTCGGGCAACTTTTCAAAATCAAATTTGGGTAAGTAGAACTCTCGGTATGTGGTCTGACGTGAAGGGGTTGTTCTGGAACGTCAGGAATTTAAGTGTGTTATAAAATAGGCACCTTTGGGGAACTTTACCACATTCTGTCCTGTTTCAACCACTATGGTGGTTGACACATTGCTATTGCGACCTCCGCTATAGCAAAAAAATTACTGCTATAGCGGAGTGCTGACGGCTATAGCGGGCTGGGTCGCCACAACGAGTTTCGATTCCTCGTAACGTGGAAATTAAGTTTTGGTCCATCATGTTTGAAACCCTTTTGCTCTGGTATTTCAATGAGGCCCCAAATTTCTTGGGCACTCGAGGAGGAGTAATCTAACTGATCTCGTACAGCTCGAAGGAAGAAATTCCTTGACAGAGCAGAATCAAATTAAATTTTGGTTGAGCTTGGGTACACCCGGAGGATTTGAGAGTTTGGTGGATCGTGTAAGGCTATTTCTACACTTTCATGGTAGAGCGGTAAGGTTCTAAGGGCTGGTTCATTCTTTTCCTTTTGCCTTAGAGATCGTTCGAGGATGAACAATGGGTAAATTGGTATCTGTTGTAAAGACCTATTCCGTCATTACTAAAAATATCTAGGATCAAGGAAGGTACCTCTCATTTGTAATAAGAGTTAGGATTAATTCCTTAGTATGAGAGTACATTTGTTATGTACTAAGGTCTTACAATACTCCTAGCACAAAGTTAAGTTGAAAGTTTCCTTATCGATTTAGTTTCGGGCTAAGTTCAAACTAGGGCAAACTTCAAACGTGCATTCCTCCTAGAATATAAGGATTTAGGGGTCCCAATACCCACCAAATTAAAGATCTCTGAGTCTTCTTTACAACTCCACCAACCGTTCATCAATCCGCTTCCTGAGTAAATGGTTACAACTGTTTTACTAAAGATTGTTCGTGCTGAAAAATTGACTCCGCTGTAGCGGGATTTAGATCGCTATTGTGGTATCGCCGTAGCGATTGGCAGTCCGCTATAGTGGAACGACGGAATCAGAAAGCCCAGAAATGGGTTTTATAATCCCATTCTCCCTTCCTTAGTCAAAAAGAGATGAGGATTGCTCCAAAAACCCTCCTAGGCTGCTCCAAAGCTTGGGAGCCATGGGTGGAGGGATTCCAGCTAAAGGGATGCGAAACCACGGATTTTGGGCCTGCAGAATCATCAGGGAATGCCTTTACGGAGCCAAAAAGGGCATGGAATAGCTGCTCGGCATCCAGGTAGTCTAGGTTTCTTCTAAAGAGTAGATTGACCGCTTTTATTTTCTTATTATTGTGTAGAATGAAAGGCAGAATCCATGGTAAGGCCTTCGGGCATGGAGTCTGGAGGAAATTATTGATTTGTTGGATTAGTTGGAATGGTAGAATCGGGATAGTGTGTTGTGATATTCTAGGCATTGCTTAATTTGTGTGATTTTGCTAATAAATGCGGGAACTAGAATGTCGGGGAGGTTCGGGGAACCGGAAAGGATTAGTGTTTAACTAATGTGCAAGGAACAAAAGTTCCGGAAAACAATTTGGTATAATTAGAATGTCGTAATGACTGTGTTTCTAAGGCTATGGGATGTTTTCCCATGTTGTATCTCGGTCCTAGGAAGAGGGTCAGGAATAAAGGTATCTAATGGTATGTTTAAAGGGATGATTCGGGGTTAGTCTCTGGACGAGATTTAACGGTTAATAGTGTACTCGGGATTGGGTAGGTGATGGTTATTGCTTCCTCTATGCATTGTATGTTTGTGTACTTTAGTCTAAGTAATTGTCTGATGTTTGCATTGCTTAGGGAATAATTTAGTAATGTCTAAAGGTCTTGTTTAACAGTCTTGTGAATTTGAACTGTGTATTTTGCTTGTTGGTTTACAAGTTGATTGTTAATTATTTGTGACTGTGGATTGGTTTGACATTCGGTTGGCTCGGGTACCACGCCTGGTAAGAGAATAGTAATGGTTGGCTTGAGTACCAAGCCTGGTATGAGAATACTAATGGTTGGCTCGGGTACCACGCCTGGTACGGGAATACTAATGGTTGGCTCGGGTACCACGCCTTGTATGGGATAACACTAGCGGTTGGCTTGGGTACCACGCCTGGTATGGGTTTATTTTATTGTATTGTTGCATTTTTATTAATGGTTCTCTGAGTGAACCGGGTTGTGTTTATGAATTGTGTTATTACATTTTTGGTCCTTGAGAGGCCGGGTTATTATTTTGTGAGTTTGGTCTTGTTGTAGGTTGGGTTGTTATATTATATTGTTAGTTTGGTTTTAGTGTAGGCGGGGTTATTATATTATATCGTGAGTTTGATCTTGGTGTAGGCTGGGTTGTTATATTATGTTATTAGTTGGTCTTGGTGTAGGCCGGGTTGTTATATTATGTTATTAGTTGGTCTTGGCGCAGATCGGGTTATGATATTGGTTATTAGTTGGGTCTTGGTGTAGACCAGGTTATTATGTTGGTTATTAGTTTGTTCTTGGTGTAGGCCGGGTTATTATGTTGGTTATTAGTTTGGTATTGGTGTAGACTGGGTTATTAGTTTGGTTATTAGTTGGTCTTGGTGTAGATCGGGTTACTATGTTTGTTATTAGTTTGGTCTTGGTGTAGACCGAATTATTATGTTGGTTATTAGTTGGTCTTGGTGTAGACCAGGTTATTATGTTGATTATTAGTTGGTCTTGGTGTGGACCGGGTTTGCCATGTTAACACCTAGATGTGTTAGGGGGATCCGAGTGGGTCCGGACTATGTAAAGAGGTTATAAGTTCACAAATTATTGTCATTAAGTGTACTAATGGCGGTCAGGAATTATTATGGTTATTAAGCTAAGGGTGGGTCTTGGTGTAGACCAGGGTAGTCTGTGGAATACTTAGGGTGGATGGAGGATCCTTGGAGGGTCCGGGTTATGTGATGTAATAAAAGGGATTTAGATGTAACTTTGTTGTTGTCATTGAAGGTGTCAATGGTCGTTAGTAGGATTCTATATGATTGGTATATTAGAAGGAAGACTGAGTCTGGGGTGTAGTTACTAGCTAATATAAATAGGTTGAAAAGTTGTCCTGGAAAGGTCCGGACAATGGTGGGTAATACTACGGGCATAAGTGGTTTGGTGGGGAAGTTGGCCGGATTAAGTCTGGATATTTAGTCAAGGTAGTTGACTGGGGTAAAGGTTAAAGTGATACTTGGAAAATCTAGGTGACAAGGCGACTTGAGAAGTCTAGTTATGAGTGAGACTTGGGAAGTCCTAGATGTCAGGGTCAAGGCTAGGGTGGTCGAGTTGGCAGCGAAAGGTTAGGAAGGTCGGTTCCGAAAGAGGGGATTGATAAAAGTGATGTTGAAAAAGGGTGAAGCATTTACCTTGTGCATTTTATCTTGATTTTTATATGATGGTAGGAGTGAATTCGGGTCAGCCGATGATGCCTACCAGTACGTGTGTTTGTACTGATTCTACTCTTGCTATACCTTTTTAGGTATAGTCTGGATGCATGGTTGGTGATGTTTTACAGGTTCAGGATTGCGGTGATCTTCCAGCAGCTCCTACTTCCTTCTATTGTGGGAGTTGTGTCCACCTTATGTTATATGATCATCTTGTAGAAGCCCTTGTACTTGCTTAGACTAGGTTCCGGGGAGGTTGTGTTATATTGTTAGTAAATTTCTGCAAGTTCTAAAGGTTGTTATTTTTCGAAAGTTGTTGTATAAAGATTTTCCAAATATTTGTAAAAGGATTTCTCATGTATAAAAGGGACTTACTTAATGGTTATTTTCTTTTCCGCATTGCCTATTGGTTCGGGTGGTAAGGGTTCTCCTATCTAGGTGTATTAGAGTAGGTGCCTGCATGGCCCGGTAGTTGGGTCATGACATGTTATCTAAACATACCAATTTTACTTGAAGACATGCAATTCAATGATATCATGCTAAAATTCATCATCAACATATGGGTTCAATTAAATCATAGATATATAATAAAAAATCATGAATTGATGCCTTAAGAGAAGACCCACAACTTTTTCCCCAATTTGAGTAAGAACCCTAATTTAGAAATCTATAAATTCAATTTAGAAGATTGGGGTTTTGGGCGTAAGGGTGGAGGGAATTCCTTATTGAATACCCACATACCTTGATTGAAGCTAACCCAACTGAAATTGAAAATATATGAAGGCTTGAACTTGGAGCTTTGGAGAGGTTTTATGACCAGAAATTCTTTCTTGATTCTCTTTTCCCTCTTTGGAAGATGAGTGAGGTAATGAGAAGGGACTTAGGCTAATAGGTTTAGAAATCATGCTAAGAATGTCCAAAATGACCTCACTTAGGAGTTAAAAGGATAGAAATTGACTAAAATACCCCTGGGACATAATTAGGAAAAATTGGAAAAAGTTGACTTTCAGGGACCACAGATGAATTCCACGAGTTGTAGACCAAACCACGGCTTGTGATTTCCATTCGTGATTCCTGGCCAAAGGAACAGGCTGCAGAAGCCAAACTATGGGTCAACAGGACGGACCCATATAATAGATTATGGCTCGTAGACCCAAGTCGTGATTCTTAGGGACATAGATGGCCTTTGATCAGGTTCTACGAGTCAACAGGACGGTCCGTAGACTTGACCCGTGGTTCCTGAGAATCAGTCAGTCCTCAGGTCTGGTACCACAAATTGATAGGATAGGCCGTAGACTGAACTACGGTCCATAGAACCAACTCATGGTTCTCAGATCAGAGTCTAAACTTGGCAGACTTAAATTACGGCTCCATTTCACGACCCGTGGTTCAGACCACGGTTCGTGGTTTGGACCCGTAAACCCTGAAAAGCTGAAATTTTTCTGAGATTCTGAGTTTAAAAGCTGAATAAGTTTTTGGGGTGTTACAATATCTCCCCCTTGGGATCATTCATCCTCGAATGAAGACTAAATAAGGGAAAACTAAAGAGAAAACAACCCAACCAATCAACAATACATAAAATCTGAAGAACAACCATGATAACTGAGCTTGTAACTAAAAACATGACTGAATCAACTTCGAAAAATATGCATGCATACTAAGATCATGAGGGAAACTAATGGAATAGGGTGGAATAGACATGATAATGAGGAAACTACTACCTCAAACTGAAATGGAGTCGGAAGGGAAGAGATGAGGGTACTTGGCTTTCATGGCTGATTCTGCTTCCCAAGTAGCTCCCTTAACAAGTTGATTTCTCTAAAGGACTTTTATCGAAGCGACTTCTTTGTTTCTCAACCTCCGAATCTGAAGATCAAGGATCTCTACGGGAAACTCCTTATAGGTGAGACATCCTTCATGCTCACATCCTCCAAAGGAACAATCAAGGTCGGATCACCAACACACTTCTTCAACAAGGAAATATGAATAATCGGATGAACCGCTTCTAATTTTGTTGGCAAATACAACTCATAAGCAACGCTACCAACTCTCCTCAGGATTCGATAAGGACCAAAAAAATGGGGACTGAGCTTCCCTTTCTTGCCAAATCTCATCACACCCTTCATGGGTGACACCTTCAGAAAAACCCAATCATCAACCTCAAATTCCAATTCCTTTTCCTCACATCCGCATATGATTTCTGTCGACTCAAAGCGGTCTTCAACCTCTCCCTAATAAGTTGAACCTTCTCCATAGTCTCATGAACCAAATCTGGACTAATCAAAGCTACCTCACCTACCTCAAACCAACCAATAGGAGACCTACACCTCCGACCATAAAGTGCCTCATATGGAGCCATCTGGATGCTAGAATGAAAGTTGTTGTTGTAGGCAAACTCGATAAGAGGTAAGTGATTGTCCTAATTACCTTTGAAATCAATCACACAGGCTCTCAACATATCCTCCAAAGTCTGAATAGTACGCTCTGCCTGGCCATCCGTCTGTGGGTGAAAAGTTGTGCTAAGCTTCACCTGAGTACCAAGACCTCTCTGAAATGATCTCCAAAACTGGGATGTAAACTGAGTACCCCTATATGAAATGATGGATAATGGAACACCATGTAATCGGACTATCTCCCGGATGTAGAGTCTGGCATAATCATCCGCTAAATCAGTAGTCTTAACAACCAAGAAGTGGGTTGATTTGGTCATCCTGTCAACAATCACCCAAATGGAATTATATTGCCTTCGAGTACGAGGCAAACCTGTAATGAAGTCCATATTGATCGCTTTGCACTTTCAAGTAAGAAGGTCAATATCCTGAGTCATGCCACCCGGTCGCTGATGCTCTACCTTCACTTACTGACAGTTGGGATATTTAGCCACAAAACTGGCTATGTCCCTCTTCATACCATTCCACCAATAGACGTTCCGTAGATCACGGTACATCTTGGTGGCACCAGGGTGAATAGAATATCTGGAACTACGAGCCTCAGTCAAAATCTATTGTTTCAACCCATCTACATCAGGCACACACAATCGACCCTGATAACGAAGCACACCATCTCCCCCTTGGGAGAAAACCTCAACCCTTTGCTGATGGACTGCACTCTTTAGCTGAAGCAAAATAGGATCACTGTCTTGCTTTGCCTTCACTTCAGCTACCAAAGATGATTCAGAACCATTATGAACAATAACACCACCTTCTGTCGAGTCCATAAGGCGAACCCCAACCGAGCAAGCCTATGAACCTCCTTAACCAATTCCTTTTTCCCATCTTCGACTGAAGACACACTACCTATAGACAATCTACTAAGTGCATCTGCCACAACATTGGCCTTACCCGGATGGTAAAGCACACTCATATCATGATCCTTAAGAAGTTCAAGCCATCTCCTTTGACGAAGATTTAATTCCTTCTGAGTGAACACGTATTGAAGACTCTTATGATTGATGAATACATCCACATGAACACCATACAAGTAGTGTCTCCAAATCTTCAAGGCAAAGACCACGGCTGCTAACTCAAGATCATGAGTAGGGTAGTTCTTCTCATGAGTCTTAAGCTGTCTCGAAGCATAAGCAATCACTTTAACACGCTGCATCAACACACAACCCAAACCAATCCTAGAAGCATCACAATACACAATAAAATCATCTAGGCCCTCGGGTAGAGCCAACACTGGAGCTGTGGTCAATCTAGCCTTCAATTCATGAAAGTTCTTCTCACATAAATCAGACCACTGAAATTTAACCTTCTTCTGAGTCAATCGAGTCAAAGGGGCAGCAATGGAAGAAAACCCTTTCACAAACCTCCTGTAGTAACTAGCCAAACACAAGAAGCTCCTAATATCAGACGGAGAAGTGGGTCTATGCCAGTTCTTTACTGCCTCAATATTTTGAGAATCAACTCGAATACCATCTCTAGTCACAATGTGACCCAGAAAAGCAACAGACTGCATCCAAAACTCGCGCTTGCTAAACTTAGCAAACAACTGTCGATCCTTGAGAGTTTGCAACATCACTCTCAAATGGTCTGTATGTTCCTCCTCATTCCGAGAATAGATAAGAATATCATCAATGAAAACAATCACAAACATATCCAAATGCTTCTTAAACACACAGCTCATCAAATCCATAAAAGTTGCGAGAGCATTTGTTAGATCAAAAGACATCACAACAAATTCATATGACCATACCGAGTCCTGAAAGTTGTCTTCAAAATATCACACTCTCAAACACAAAGCTGATGATAACCGGATCTAAGGTCAATTTTGGAGAAAAAACTAGCACCCTGAAGCTGATCGAACAAGTCATTAATCCTAGAAATGGGATACTTATTCTTGATTATGACCTTGTTCAACTGACGGTAGTCTATACACATTTTGAGGGAACCATCTTTTTTCCGCACAAATAAAACTGGGTCACCCCATGGATAAATGCTAGGCCTGATGAAACCCTTATCAAGAAGATCCTTCAACCGATCCTTCAATTCCTTAAGCTCTGCGGGAGCCATTCTATAGGGAGGAATAGAGATAGGATTCGTATCTGGAAGAAGATCTATCCCAAAGTCGATTTCCCACTTGGGAGGGACTCCGAGTAGATTTTGGGAAACACTTCTGGGAATTCATTCACAATAGGAACCGCTGAAGGGATGGGGTTTCGGACTCCGTGTCCATAACCCAAACTATGTCATAAACATAACCCTTAGAAATCATTTTTCTAGCCTTAAGATAAGATATGAAATGACCCTTCGAGAATGGAGGACTACCCTGCCACTCTAAGACAGGTTCATTTGGAAACTTGAAACTGACAACTCGAGTACGATAATCAACCGAGGCATAAATAGCATACAACCAATCCATACCAAAAATAATATCAAAGTTAGTCATCTCCAACTCTACTAGATCCGCTGAAGTGACTCTATGAAGGACTGAGATAGGGCAATTTTGGTAGATTCTTTTGGCTAATAAGACTGACTCACTAACAGGAGTAGAAACACAAAAGGGTTCTAAAAGCAATTCAGGATAAATTTTGAATTTGCATGCTACATAAGGGGTCACAAAAGATAAGGAGGCACCGGGGTCCTACAAAATATGTACATCGAAAGAGAAGACTTTCAACATACCAGTAACAAAGTCTGGTAAACTCTCCTGGTCCTATCGAGAGGACATGTCATAAATATGGTTCTGGCGCTGACTACCAGAACTAGAAGCAGTGCCTTACTGGGCTGGTCGACCTCCTGAAGCTGCTGGGGCAGACTGAGTCCTGCTACCACCATGTCCCTTCTTAGCTGAAGGTAAATCTCGAATCCTGTGACCAACCTGACCACATCCAAAACAACCCACTCTACCGGCTAGACACTCACCGGGATGATTCTTTCCACACTTGGTACAAACGGGGTAGGAAGACCTTTTTGCACCACTCCCCTAAGAATAAGAGCCCGCACCTCTACCAGACTGATTATGATGAGGCCTCGAGGCCTGAGAAAGAGCACTAGTGGTAGAATGCACCGATCCTGATGACCTCTTTTGAAAGAAAGATCGATGTCCGCCTCCAGACTTCTATTGGCTAAATCCCGAACTCTCAGATCTGACCCTTTTGTTCTCCCTGTCCATCTCCTTAAGCTTGTCTCCTTTGATCTGGTGAGCATGAGTCATAAGCCTGGAGATACTCATGTAACTCAATAGCATAGCAGATCTATACTCTTTATTCACCAAATATAAGACTCTATAGATGTACCTGCTCATCTGATCATGTGTCAGTCACCATAGCAGAAGCATATCTGGAAAGTTGAGTGAACCTCAAACTGTACTCCTGGACTGTTATGGATCCCTGTCTCAAGTTCACAAACTCATCGACCTTCGATTGCCTTAACTCCCTCGGGAAAAATTGTTCGAGGAAATCCCTCTCGAACCACTCCCAAGTCATAGGGACTACGTCCCTAGCCCTAGCTTCCTTCCATTGCGTAAACCAGATATGAGCCACATACTTGAGCTGATAGGATGCCAACTCGACACTATCAACACCAACCACTTGCATCACATCAAAGATTTTCTTCACTTCATCAATAAAATTTAGTGGATCCTTGTTCACTTTCAAACTCCAGAACTCCGGTGGGTTCATACGGATAAAATCATGAACTTGGGCCGCTATCCCACCTTGAGGGTGGACGGTGATGGGAGCCAGCTGATTGGCCTGGGAGTCCATAGTCTGGGCTAGCATATGGATGGCATTCCTAAATTTCTCATTCGTGATCTCGGGGACCAAAACTGGAAGAACAACATTCCGAGCGGCTTGGTGAGGCATAGCACGTCGAGGCATAATGTGAAACGTACAAGGATTAGAGGGATATTAGAGTTAAACTCTAACGCACGATATGATCATGAAAGTAGTGAAGTTTTTTTTCTAAGACACCTCATAGCTTCTCTCTCATAAGTGTGGCGCGCTTCACACACATAAAAGAGGCTCTACTCGATGTGGCTTTCAGACATCCTAGGACTTTTGAACCTGAGGCTCTGATACCACGTTTGTCACGCCCCGAGGCTACCCCCTAGACGTAACATGGTACTCAGGACCACAAGTGTCCCAAGTTAACCCTTGGTCATAGCATAACTCAGATAAATCAATAGATAAGCAGAAACATCATAGAAATATTCGAAATCCAATATATAGATAATCAAGTCAAATAGGAATACACATCCAAAAAGAGACCAGAATACTGTCTATGTATGAAGAGCCTTTAACTGTCATAAAGAGTTGCTAAAACAAGACCCCAGCTAACTCGGGAATCTGGAATGAAAACATAAAGATGGACACTCTATCTCTAGCCCTCGAATAATGAGGGCTCACCAAAATCACCTGAATGTCTAGCATAGTCTAGCCACGAGTCTGAGGGCAGGTGCCTGAATCTGCATCGTAAAAGGATGCAACACAAAATACGTCAGTACTATAGGATGTACTGAATATATGAGATAAACAGGAATCTGAGATAAACATACTAAATAAACTTATAAAGCTGAAATCATGTTATAAGTGTAAAACTGAAATGCAAGAGACTCAGTGCAATGCCAAAACAAGTTATACAAATATCATAGTAATCATAATAGTTCTGAAATCTGAAGGCAAAAAGTCAATGCATTTTAAAACCTGATACTATTTCTGTGGGAGGTTCTCTAACCGACATAGACCATGTGAGCTACATGGAATCCAATGTATATGCCCCATCGAAAGGACCCGATAGACCTTGCCAGGGTATAAAGGCATGACTGTGGCGTGATCACTAAATCTGATGCCCAGCTGAGGGGACTTAGAACCTACGGGGGCACGTAGTTCTGGAACTAAGGGTACTCTCACCCTGTCCAACTCGGTGCTAATACTACTCCCAAAATATATACATATAGATCATAATACTGGTGACATGTCTGATGTCAAAACTGTTCATAACTTAGGTAGACATATCTGGATGCCAAACCTTTCATAAAACATAGGGACATATCTAATGTCCAAAACTGTTGGAAAAGCATAAGGACAACTCTGATGCCATGCAATTCACAAGTCATGAATCTTAAAGCTTTGCAAAACCATAATTCAAGATATACTTTCCTTTTTAATATCATAGCTTGAAGAATTAGGCATGCAATTTCATAAAAAATAGAGGTCATGTTATCTAAACACACCAATTTTACTTGAAGACATATAATTCAATGAAATTATGCTAAAACTCATCATCAACATATGGGCTTTTGAAATCAACTGAGGAACTTCAATTAAATCATAGATATGTAATAAGAAATCATGAATTGATGCCTTAAGAGAAGACCCATAACTTTTTCCCCAATTTGAGTAAGAACCCTAATTTAGAAATTCATAAATTCAATTTAGAAGATTAGGGTTTTGGGCATAAGGGTGGAGGGAATCCCTTATTGAATACCCACATACCTTGATTGAAGCTAACCCAACTGAAATTGAAAATATATAGAGGCTTGAACTTGGAGCTTTAGAGAGGTTCTTTTCCCTTTTTGGAAGATGAATGAGGTAATGAGAAGGGACTTAGGCTAATAGGTTTAGAAATCATGCTAAGAATGGCCAAAATGACCTCACTTAGGAATTTAAAGGGTGGAAAATAACTAAAATACCCCTAGGACATAATTAGGAAAAAGATGGAAAAAGTTGATTTTCAGGGACCACTGATGAATTCCACGAGTCGTAGACTAAACCACGGCTCGTGGTTTCCATTCGTGATTCCTGGCCAAAGGAACAGGCTGAAGAAGCCAAACTACAGGTCAACAAGATGGACCCGTAGAATGGATTACAGCTCGTAGACCCAATTCGTGATTCCTGGAGACATAGATGGCCTCTAATCAGGTTCCACGAGTCAACAAGATAGTCCGTAGTTCAAACTACGGTCCGTAGACTTGACCCGTGGCTCCTGAGAAATAGTTAGTCCTCAGGTCTGGTACCACGAGTTGACAGGACAGGCCGTAGACTGAACGATGATCCGCAGAACCAACTCGTGGTTCTCAGATCAGAGTCTGAACTTGGCAGACTTAAATCACGGCTCCATTTCACGACTTGTGGTTCAGACCACGGTCCGTGGTTTGGACCCGCAAACCTTGAAAAGCTGAAATTTTTCTGAGATTCTGAGTTTAAAAGCTGAATAAGTTTATGGGGTGTTACAACTCATGGAACCAATATCAAATGCAATAATGCAATAAAGTAAACCCTTACCAGGCATGGTACCCGAGCCAAACAGTTATTATTTCCTGTACCAGGCATGGTACCCGAGCCAACCGTTAGTATATCCCATACCAGGCGTGGTACCCGAGCCAACCATTAGTATACCCGTACCATGCGTGGTACCCGAGCCAACCGTTAGTATATCCCGTACAAGGCGTGGTACCCGAGCCAACTGAATGTCACATAAATCCACAGTCACAAACAATGAATAATCAACACTTGTAAACCAACAAGCAATAACACCTAATTCATTTCACAAGACTGAAAATAGGACTTTTGGACATTCCTAAACCATTTCCTAAGTAATGCAACCCATAAAATTACTTAGACAAAAGTACACAATATACAATGCATACAGGAAGCAATAACCATTACCTATCCTATTCTAGGTACACAATGAACCGTTAAATCTCGTCCGAAGACTAACCCCGAATAACCCCTTTAAACATGCCATTAGATACCTTTATTCCTGACCCTCCTCCTAGGACCGAGATACAACATGGAAAAACCTCCCTTAGACTTGGAATCACAACCCTTATGATATTCTAATTATACCAATTCATTTCCTGGAACCCCTTCCGGTTCCCCAAACTTTCCCGATATTCTAGTACCTGAATTTTATTAGCAAAATCATACCAAAATAAGTATACACCCAGAACATCAAAACACCTTATCACAAATTTACTATTTTCAAGTTCAACCAAACAACCCAACAATCTTCCTCCAGACTCCGCCCCCGAAGGCCTAAGCATGGATTCTCTCTTTCTTTCTACACAATAAATAGGAAATGGAAGAGGTCAAATCTACTCTGTGAAGAAAACTTAGCCTACCTGGATGCCAAGCAGCTGCAAGGATGCATTTTTAGCTTCATAATTTCGCGTCTTTTTAGCTGGAACCCCTCCTCCTCATGGCTCCCAAGCCTTGGAGCAGCCTAGGAAGGTTTTTGGAGAAACCCTCGTATGGTTTTCCAACTGAGGAGGAGAATTCTTTTATTAAAACTCATCTTGAGGCCACTGCCTCCCGTCCTTCCATTATAGCGGTTGACCTTCCGCTATGGCGGTACTGTTATAGCGGAATAAATACCGCTATAGCGGAGTGACGTCAGCCCGGATAATTTCCAAAAATCTAAAATTTTCTGTCACGTCACCCCACTTAATACAACAGTAATTTTAATTAATTCTCAAAAATTTTAACTTCGTGATTCCTAAAATAATGACGAATCTGGTCGTTACAGAACGGCATGGCCAAACGTCTCCTTGATACACGATATGAGTTTGGGATTTAAGATGAAGTAATCAAATGAGATTTGGCAAATAGTTTGATCAAAATATAACTAGACTTACTCCTGGATATGTATTGAACTTAAATGCATTATAAAAAAAAGGTGTGTATGGTTGGTTTGGGGGGGGGGGGGAACTGCCCAGTAGGCTCAAAGAAATTACATAATTTTATTCATATATAATTTATTTACCCGAATTATCGAGCTATTTCAAAGTAATTATTCGGCTTTAGTCACTACTCAGGATAGAAAGTAAGGTAAATGAATGTTACTATATTAGTTATCTTTTCTTATTGTATAAAAAAAAGAACAAAACAAGTGAATGAGATTAGATTACGAGAAGAAAAATAATTAAATGAAATTAGAAAAAAAAAACACAAAATAAATCAAATGAAAAAGGATAAAATAGAAAAATAAAAATAAACAAAAAAAAAGAAGGGATAATTTCGAATATATACAATAAAGTAATTAGTTTACAACAAATATAGTCATGTTTTAAATTACCAAAAAAAAGCCAAAAAGTCAAAAACACTTGTGTTTTAGCCACGGCTTGACCGTGGCTAAATGGTATAAAACCTGGCTAAATGGCCCCCTTTTTTTGGTTAACTAATAATTTTATTTTATTAATCACCAAGGAAAATTCATATATAACTTCTCGAAGCTTGTATATTCGATGTATATGTAATATATCGATATTGTATAAATAATTATGTAGTGTATAAGGAATGTATCGATATTGTATAAGTTGTGTATGAACATGTATATATGATGTATAAATAATTATGCAATGTATCGATATTGTATAAATGGTGTATAAACGTTTATCGATATTGTATAAACGTGTATCGATATTGTATAAAAGTTATGTATCGATTTGCATTGGTTAACTTTGCACTCTTCAGATTTGTTCCTTCAAGATTAGCTCCTTCGAGGTTGGCAGTCGAGTCGGAACAACCCGAAGTTACGCTCCGAAGTGCTAGGCTTAAGGTCCTTATTGAATAGGGAGAAAACGTATGTCTCAAAGGTCCTGTTAGGCATCAATGGAGTACCCACACCAGAGTTTATGCAGCACTTGCTCTCCCTTGGTGGGGCCAAGGAGAGGCTTCACTTGTTCAAAGCAAACCTGTTAGAAGAAGGTTCATTTGACGCTGTGATTGATGGATGTGAAGGTGTATTCCATACAATATCTCTTTTTTACTACTCTGTTACAGGCCCACAGGTCTTTTCCGTTCTCATAAATCTGATTTTGAACTCCTTACCTTCATTCTAGGTAGTGTTGAAAGAAGTCCAGAGTATAATGGTGGTTTCTAAATATTGATAAAAGTATGGCAGTCAACATCTTTATTAGCTTAATATCAAGTAACTTTAGTTATTACAAACTCAATTTCATTTGCTATTCATCAAAGACAAGTCTTTTGTTTCACGAGGTTCACGTTATAGGAAATAGCATTCTCCAAACTCACACCTGGTTGATTTGGGTCACCAGCAGAAGGCCACCCAGTTTTCGCCACAATGATATCCGCATCATCATAACCCAACGCCTTCATCGCTGAACACATAGCATCAGGCTATGCGTCAAACATGTTGGTGTAATTCATCGTAAACCCCATTATTGGGTTTAAACAGAGCATAATCTGAAATTTTATCATTGAACCCAAAGAATGTTTACGGACAAATCATGAAGGGCAATTTGGTTTCATGGTGGAATTCAAGCATCGGGCCAAAAATTACCCAATCGTCTACCCTTCTAGAAGAGAAGAAGAAGATAAAGAAAGAAAGAAAAGAAGAAAGAAGAAGGGAAATCAGCGAAGGCTTGGAAATTAATATGGCCAAATGGCCAATTAATGTAATAAATGGAGATTTTTTTAAGGTGGGCTATTTTGAATGTAAATAAGTTTTATGGGTTGACATTCTGTCTAATTTTCTCAAGAAAGAAGCCAAATTGGAGTATGGAATCGAATTATGGTGGAAAAATAAAATAAAAAATAATATGATTTGAAAAGAAAATAAATGAACAAACAAAGGAGAAAAGAAAGAAAAGAAATAGAAAAATTAAAAATTAAAAAGGAGGAAAAAAAGACAATTACGCACAAAAGCTACAATAAGTATGAAGGTTAATTAGTTTGATGGGTAGAAAGTAAATGGGTAGGCAAGGGTAATCAATTTGTGTTTGATGGATAATTATGTAGTTTATCCAAAAAAAATTAGCAACGAATAATTTTTTTCGCTAAATGATAAAAATTTCATTGCTAATTTTATTTAATGATGAATCAACAATGAATTATCAAAAACTCATGTTAGCTATAAATCATTTACAAATTAACGATAAATTTCATAACCAATTCATAATTTTTTTAACGACAGTTACTCTTAATTTGCAATATTTCTTGAACTTAGGATTTAAGCCCACTTATCATATGGGCTTTATTCAATAGAATGTCTATAGTGGTTGGTCTGTTTTTTTATTTTTTTTTATTTTGAGCTTCATCTATTCTACCTTCTATTTTTCTACCTTAGCATTTATCTATAAATGCTTTCCTAGGGAAAATATTCAAAATTTCTAGACGTTTATATCGGTCTATTCAAAATTTATTACGTCAAAATTTCATCTATTCTACCTTCTATAAATGCTTCTATTGAAAAGATGTTTATTACGCACGTTCAAATAAAATTATTTATAAAATTTTTGCTCTTTTTTATTTTCATTTGTATATTTAGCTATTAGAATTTTAATTTCTATTAATAAAATTAATCTTTTTTATATGATAATTTATTTCATTATAGAACATCATTAACTAACTTCTATACCAAATTGCCATTTCTTACTTTTCTTTTTTTGCCTCAAAATACATTTTCTTATAGGTAAGTCTATTACATATATTAGAAAAATAAAAGTTGATAATGTAAGGTAAAATAGGCATTTTAAAAAATTAATTAATATATGAATAGAAGAATATCTATTGTTCAATATTGTATTGCAGGAAGAGCTAGACTTTTAAAACAAAATTAAGCGGTATAAATCATTTTCACCCTTCTTATAATTAGGAACCATACTTTATTTATAAGGTAGATCAATGTCGATCTAAAATCTCCTGAACTATCAATACTTTTAATTGCTCTTGACCTTGATTATTTGATAGCTTTATCGATATGCAGACAAGTGTATCTCACTCTCTTAGAATAAGATAGTGCTGGGGTAAATACTATCCCTCTATTCCATATTAATTGGTCACCTTACTAAATTAAAATGCATTAATTAATTTTTTTTTATATTACTCTTGCAATTAATTTTTTTGAAAAGTGTTCACACTTGTTTGTAAGTTTCAAAAAAGTTTTTGAAGGGGTGAATTAGTAAAACTACCTTCTTATTTATGATTTCTTAATATACGTGTAGAAAGGAAAGTAACCAACTAATATCAGACGGAGGGAGTACCAAATAATCAAGTTTAGGGGAATAATTAAGACTACTGATAGTATAGGAGGATCGGAATAAAACACACTTAGTTTATAATAAGTGCATAGTTAATATCTTACTCAACTTTGAGAATATCATGCAAAATCATTGAACTTTGCTTTATATCAATAAAATCACTTAACTTAGTCCTTTATATCAATAAAATCACTCAACTAAATTTATCATTTAAAAAAATGATCTTACATAGCAAAATAAATTATTTTTTTATGTGATGTAAACATGGACCCTCACAAATAAATAAAATTAAAAAAAACTCATTAAAAATTCTTACGGGAAAGTTAACAAAGCAAATATTATGATATTACTGTAAAGGAATAATTAGATAGAATGATGCATATTAAAACTGCAATATCGATCTTCGATCATCCCCTATTCAACTCCAAACGGGTTAATATTATTTTTAAAGGGCATTAAGAGTACTATTAATAATTATTTATAAATTAAAAACAAAAAAGATAAAGGGAAATGGTATAAACATTTATTGATCTCAAGAAGTAACTCGTGCTTCCATAATGCATAAGAATAAAGCTTTTCAAATAAATAAAGACATAGAACATGTACTAGGAATAGGATTAAAAAAATATTATAATTCATAGAAACATTAGGCAAAGCACTACAATTGTTATGCCCTTGGGGTGGTTTGGTAGCTGGATAAGAACCAAGTTATCCATGTATTAAATTATGTATAACTTATACGACATTTGGTAGATGGACAAGAAATAAATTATCCAGGTATCTAGTATGACGTTTGGTTTGTAATTTTAAAATTGCATAACTAATATATGTATAAGTTATGAGAAAATTTGTGTATTATTTATGCAGAATAAAAGATGGAATAACTAATACCTGCATAACTAATACTCACATTACTAATACCTGCATAACTAATACACACATTACTAATACCTGCATAACTCTAATCAGCTACCAAATGATCCCTGAGTTTCTTACAGCAATCAACAATGAAACAAATATTATGGATGCAAAAAATTTAAAACTTGTTGTTAATTACTTAGATGGCGTCTCCTAGCTTACTGCATAAAATATTCCCCAGACCATCCCCTCAATTTCCCCATCTCCTGAACATCCGCTTCTTCTTTGATAAAAAACAAATGAACCGTTATTTTTGAGTACTTATAAGAAATGGCTCAAAGTATTACAACTTTGGTTTATCTCTAAAATCAGGAGTAAATAATTAAGATTGTCCGTAAATTTTTTTTAATAAGTTTTCTTTAATTTTATTTATTTGTGAGGGTCCATGTTAATTTATTTTGCCATGTAAGAATTTTTTTAATGATAAATTTAATTGAGTGATTTTATTGATACAAAGACTTAAATTGAGTGATTTTATTGATATAAAACAAAGTTCAATGACTTTGCAAGATAAAATTTCAAAGTTGAGTAATGTTTTGAGATATTTCTCAATAAGTGCACCATTAATTGTCTGTCTCCCTCTTCATGATGAATATGTATTTACTGTAACCGTGTGAACATAACTAACACAGATAAATTTCATGCAATTACTATTAGATACTGTTGCAGTTTAAACTTAAGAAGAACGTCTTCCCAAGTACAGTCAAAGCAAAATTGGAGTTCAGAGTCAATCTTCTTCTTCTTCTTTGAATATAATATATATATATATATATATATATATATATATATATATATATATATATTATATATGTATAATTAGTAAATTACTTTGAAAAATTTTAGTAGTTGAGATAGATATTCTAATAGTCCGCGGATCTGTTATTAATTTGGACTTAGTAATTATAATATTTTTTGACTAAACAATAATGACCCTTGACTAGAAATTAAAACCACACTCAAATATTCAAGCAGCCCACATATCTGCATTTGTCATTATTACTTTTCTTTTTGGCTGAAATCAGTTTTCAATTGAAAAACGGGGTCTTGTAAACTTTCTTGAGTTTCAAGAAAAATTGAAAATTAAACTAAATCGATATGAAAAATCCACATATTTATCTTTCAATAGGTATATAGTAGATTAATCAATTTGTTCCAAACATACACCTGCATATCTGAGAAATTGTGTCCTTACTTCTAGTAGTTTGAATAAAATTACTACTAATTTTTATTTCATGTGGAAAAAAATCGACAAAACGAAAAGAGAAACCGCCTTCATTTGATTTGATTTTGCATATTTAATAAAATGATATGCAATTGCCTTGTTGTTACCACAAGCATTTTGACTACATTTAGAATTTCAAATGTATGACCAAATTAAAATGGTATATTCTCCAAACATTTGGATTCATCAAATGTCGTAGAGGACTATGTTCTCGGTAAAGATTTACCTTTAGTTTTATGAGGTTAATTAACACATTCATTTTATTTTTGAGCTTCTTTTAAAATTTGAACGTACGTAATTAACTCACATAAAATATGCAATTCTAGTTAACAACTTGGGGACTTAGAATATTAGGGGTCGTTTGGTTGGGAAACAAGTTATGCTGGGATTAGTTATGCTGGGATAAGTTATGCTGGGATTAGTTATCCTGGGATTAGTTATCCTGATATTACCTCTTATTGACTGTTTGGTTTGTTGTACTAAAAATAATGTGCATTGCATCATTTCTAAGAATAAGGTGTTTGTTTACAAAAATACCCTTCACCTTATTTAGCTTTTTGTATATTTTTTTTTTGTAGAGCTTTAGTTATTCATTCTTAAAAACAAAACCTCCATCTCATTTAGCTTAATTATTTTTATGTATGCATTCTCATGATTTTTCTTAGATGTGCGTAGCCATGAAGTTGTTGGTGTTGAGAATATTGGTGAAAAACGTGCCTCGGGGATATTGCTAGAGTTTCAAAGACCTTAAAATGCAGGAAGAAATTAAGAAAATGAAGTGATAGCGTACTAAAGTTTCCTTTTAATTTATTTGTGGAATATCTTTAGCAAATGAAGGGTAAATTGTCCCCCAAAAAGAGGCATCTTTTGACCCAAAATAGAGTAGCAAATGATCGAAAATGTAGCAGAGTTTGGCCTCAAAAAATGACAACCAATACAACAGTAGTTTGCATCCATACGCAGCAGTAAATTCTATCACATATCATAGATGCTTTTATGGCCATTCTATCATATATCGCAGTTAATTCTTGAAAACCAATCCCGTAGGAAGTTCTCATTCCTTGTAATATAACAGGATCCTGATTGGCTTCACATTCAAGCTCGAATTCAGGAAGACCACATTCTTGAGGTCGATCGCCACTGATGTGACGCCATTTTACGTCATTTTTGACTCCTTTTTACTAAGAACAATCGTACGTTTTCAAGCAACCGTTGTTGTTTGTGATGTTTTTATGTTGTATTTGTAGGAAATGGGAACAAACACGGAAACGGAAGAAAATACGAGAAAAACGACGTTCTGCCTAAGAGTGACGGCCTAAGTGACGGCCCGTCACACATGTGACGGTCCGTCACATGGACCGTCAAGTGGAAGCACCATGCTGCCTAAGGATGACGGCCAAGGTGACGGCCCGTCAAGGGTGTGACGGTCCGTCACCCCACCGTCGCACCATGGCAGCACCAAGGCAGCAAAGGAGACAGTGCCACTGCCTTAAGGTGACGGTCCAGGCGACGGTCCGTCACTGCCTTGACGGTCCGTCAGCCTGGACGTCAAGTTAAGGCAGTAGCGTCAAGCGGCTGCCCGCGTTTTGGGGATTCCTAGCCCGTTTTGGAATTGGTTTCTATTACTCCTATAAATACCCCATGTTAGGTTATGTTAAACCGGGAAAACTTGATTAACGACAAGGATTCGAGACTACCAACTCTCGTCTTAAAGATTAATGCCGTAAATGGATTACTCTACTTGATGTTAGGATTGAAATCTAAAAAGCACATCTTTTCGAGGTCGAGAGAATAGAAAAGGAAATTTGTTTATTTGGTCGAGAGACGTTTATCCTCTTGACCATAGGATGGTGAGAACGTGATCAAGAAGCATAGGAAGGTGATGATGGATTGGAGCAGAGGAGGAGGGAAGTTTTGAGCATGCATTTGTGAGAACTCATCAATGATAGACTAGGTTGGTTGGAGAACCTATGTATTACAAGTAGAAGAGTTTGGTAAAATATATGATTCAATTAAGGTGTCCAATATATGGCTGCTCATGTTTTATAAGACTTTTCCAGTGATTACTATAGAAAAATTTACTTTTCAACCAATACAACAGTAGTTTGCATCCATACGCAGCAGTAAATTGGCTTAAAATGCAGTAGCTATTCAACCTCAATTCTCTCCAAATGCAGCAGTCATTTGGCTTCGAATGCAACATATAATATGCCCAAAACGTAGCAACTACTTACTCTCAAATCTGCCCAAAGTGCAACAACTATGGCAACAACTATTTGGCCAAGAAAGTGCAGCAATATTGACCTCAAAATACAACAGCAATTCAACTTAAAATAGGTCAATCCAAACTTAAAATATGTGAAAAGTGATTCAACAAAGGGTTTGGAGGATAATTTTGTCATTTTAAAGTCTTATCCCAAGTTAAATAATCATGGTATTATTATACCACCAAAAGGGAGGGATAACTTATCCTGGTACTAATTGTTAATCCCGGGATAAGTTATCCCGGACTTAGCAACCAAACACTACATTAAAATTTTATCCCATCGCTATTTATTTTATCCCATCACTATATCCTTTTATCCCTCACACCAAACGACCCCTTAAAGTATTAGTGTATATATCAAAGCCTAAATACTTAAATCTATTTTGTCCTTTTCTCTTTTGAAATTATCTCGGGTTTCTAATATTTACTAAAAATACGGATTTAGTTCATCTCCATTACATCTTTTCTTCATTTTCTCAAGTACATATTTAGATGAATGACACTTGTCATATTTAAAATTTAAAGGACTAGATTAAATTAACTTAACAAACATTTTAACTATAGTTAAAGAATAAGTTAGAAAAAAACTCACCAATTTTGGTAATGAAAATCTCATCCTCCACAAATTTTGGCTCCTCATTAATATCATTTTTTTATACTATATGTTTTACATCCCATTAATATTATTGCCCTAATTTATAATTAAGAATACACTCCATTTTTTATTATCTCACCAAATAAAATCAAAGATCAAGGTGTAATGAGATCACAACGGGTAAAAAAGCAGCAAATAATTAAGAAAAAAAACTAATTTTTTCACAGAAAATAAAATCAAAGATCAAGGTGTAATGAGTTATGAGATCACACATGGATAAAGAATCAACAAATAATTAAAAAAAAAAAGACTAACTTTATTGTTAAATAGAAAATATCTTAAAATATTTTGCAAATATTACTATACAATATCTTCTTTCCTCTTTCTTTTTCTTTCATTTTTGGCGTAATTTTACTTGCCAAATACTGATCTTTTTACTTAATAAAAGTTAAATTTTTAATTTTTTCTCTTAAAAATAGTTTACAAGATTTCAACAAAAAATAAATAAAAAATACAATATTATATTTATATGTTAAATTAATTCAGAAAGTATAATTAAAGTGATGATATTAATGAGGAGCCAAATTTGTGGAAGATAAGATTTTTCTTACCAAAGTTAGTGAGTTGTTTTCCTAACTTATTCTTTAACTATGATTAAAATGTTAATTTAATCTAGACCCCTAAATTTTAAATATGACAAGTGTCATTCATCTAAATATGTACTTGAAAAAATGGAGAGAAGATGTAATGGAGATGAGCCAAATCCAAAAAATACCATACTTTAACATATTCTTAAATGGTATTTTATTTATTAAATATTTAAGATTAAGAATTCGTGGGAATTATGTCGGTTTCATGATAGTGCCTTGTAAAACACTGTTCCCAATGACTCAAAATGCGAAATATGCTAAGAAAATGACTACGGAGGTCAGAGGTGTCCGGACACGAAATACTATTCAAATATATATATTTGCAAAAACTTTCTTATGTGTAATTTGTTTGGTTTTGTTTTTTCTTAAAACAATCAAAAATAAACAAAGGCCTATGCTTTATAAAGTAAGGCGCTAGCCTTAGGCCTCCAAATTTGAGGGATCCCATTTTTTTTAGCAATAGTAAAATTATTATAGATATTTATTAAAAAAATATTTTGTACTATCTGTTTCATTTTATTTGTTTTTTTATTTCGTTTCAAAAGAATATTTTTTTGTCAACAATTTAAGTTAATTTTATATATGACATGTTTAAGAACACAAGATTAAATAATATTTTGGTATATATTATATACTTTTGAAGTCCTCTTACTTTCTTAAACTTCAAACTCCGTGTCAAATCAAAATCAGATAAACAAATCGAAATGGAAGGAGTACTAATTATAAAAATATATATATATATATATATATATATATATATATATATAAAATAAAGAAAAACTTTGCATCTCCAAATAATTTTTTAAGAAATATATTAATAACTTTTGCATCTTTAAAAACTAGAAGAACAAACTTAAAATAAAAAAAATATTAACTTTTTCAAAAGTTTAAGGCCTCCAATTCATTTTTGGCTTTAGGTCACGTTCGTGCTTGAGCCGCTCCTGCTTCTAACGATAAAAAATTATCCGCACTCAATATTTACATTAAGTTTATAAATACATAACATATATTTGTATTTAGAGCTTAAGTACTTAATTATGGATAATTAACATATATTCTCACATCATCAAATCATTTAACTATAGTAAATTTACACGATCGATATGGTGTAATTGTAAACACATTATACGAATTACGATTTACCGCCTTCGTACCTTTTAAACTCGCTTTGAGGTTGTTTAAAATAATATGATCAACATAACACAATCTGAACCTCCACCTTTAATCAGAGTCTTGATTTTAAATTTTGGAAATGAAAAAACTTTAAAAACGAAGCGCTTTCCCTTGAATGGACCTCGTATAGTATGAAAATATCTTGGTGGGAAGCGTTTCTCCTTGAATAAGCATTATGCAGCTAGTAGAGTGGAGAGACTAGAATTTTCACTAGAAGGAATCAAACTATAAAGAAGTAAACATAAGGAGATCCAACAACAATCAATGCACATAATATTTCTTTTTCCACGTATTTAGATAATGTAATTTATCAAGTGTTCATTGGATAAGATGGCTTCGCCATGTGCAGTGACGGAGTCAGAATTTTCATTAAGGGAGTTCAAAACATAAAGAAGTAAACACACGAACTAGCCGAAAGGGATTGATCAACATCTACTACATATACATAAAAAATAATTTTAACTATATATAAATAATGTAATTTTTCACCGAAGGAAATTCGAATGAACCGTCTAGCTCCAAGCTAGCTCCACCCCCGGCTATGTGTCACAAATATGAATAAATTGCACTTGTTGGGTTCGCAATATACCATATAGTTGTACAAAAAAGATATAGGACGTACTAGTAGATTAACATGAGAAACTGTAACGTGGCCCCCATCATCACGTAAAAAAAAACCGAGAAGACGAAATCAACAAAGTGTGGTGGTCTAAATGGCCCTACGCACACGGCACCAGACTAATTACTACTTTCTCCGCGGCGCCTATTTAAACTAGCTACTTGCTCCCATTGCCATGCAACTCACTTTATATATTCACTACCTACCTTGTTTAATTAATTTATCACATTCTTTTCATAGCTTGATTAATTTGTTACATTTTACTAATTAACCTAATTCAAATAATTATCTTTATGGAGAAAATGTTGGATCTTAATATGATTCATGAGCTGCTTCCGGCGGTTAATGATGAGCATGGAGGAGTTATTGTTCAAGTAGAGGGTCCTATGGAACCCAATGTCTTCCATTACATGCTTAAACATTCAATTCAAGTGTGGAAGCTGCAGGTATTAATTAATTAATTTATTGCTTCTGCCTGGCTTCCCTAAAAATTATGGTGGAAAGATTCTACTAAGGGAAATACTTAATAATATTATGTTTATTTTTGCAGGGGAAGAAGGGTGTGTGGATTAAAATGCCTATTGAACTTGCAAATTTGGTTGAAATGGCAGTTAAGGTAATTTCGTCAGTACGTGTACTTTAAAACATTTATTTGATGGCGTTTGCTTAAGGGGCCAGGCCGGTTAATGGATCCTCCAAAATAATACGTTTTGTCTGAGGATTCAACACAGGTGCAACAATATATTTGAAGAATTCCAACAACCTAGCTACATTGAGAAATTACTACTTAAACAACCTTAATTTTGAACAAAATGAGATTCTTAATTAATTGCGATGACACTGAAATAGCTATATGAAATTATTGTCAACAGGAAGGGTTTTGGTACCACCATGCAGAACCTCATTACCTTATGCTTGTGCATTGGATTGCTGATACTGAGAGTACCATCCCTGCAAATGCCTCACACAAAGTAAGCATTGGTGCTATTGTCTTGAATGATAAAAGAGAGGTAATTCAAAGTTGCTCCAATATTTTACTACTAATTTATGTGTCATACTTAATCTTTTTGTCTGTCCTAAAAAATGTCGTATTTTCTTATTTAAAAATAATTTAATGTTAAACTTCTTATTTTTTACCTTTAATGACACAATTTATAGTCACCATAAATATCTATGATATGTTTTATATCATAAATTTCAATAAAAAAATAATCTTTCTTTCTTAAATTTCATGTCCAGTCAAATATCGCCATATAAATTGAGGAGTCATGAATTAATTAATAATACATGAAACTATCTTTGTTCCTGCTTTACAGTCATCAATATGATATTCCCTGATCAATGGATGAATTTTCTAGATTATCTAATGTTTGCTAGCTAGGGTTGGGACAATATAATGTGATTCTCAACATGTCATGATATTCTTACATCTATATATACAAAAGAGCACGTCATTAAAGATGAAATGAGAAGTCCAACATTAAAGAGTTTTTCAATAATACAAAGATGACATTTACTTATTTTGAAAATATTCTGAAAAAAGCGAATGTCAGAGAACAAAAAGGATACATGACAATTACTCCCTATTTGGATGCATACTTCAAACGACTATTTACACGAGAAAAGTATATTATGGTTTCAAATATGTGTGTTGTAACTAGAGTATTACTTAATTAGATTCTAAAATTAATTTGCAAGAAAATATTGTTGGTTTCAGTTGCTTGTTGTGCAAGAGAATTGCGGCAGATTAAAGGGAAGTGGTATATGGAAGATCCCTACTGGTACTGTTGAGGAGGTATATATGCTTTTTTAACTCAAGCTAAACTCATCTCTCAGAACGCCACGTGTCCCCTAACAATGCATGTTGTGCTTTTGTTTGCAGGGTGAGAGTATATTTGAAGGTGCAATAAGGGAGCTAAAAGAAGAAACTGGAGTAAGTATACACACATATATATATAATTATATACTGAATTTTAATTATGTAAATAATCCATACACTAAAACGTCCCATTTCTGCTGTTAATTATGTGACTTGTTTTTTTTTTCTCTGAGATTTGATTAATTACTTAACTCTTTGTTTCTTTATTGCAGATTGACACAGAATTTCTGGAAGTGCTTGCATTCAGGTAGAAAACTTGTGCCATAGAGTATTTTCCAATATGTGTCGTGGCTAAAACTAGAAGATTTAACTTTTCATATTTTAAGAAAAAGTCAAAAAGAATATTATAGAGTCATGATCAAATATTGAAATTTGATTACTAACAAGTCAAACATGCATAAGATTCAATTTGTCAAGGTCGACCTAATTCCTTTGTGTACACAAAAAGATAAACATCTAACATTTTGGAAACTTATGCTGGTGAAATAGGAGACATTGACAATAATGAGTTGGAAGAAGTCAAAATTAGATCCAATTAATTGGCATTTGAATATTGTGATTACAAATTAAAGAATTGTTGACATTAATTTCAATACCTAGAATGTGGTAAATGTGTGGATTTCTTCAGTGTTGTTAATTATTTTGCCATGGGCTGCATGCAGGCAAATACCCAATTCATTCTTTAACAAGTCAGACTTGTTCTTCCTTTGCATGATGCGCCCTTTATCACTTCACATCCAAAAGCAAGACTTAGAAATCGAGGCAGCTCAGGTATATATGTACATTCTATGAGTTCAAGTTCTATGCATTACTAATACTGCAAGTAAAAATATACACACATTCCTTGGTAATTGACGGCGTAACTTGACAGAAATAGTAATTAACCTGATATCACATGTTAAAATTCACATGTCGTAACAATTATTTCTTGATTGCAGTGGATGGCATTTGAAGAGTATGCGAATCAACCTTTAATTCAGAAAGATGGTCTTTCAAAGTACATTAGAGATCTATGCTTAGCAAAGGCAGAAGGAGATTACAAAGGATTTACTCCAATTCCAATAACATCATCAGTTATTGATGATCATATCAGTTCCCTCTATTTCCTCAAGGATTCTCTGGACCAGGATTAATGCATCATGAATTCTTCTTTAATTATTTCTATTCACCTAATTTGTTACTTACTAATTATTTCATTTTTTGTGGTAGTAATTGTTTCAATTGCCTCTACCCCCAAATAAAGTTGTATCTAAAAGAATTTCTGTATGTAACTTTTTCTATAGAGAGCACAATAAAGAATGTAACTTTTTTTTTCCAATTTGCCTGCGTCATGTTTTAGCTAGCCAGCCTTCATTTCGTATAGGAATCTCACAAAATTCAAATTTGAAAAGACAACTACTAGGCGTTTGGCCATAGGATTTTGATTTGAAATTAACGTTTGTTTATGAAATTTGCACAAAATTTCAATTTCAATTTCAAATTTCAAATTCTCCAAAAAGTAGAATTTCAAATTCTAAGTAATTGTGATTTCAATTTTTCCTAAATGTTAGTAAAACTTGACCCATAAATTTATATTTTGTAAAAAAAATAATCCATCATTTTAAATTTTATATAAAAAAGACTCATTCTCGACGTGAAGAGATTGTATGTACTATGTGGAAGGATTATACTAAAGAATAGCTAGTTACTACTATTGTTGACTAATTTTGTAAAATTATATATATGTATTTGGAAGCTTGTAATAATATGTTACCCTAAAAACGATACAGTTACCAAAAGCACGCGCGTTGGATCTAGTTCCATTAAGGACCCGTTACCAACGAATGGATTATCTAGGTAGCGAAGTAATGAATACAAACGAAAGTAAAACAAAGTAAAAACTATAAACAGTAAAGGATCTGCACAAAGGAGCCCTTGAGGACGCTCCTCGAGGGTTGGAGTTCGTCCCATGAGAGTTTGATATCAATGGGAAAGCAATATATGTTGATGTGAAGAAGGAAGCAATAAGGAAATGTCATGACTACGAAGAAGTCACTAAAAATCAGGAATTTACCAAGGTTTTCATCGAAAAGGTAGCAAAATGTGGATTCGTCAACTGATAGTATTAGTATTTTTATTTGGGGTCCGTTAATGCTTTTCGTTTTCAGGTTCCTATAATGCTTCGATCAAGCTACTGCAGCTTGTATAACCTATCATAGAAAGATTTAACCGAGTTGGGAGAGTGTCCCCTTGATCAAGGTGGATACTTCATAGTCAATGGAAGTGAGAAAGTTCTGATTGCACAGGAGAAAATGAGCAGTAATCATGTCTATGTATTCAAGAAAAGACAACCAAACAAGTATGCTTATGTGGCAGAAGTTTGGTCTATATCCGAGGGCCAAAACAAGACATACCTAGTGGCAATTTTTGTTAGGATGCTTTCTAGGTCTGGATCTAAGATTGTAAAAACTAGAACACTTTTCAAGAATAGTTATGTGCTTGTTTGCCATATAATTCAATTTGCTTTAGATCTTAAGGAACTTTTCTCTGCTTTGTGATAGGGCGCCTCTGGCCAATAGATTCATGCCACTCTTCCATACATACGGGCAAAAATTCCAATCATAGTTGTCTTCAGGGCATTAGGATTTGTCACAGACAAGGATATATTGGCGCATATTTGTTATGATTTTGCTGACACGCAAATGATGGAATTACTTCGCCCTTCCTTGGAAGAAGCTTTTGTAATTCAAAATCAGCAGGTGTTGTTCTAGTTTGTTAATCTCGTGATAGTATCTTGTACAAAAAAGATAAAAGCTATTCTAACTTAACTATTTATCTTATAAATTTTCGTAGGTGGCACTTGACTATATTGGCAAAAGAGGATCAACTGTTGGTTTCACAAGAGAAAAGAGAATCAAGTTGGGAAATTCTTGATATTCAGTGCTGAAGCTTTTGTGTTTCTCGATTTCTTAGAAGAACTGTTCATCTGTATTGCAGGTATGACAATGAGATTCTCCTAAGGGAAATTCTTTCGCATGTTGGTACTAGAGAGTGTTGTGAAACTAAGAAGGCCTACTATTTTGGGTGAGACTATGATCCTGGATTTGGAATTTATGGATATTGTTAAATAATCAATAACTTAGAGTTGCATTCTTTGTTTACCAGCTACATCATCCATCGTCTTTTACTCTGTGTACTGGGATGGAGGCCTGAAGATGATAGGGATCATTATGGAAATAAAAGACGGGATGTTGCTGGCCCTTTACTTGGTGGCTTATGATAACTCCATTAATGGAGGTTGTAGATCATATGAGCTAAGTAGAAGAAAGAAAAGAGTTACAGAGAAACAGAGGGAAAGGAGAAGTATGAGGGGAGAGAGATGAAGAGAAGAAGCGGTTACATATTGAAGCTTAAAAATATTTGTTATCTAACCAACTAGTACATCTGCTGTATTTATAAGCTGTATAAACCAATCCACTATAGCTAACTAACTTCTAACAAACTATGCTGACTCATCTAACCATGGTAGCTTTCTAACTCTACACTATGGTCAACACTCCCCCTCAAGCTCATGGTTTGAATAGATCCATAACACCAAGATCCCTGAGCAACAGTTGATGTTGAGCTTTACCAAGTCCTTTTGTAAGTAAGTTTGCAAGTTGGTCTTTAGTGTGTGTGAACTCAGTTTTTAGTATCCCTTGATGGATTCTTTCTCTCACAAAGTGGCAATCAATATCAATGTGTTTAGTCCTTTCATGAAAGATAGGATTAGCTGCAATTTGAATTGCAGCCTTGCTGTCATAGATCATTTTCACAGGCAACTCAATATGCACTCCAAGATCTTCAAACAACCCTATTAACCAAGTGATCTCAGCTGCACAGTTGGCCATACTTCTGAACTCAGCTTCAGCTGAGCTTCTAGAAACTGTCTCTTTCTTCTTTTATTTCCAAGAGACCAAGGCACCACCAAACTTGACTAGATAACCAATAACAGATCTTCTTGTTTCTAGACAAGCTCCCCAATCTGAGTCACAGTAGGTAAGAAGCTGATTTGTGTCTTCTGCTGGCATGAGCAAACCAAGACCAGGAGCTTCTTTTATGTACCTCATCACTCTAAGTGTTGCTTCCATGTGAGACTCCTTAGGACAATGCATGTATTGACTTAAAACTTGAACAGAAAAGGCTAGATCAGATCTAGTCATGGTGAGATAGAGAAGTCTTCCCACTAGTCTCTGATACCTACTAGGATCTTGCAATATATGATCTTCATGTTCTCTTTAATGTGGAATGCATTCATCATACTTCACAGATGTTAGTTTCTGATTTTGTTATAGTGGAGTTCCTGCAGGCTTAACTCCCCCTAGTCCACACTCAGCTATCAGTTCCAGAGCATATTTTCTCTGAGATATGTGAATCCCTTTGTTAGATCTAGCACATTCAATTCCTAGAAAGAACTTGAGTTCCCCTAGATCTTTCATTTTGAATTGCTTCTGCAGATCGTTTCTAGTAGAATTTATGAGAAGTTGGTTGATGCCAGTGATCAAAAGGTCATCAACATAGACCAACACAATGAGTATATCAACTCCATCCTATCTAGTGAATAATAAGTAGTCATAGTGACTTTGGTGAAACCCCAACTGGATCAAGGACTCTGTCAACTTCAAGTTCCACTATCTAGGAGCCTGTTTGAGGCCATATAATGATTTGTGGAGTTTGAAGACCTTAGTAGTACTCTCCCCCTGTCTAGCAAACCCAGCAGGAAGAGACATGTACACCTCCTCCAATAGATCACCATTAAGAAAAGCATTGTGAACATCCATTTGATGGATGAACCACTCTCTTGAAGCAGCAAGAGCCACTATAGACCTCACAGTAACCATTTTAGCAACAGGACTAAAAATCTCACCATAGTCCAAACCTTCTTGTTGGCTATACCCCTTAGCTATCAACCTGGCCTTCAGTCTCTCCACCTCTCCAGTGGACTTATACTTCACCTTATAGATCCACCTGCATCCTATAGGCTGCTTGCCAGGTGGTAAATCAACCAAACTCCAAGTATGGTTGTCCTCGAAAGCTGCAACCTCTAACTTCATGGCATCAACCCACTGAGGATCAAGAGCTGCCTCCTTGAAAGAAGAAGGCTCTATGATAGCTGAATATGCTGAGACAATGTTGATGTATTAGGATGACAGGTGAGCATAGGACACATGATTGGAAAAGGGAAAGGAACAAGTGTTACTTTTGGACTTGGTAACAAAATCTTGAAGCCACAGTGGAGGTTTACTAGCTCTAAAGGACTTCCTAATAGGAATGTCAGTACTAGAAGACTGAGGCAACAGTGAGACATCAGGAGGTCTGGGAGCAACTTCAGGAACAATTGGTTGTACTAGAAAACTAGGAGAACTGTCACCCAGAGGCACCTCAGTTGCTTCAGATTCAGAAGGAACAGGCTCAGCACTAGGAGAGGGGGTGATATCAGGAGCCATCATGGTCAAGACAGAAAAAAGGGGATCTGAAGAGGTCTGTAGGTCTTTAAAAGGGAAAAGATCCTCCTTAAACACATGTCTATTAACAAACAGAGATTTGGAGTGAAGATCATAGAGGAGGTAACCTTTCTAGGAGGTGGAATATCCCAGCATGAGAGCAGAAATGGATCTAAGAGAGAACTTGTCTGTAATCTTGGTACATGCAGCATAACACAAACATCCAAAGGTATTTATATGTGAGAGAGAAGGAGGATGCAAATAAAGCATTTCAAAAGGAATTTTGTAGTTAAGTAGTCTAGATGTGAGCCTGTTGATAAGATACACAGCAGTAGTAACACATTCACTCTAAAATTTCAAGGGAACAACAGCTTGGAACCTAAGAGCTCTGGCCATTTCTAAGATGGTCCTGTTCTTTCTCTCAGCAACACCATTTTGTTGTGGTGTATAGACACATGTACTCTGATGAAGGATGCCTAGGGTGGAGAGAAGAGTCTGACAGGCATTACTAAAGAATTCACTCCTATTATCAGTTCTAAAGATTTTAACACAAGTAGAAAACAAATTTTGAACCTGCGCAAAGAAATATCTCAGCACCACTATTGTGTCTGACTTAGATGCAATAAGAAATATCCATGTAACTCTAGAAAAATCATCCACAAGTTTCACAAAATACTTCATTCCATTATGAGTGAGAATCCTATAGGGACCTCAAATATCACAATGAACCAATTCAAACACTGCTTTTGAGGCATGAGAGCTTACAGGAAATGGGAGCTTAGTATGTTTAGCCAGTGGAAAAATTGTACAAGGATAATGACCTAAAATATCTAACATATCCAGACTAGGGGACCTTTTATTATATCTACAGATGCATGGCCTAACCTTTTATGCCATAGAGAAATAGAACCAGGATTACCAACAGAATGAACATTACTACTTGTTGTATGAACATGAGCTGAAGCTGAACTGCTTAGACCTTCCTTAAGGATGTAGAGACCTTTATCTTCTCTACCAATCGCCTTGACCTGTCCACTGTAGAGATCCTGAAAAACATAGAAGTCAGGAAAAAAAGCTGCCATACACTGAAGCTCTTTGGTAAGCTGAGAAACAGATAGTAGGTTGCACTTAAAGTCAGAAACAAAGAGAACATTTCCAATGGTTTGTCCCCCAATAATATTAGTGCTACCAATATGTGAGACTTACACTACATTCCTAGTAGGTAAATGAACTTGTCTCCTTTTAGATTTTGGCACTGTTTTGAACTTATCTAGCAGATTTAGATTAGAACACATGTGATCTATATCACCAGTATCAACTATCCACTCCTTATTAACATACTTAGACATTAAGCTAGATAAGACACTACCTGTTGTAGCTGCCTTAGCTGAGTGTTCTCCTCCACTTTCACTTCCTTTAGCTAGCATCTGCATGATCTAATAATATTGATCCTGAGTGAAGAATGCAGCAGGAGTTGAAGGAATCAGGTTTGCATCAACATTTCCACTACCTCCACTGTGTGTTGTACCTGCAGGCTGCATGACTTCAACCTGATTAGCATAAGAACTTAAACTTCCAACTTTCTTCTTTGACCTCCATCCAACAGGATAACCTTTAACCTTGTAGCATTGATCCTTAATGTGTCCTCTGTAACCACATAATTCACATACAAGGAGAGGCTTTTGAGGTTTCTTTGGTTTGTACTGGTTATCATAGTGTCCCCTTCCTGGATTACCACCACCTCCTGATTGATTTCCAAAATTACCACCACCAGGACTAGGACCTCCTCCTCCTTTTTGACTAAACAAAGCAGTGTTGTCAAAGGTTCTAGGAAGTGAACCTTCATGACTAGTGATTGCCAAATTCCTTTGGCTTTCATGATCTATGATTAGAGAGAAAGCTTTGTTCAGATTAGGAGTTGGAGATTGCATTAGGATTTTGCCCCTAGCAGTTGAGTAGGACTCTTTTAATCCCATTAAGAACTCAAGTAGCCTCTGGTACTCACAGTGCTCTTTGAAGTTTTTAGACTCAGGACAAGGACACCCTGGACAGGGCATAATAGTGCCGAATTCGTTCCACAGTCCTCTTAGAGTGGTGTAGTAGTCTGTAACTGTCATAGTTCCCTGAGTAAGGCTGTGGATTTCCTTGTGAAGATGGAACATATGTGCACCATTAATTTTATCATAACTTTCCTTCAGATCACACCACACTTTGTGAGCATCATCACCATATACAAAACTACTTAACAAGCCAGGTCGAACAATATTCATTATCCATGATAAGACTACAACATTGCATTTCTCCCAAATGTCAAACAGTTCAGGTGCAAACTGAGATTTAGGAAATTGGCCATCAACAAAGCCTAGTTTGCTTTTACCTAGGAGACCAATTCGCATATATCTACTCCAGATAGCATAGTTCTCTGAACCAGTAAGCTGTAAAGAGATAAGAGAGCTACCTGGAGTGTCATTTGGCTGGAGATACAAAGGATGATTGTGATCTATAGTTGGAGTTATGTATCTTGTTGTTCCTATGGTTGCATGTGTTGTGTTTGAGTGTAGATTGCCAGTTTCTAGGGATCCAGATGCGAAATCAGTTGTACTCACCATTGTACTTAGCTTTGAATCTCAATCTCTGGTTTGATGCTTACTCGTGATTCGAACAATTCTCAGCTTCAAATCTAAGCACTTTAGCACACTCGAGCTTAAACACCTAGCCTATGACACAACGTGTCTCTGATACCATGATAACTCCATTAATGGAGGTTGTAGATCATATAAGCTAAGTAGAAGAAAGAAAAGAGTTACAGAGAAACAGAGGGAAAGGAGAATTATGAGGAAGAGAGATGAAGAGAAGAAGCGGTTACATATTGAAGCTTAAAAATATCTGTTATCTAACCAACCAGTGCATCTGGTGTATTTATAAGCTGTATAGACCAATCCACTATAGCTAACTAACTTCTAACAAACTATGCTGACTCATCTAACCATGGTAGCTTGCTAACTCTACAATATGATCAACAGCTTATTCCGAATGGTCTGCAGTTTTTCGTAAATGTTTTGGTTGGACAAGCTAAGGAGAAGTTCATACTTATAATAAACATTGATATTTATGCAGCTATTCAGGAAGCTAACTAGGGATGTGAGATCCTATGTTCAAAAGGTTACTATCTTGGCTTCTTTTTGGTGCTCTATCTATTTGTATCTACTTCTACAAAATTAAGCAATCTACTTTTGTGGGCAAGACAATGTGTTGACGGTGGAAAAGATGTGAATTTGCAATTAGCGATTAAAGAAAAAACAATTACAAGTAGGCTTAAGTATTCGCTTGCTACTAGGAATTGGGGACAAGCAAATGTTGTTGGTACCAGAGCAGGAGTTTCACAGGTGAGATACTATTACTTGTATATAGGAGTAGTTTTTTTTCTTTTTCATATTTTCTCTTGTTTCACTTTTGTATGCATATGCTTCCACAGGTTTCGAATCGTTTGACGTTTGCATCTACTCTTTCTCACTTGCGTAGATTGAACTCACCAATAGGACGCAAGGGTAATATTCTCTTGCTCTTAAAATTGACTTCATTTGTTCCTTTTGGTAGTTTCTTTGTCATCAATTATCTTATACCTTGGTAACCAAGTAAATTGGAAAAACCTAGACAACTTCATAATTCTCATTGGGGAATGATCTGTCCAATAGAAATGCCTGAAGGACAAGTAACATAATACACGACACTCATTTATTGATTTAAGTTTACATGATTTTATGAATATAATAACATTTTGTCTGTTGCTGATACGTTAGGCATGTGGCCTGGTAAAGAACCTTGCTTTAATAGTTACATAACAGTAGGATCAGCAGCAAATCTAATTTTGGAATTTTTAGAGGAGTCGGGTACAGAAAATTTCTAGGTGTGCAATTCTTGGAAGATGCTCATGGATCTCAAAGTTCTAAATTTTGTCACAAGTTCATGACATTCTTTAGTTTTAGGAAATATCTCCCACAGTTATTCTCCAATCTACAAAGATTTTTGTAAATGGTTGTTGGGTTGGCATTCATCGTATTCCAGATCTGTTGGTTAGGACACTGAGACAGCTGAGGAGACATTGTGAACTAGGCATACTGCTTGACTTGCTTTTCTTCTCTTATGATATTTATGATATTGATAAGTCGAGCCGAACTGCTTAAAACGTAACTAGCTTGTCGTCTTCTTTCCTCAATCGGTGAGGTACTTCTTTTAGTTTGAATAGGGGATCGCCCTTTTTTTGGTTGAAGTAGCCACGACTTTGGTCGTAGTCAGTTTAAACCCATAAACCCAGTCCACTTGAAGTTTCCACCGGAATGGATTTCACTTTTCTTTCCCACCAGTTTCAGAGCGCTGTTTTCAACCCCTTAAGGAGTCAGTCATTCTTAGTCTGGCTGCTGCTCTAGCGAGCCTTCCTAGACACCTAGAGTGCAGCTGCCTGCTGTTAGGGAAGATGGGTGGATTATAGAGCTAGGGTAGGGTCGAAGGCCCATCGGGTGTGCCACGAAAAATCCTTCTCTATACAAGTTCTCGGACGAGGTTTTTGAACAGAACTTCTATAGGCGAGAAATGTAAGCACCGTGAGGTGTGAAGCAATCTCGTACTAAATAAAACAACTTGAATTAGTCGAATAGCTTCTTTCTGACAAAGCTTACTGATGAGAGGCTGAAAGTACTCTTTTATACTATCATTTGCCTCTCATTTGTCCTCTTTTTAGTGTCGTCTTGAGCGTATATGTTATGAATTACACTTATGTTTGATGTTGTGTTTATGTAGGAGTATCTTGAGGTATTTGGAGCTTAAACAAGAGGAAAAAGGAGCACCAAGAAATCAAGAGGGACCAAGGAAGAAGCGACACCACAAAGCGACACAAAACGAGCAAAAAATGGCTGAACTAGTTGTGCCTTGCGCCACTGCTGCTTTGCAGCAGTGGTGCAGATTTAGATCACTTTTTGAACTTTTCCAGAAACTTGTGCTTCATGCCACACACCCAAAAGCAAGGTTTGGCGCATCTTTGAGCAGCATTCTGAAGTTTTGCGTGTTCCTTACGCCACTGCTCCGCTTTTGGGCAGTGGCGCGGGCGGGTACTTCTCCTAATTCGATTTGGATTGGTTTTGTTAGTCCTAAGGGTTCCTAAACTCTATAAATACTCCCTTCCCATGTTTTCTATCAACAACAAGTGATTTGGGGAAGGCAAAACCTACGGCAAAGCTCAAGAATAAGGTCTAATTTTATTTTTTTATTTTAGTTTTGATTCTTTTCTTGTAAACTCATGAAATCTCTTCTTCGAAAGAGATTCATGAGTAGCTAAACCTTTAGTATCTAGGTTTGTGGTTAAAGACATGAAGGTTGATATTTAATTATCATATTATTTAGTTCAGATTTTCATTATTGAGCGATTTATCTTCCTTTGCTCTTAATTATTTGTTAACTTGATCACCTAGCAAACACTATCTATGGTGCATAAATTGGACTAGGAATAGTGTGTTTATGAATGCAATAAGGGAAGGTAGGGCTTGGTTGTGAACTCTATAGGAAAGGGGGAACGATTCGCTAACGTGGATAGGAATATACCCGTTAGCCTTGCCCAGTTGATACGGAAGAGAAATCATATGCGCTTCACTATCGATCGATGACCATAGGAATATAGGCGCTAGGAATAGTCGAGGAGACCTAGAGTTGTTGGCAAAATACTCAACATGGTTAAAATCAACCCGCAACTAATAACTCAGGAAATCAACTAAACGTATGTTTGAAAACTCAACTGGATTGTCGAAATACCATGACCCTGGATCTCTTCTCAAATATGAATTACAACCTCAAATCAAAGCTTGTCTACAATTTGTTATTTGCTTACTTTCAAAACACACAAATTACTCTTTATTGTCGCTTACCTATTGAATAGCTCGTATAAGAATTCAAACTAGAAATCAATTCATCAAATCCCTTGGGTACAATATCTGGACTCACATCCTATATTACTTGTACGACCGCGTACACTTGCGTGTGCGAAAGGACGCAACACTTACCAATCTGTTGAAGCTGTGCAATCCCAACAAACTCAAACAGTTAATTTAACAGAAACAGTTAGTCAGTTAGTTAGAAAGTTGTTAAGAAGTTAGTTAGTGCTAATTATTGATTAGTGTGAGTCGGTGGACTCTAATAGCTTTGTTAGCTATAAATATATGCTAGTGTAGGGTAGTTACTAACTTTGTACATTTCAATTCTCTTCAGCTCAATGGAATAGTGTTCCTGCATTTCTCTTCTTCTTCTGTTTTCCTATCTTAGCTACCATTAATGGAGCTTTTCATCATGGTATCAGAGCTATGGTTCATATGATCCAATCATAGAAAATGATTGTTGAGCTGAAGAATATAGTACAGCTGTTCAAAATCTAACCTTTTTTTCTTCAGCACAAGTCAACTAAGGAATTTCTTAGGAACTGCAAATGTTTGTTATTGACAATTTCTGTAGCTCTCGACTGAGCAAGATAAGCCACAAAAGCTTTTGCTAAGCAATTGTCAAAACAATCAGTTGCAAATAGAGAGGCCACAGCCAGTACGACAGAAAAAGCCGCTGATGATAGCATCCCCCCACCTGTAGCCCACAAATGTATTGTCGTCTGTTTCAACATAAAGGTCAAGAATAAAGGAATCACCATATATTCAACTACTTAAAAGTAGTATTAGCATCACAAAACAGTGGAGATTCACAATGTTAACATAATTAAAAATTGATGTGGGGTGGAGTTCTACGAGGTACGTCATTAGTAGTAAAATAATTACATATGCAACTCTCTTGAAAAACCACAATGGTAATGAATAGGCGCACATCCATATTTGAGGTTCATGAAACAGTACCAATTAAGGATATATTTGCTACGAATTCATTAACAGTATATGCATGAAATTACGGCTAAACATATTGTTTATCTGATTCACAAAAGCATACATCATATATGGGATATAAACAGAAGCAAAAAAAGTTAATAACAAAATAATACAGCAAAACTAGAAGTTCCACTAGTAGTATAGCTTACCAGCAGCTGTATGGACTCGAGTAGTGCATACGTATATGAGATCAATTTTTAATTAAAAAAAAGTGATTCAACAATTTTAATAGTCAACCTGGGATAACATATGCATAAGATATCATTAAATAGCATGAAAAACATTCTTCATACAGATCAAGTGCTGAAGATAATGCACCTTAATGAGCCTCTGCAAAAGATATGGGAAAGCAGCAAAGAATGGTAAAGAAGCCCTGAGTCGAGTCAAAGCAAAAGCCAGAATTTCTGAATCAGTAACCTGATCCAACAGAGATAATGTACTCCTTAAGTAAGATTTGATGAGAGGTTTCACATTAACCCATTGTGGGGTATCCTTCAGTTCTAATATTGCTTCTTTCTTGTAACTGGAGGATGATAGCCCCAAAAGCCCCCGAAGTATATTATCTGCTTCGGAAAGAACAGACATTACTAAGCTGCAGAATGTCTCGGCATTCTGAAACCTTAGGCTAATGGATTCAGCACCATAGTGGCATGCAGCTCGATAAGCATTTAATACACAAACAAATGCTGCCTCCTTGTGCTCTTCTTTGATCAGTCGACACCAAGAACTAATCGCAGATACTGTCAAAACTCTTCCCTTGTTTTCACCTTGGTTTTCTTCAGTCACCGAGTCTCTTCCATGATTACTCGTCGCATCCTCATCTGAGAACTGCCACAAAGCTAATCAGAAGAAAAATACTTGATATCTCAGAGTAATCAAGATACAATTATATGAACTAGCTCTAAAAGGAAATCAGAGGCTTCCATTTCGCAATCTATATTGTTTCATAAATTTTGATGTCAAACTCACAGCTGACATCCCATTAGCAGAAAGTCAAAACACATAAGCAGAAAGAGATTGTTAGGATCTTTAGAGAAGGATCGAGTCACACGACGATATATAAATTCAGCTCGTTAAAGGGAGGCTGAAACCTTAGAGTTCAATGGAAGAGAGAACTCTGATGTCTTGTTTTTTGTTAAACTACGACTTACTGATTTATTCCTCCAAAACCCCTTTAAATAGGAGTATTATTACAGCAATAGGAGTCTAATCCTTATGGAAGTAGGAAACATAAATCCTATTCTAAACTAATAACTATAGCTAACCCTAATCCTTATGGAACTATGAAACATAAATCATATTCTAGAATAATAAAGAAAGCTACTTAAAAATATAATTAAATACTTAATTTAATTGCTTCAACGCATCCACAACAGAGATACAAGGCCAGGCTATCCAACATATGCGTCCGCGATCCAACACACATTTTGACCTACTTACTATTTGAAGTTTTGGCGAAATACATTGACAGTCCTTAAACTTTCCAGTAAATTACATATGGACGGCATGTTCCAATGGAGAACCTAAACATATGATAAAGTGTTCCTATTTGACACTTTTGGCTCAAATTTTGAAAAAAAGAAAATTGTGTGTGTTCTCAAGCGCCTATTACGTAGATAAGTTGACCACGTAAAATATGTCACCTCTTTTAATTACACACATCAGCCTCAATTGTAACAGGCACGAGGTTTTATGACTTATGAGGCTAATGCATATAATTAAAAGAGGTGACATATTTTAAGTGGTTGGTTTATCTACGTTATGGGCACTTGAGAACACATGCAGAAATTTTCGTAACTTGAGCCAGAAGTGTCTAATCGAAACATTTTATCATGTGTTCAGGTGCTCAATAGAAACAGATCGTAATTCAAGTATCTAAATGAAATTTATTGACATGTTTAAGGGGTTGCCCATGTATTCCACCTAAATTCTTTCACCAACAAATATGGGTGACTATATGTGACATACATGCCCGGAATATTGAATGTTCAAAGTTATCCACTTAATTTCTCGAGGCAAAGAGGGTCCATGAGTTCAGGGGAAGAAAGAAGATATCTTGTAATACTCTCTTTATTCCGATATACATTCACTAGATTCCACCAAAAAGCTAAAATGCAGGCATTTATTTGGAGTAACTGGTAAAGTTGCTGCCATGTGACCAGGAGGTCACGGGTTCAAGCCGTGGAAACAGCCCTTTGCAGAAATGTAAGGTGAGGCTGCGTACAATAGACCATTGTGGTCCGGCCCTTCCCCAGACCCCGCGCATAGCAGGAGCTTTAGTGCACCGGGCTGCCCTTTTTTATTTCTATATACAGGCACAACATTGCCTCTGAAGCATCTCCAATTTTCTTCAGCCATATATTACCCAAAAAAAAATCATGTTTAGTAACTTATTAGTTCATCTCCTTCCTGACCAGCTCCAAATAGTTCTTTGAAGAACTTGGATTCCCCATTTTAACTTAAAGAAGTATATGAACATATCTCAGATCTGTCTAGCCATATCCCACATTACAATGTAATGAAGGGTGATTCACATTTTCTACATCATTCTCACATGAAATATTTGTTGCAAATGTTGAGACCTTTTTTCCAAAATTAATTGAGTTATTACGCAAGCCTCATGGGTTGCAATAATTTTCACGGTTAGCTCTGACTATAGGGTGAAAAAGAAAATAATCGAGTTCAGTCTTACTCTTCTAGATGGCTTTTCAATCTACTCATGGGAAATCAACTGGATAAGCAATAGCAATGGAGAATTGAGTTTGTAACTAGAACTAACTGACTATACCATTCTTCTAGCAATTCCACCAAATTGGGTAAGCACCTCTTGTGAGACTTCAACCCTTTCTAGTCTTGTGAACAAATGTTATCCTATCAATCTCTTTGTCGTCAATGCTTCTTCAGAGTGCTAAATTCCAACTTAAATTGTGATTCGTACTGGTTTATGGTGTCATTAGTTCTCAAGGAAACTATATAATTCATGAAATTCATCTCTCAAGGTTGTATGTCCCCTCCAAGCATCTTGTGAGAATTTGAGTCTCCTTCTATTGCCTACTAAGAATTGAATGTTTGTTCTAAAGTCTCCCAAAACATTATTAATACTCTTCCCTCTTCCATGCACCAATGCCACACACCATATGGAATTCTAGTTACCGAGTGCATGGTGCTTACCCTAGCCACCAAGTGGATGGTGGATCCCATGATGATGGACATAGTGTGTCAAGGCTCCTTGGTATTCTCGGTATAAATGAATTATGTTGATATCTAGGGTAAGAAAGGAAATGTGATTTTAAAGTGTGATTTCAATTATCTTTATTACAACTGGTATGTTGAAATTCAAAGATTATGATTTGTAATTTTGTATGTTGTATGGATGTTTTCGTAACAGAAGGGGAGCCTTGGAGCAACAGTAAAGTTGTCTTTGAGTGACCTATAGTTCGAGCCGTGGAAGCAGTCACTAATGCTTGTATTAGGGTAGACTGTGCACTGTCTACATCACACCCCTTAGGATGCGGCCCGTTCTCGGACCTTGCGTGAACGCAGGATGCTTTGTGCACCGGGCTGCCCTCCCTTTTTTATGGATGTTTTCCTAACAACTTGTTCCACCTTTTGGAGGAGGAGGTCTATGAGATTTATTGGGTACATGTTGTGCACACATCTCCGTGTTGCTTAATTTTTTTTCCTTATGGAGACGGGTATCATTCTTAGCGGTAAAATGAGCTAAGGATCATTGTTTGAGCCACACTTCATGTTTGGCCAAGTTGTATCCCGGGTGTCGGTCTCATTCTTTTGCTAATCCTAAGGGCTCGTTTGGTACGAGAGAAAAGGGATAACTAATACGGGGATTAATTTTAGGATGAGTTTATCCCATCTTTGGTTAGGATAAAATCGTGAGATAACTTGTCACGAGATTAGTTATCCCGGGATTGTAGTGTTATTTTTATCCCACATTGAGGGTGGGATAACAATACTAGGATAACTAATCCTAAGATAACTTGTTTCCCCACCAAACGAGTCCCAAGGGTTCATGACACGCGTATTGTTAGAAGCTTTGCATGAGTATTGCTCATTTTATGTAAATCTATGATGAAACTAATTTTGGATTTTTATGATTACATGTATATATTGATAATGATAATGTACTATGAGACTATCGTACAATGTATTGGGACATTGTACTCGGTTTCATTCAATACAGCCATACGAGGGATATGAAGAGTGGTGTGCTCAGCATGGGTTAGGACAAGATTGGGATCAGAGCACTAGCTTAAGTGCGCTAGGAGTACATTAATGATGCCAACACAATGAAGGAAGCACTACAAGATAAGATACGAAAAAGGAAGAAATACGCAAAGCATAAAATGTTGACAAGCTTGCACTCATGTTGGTCCTTTGCAAAGAGGAATAGTAGAGACCGACTTTATACAAATAAGGAATTTCCTCTTATTTCTAGTTTCTGTTTGGTGCACACATAAAGTTCTAGTCAGTTTAGAAAATTGGGTTTACATTGTAGAAAAGTATATTTTGGTATAATCTCTCTACTTTTGACATATTTCTTGTATACAAGAGATTTTCCCATGTAAATAAAGCAGGATCTGAGTGCACTAGATTGCCCCTTTAATAAAATTATTACCTCATCAGAAAAAATGTAATTGAAAAGATGCTACTTAAAATCACCATGATCTAGGCTATAGTAATGATTTTTGGTATTATATATATTTATACCTCATATGTGCATTAACTATCTTATGAGAAAACCAAGTATCACCGTCCCTATTTTTTGCTTCCCGAATTTTTTCCCTACCATTGCAATGCCCTATAGTTGTTGCTTGGCTTTTGCTTCTTCTCTAATTCTTCTTCAAATTCTTGATTTTCTAAAATTTCAAGTACAGTCTATCAAACGTGTTCAAATTTCATTCCTTTTAAGCTTGCGTATCAAATAACCTTAAACTTCTGGGCTGAGATGTAAGTTGGTTTTTCCCTAACTACCCTCCCTCCCCCAACAAAATTCACCATGTTTGACCATATCGACATCAATTTCAAATTAAAGTACAAGCGTTTCCTCTCATTTTGTCCACAAATGGGGCAAATGTATGAAGAAATTCTCAGAAGGGGACTAATAAACTTGGAACTTATCATCAGACTCATTTGAAAGTAATAATCAGTTTAGTGAAGATGTTCTTCTTGGATCATTCCCTTAGACGCTGGTAAATTTACCCCATGTAAAGGAGAATCAAATAATTCCAAATCTTCAATAAGTTGAGAAGTCACTGATAACAATGGATAGTCTATCGTGTACATTTCTTTCTTCTTCATATCTTCTTACATTAAGATCACCTCCTATTCCTCAAGGATAATCCTAACAGCATTTCATTACTGCAAAGTCGTAGACGCAAGTCTTCCCTCCGATTCCTCTAGTTGGGCCATATACTTCCATGAATGTTGAAGTGCAACTCACAGTGTTGCTGGATAGCAGTGAAACTGAATGTACACCCCAAATAGTCTCCTTAGAGGCCTAATCCCTTTTGTACCAAAACATTACATTTCCTCCATTGTTCCCTTCTTACTGTGAAAAAGCTAAGTCAAACAACCTATTTCTCCAAATACTACGCTCCAAATGAAGACCCCCAAATAATCTGTTTAGGTCTCCTGCAAACAATAGATGTTGGTTCTCCATCTACGTGTCAGTAACTTTATAGTCCTATGACTTTTGCCTACCACTCAACCCCTGAATATTCCAACTGACAGTCTTCGGTATAGTAACAAGAAGCCTACATTTCCTCTTATCATCTCTATCACCATAATCTACATTAAATCTAATTTCTAACATTTTCTAGAGCCCTTATATCTTGAGCTGCTAGGACATTCGTTCAAATAATGATTTTGCATTGCCGTCAAAACCATTAAAATATGCCTCCAGTCACCTAGTAAGTTTCAAGATATTCCTCATAATGCAATCAGAAGTTTACATCGCTATCATAAAATCATAACACTTGCATGTAATACCAATGTGTAAATACCAAACGAACTTTTCAAGTATTATTTTAAAAACAAATTTAATGAAATTATTTTTATATATTCTTCCACCATTAATATAATAGAAAGTCAAATTAACATCTTAAACTGCAAGTCCAGTCAGGGGCATATGCAAGATTTTTGTACAAGCGTTGTCGACATTTAAGAAAATCAATAATCAAGTAACTGTAACAAAATCATCCTGACAAACACATTAATCGAGGTGGATCCATGCTTTAAATGTGATGAATTCAACCTTTTAACATTGTATTACTGAAATTATGTTCACATTCCTTTCCAAAGTAAAATGGTAAAACAAATTTTTACGTTGCAAAATCTAAAACTATTACTTAATAACACTAATCTCAAAGAATATCTATAAAATATACTTTTGTTTCACTAAAAAAAATTATTAACCTCTATTAGTTCGTTGGAAGTTAGGAAAGGAGAGTGTGGAGAACAACAGACTTTTTTGAAATATCACTACCAACCAATAAAACTTGTACATAACAGTTAACAAGTAAACATCTCGAAATTACTTACCACTTCTCCATTTTGCATTGCTTCAATGTCCTTCTTGTGCCTTTCTAAAAACTTGGAGAAACTTGGATCCTGAAAATGTCGAAGAACAATGAACAACTTATATGTTTAAGAGCTTTTCACCCTTGATATCAACAAATAAGTGTTGTACAACCTCTATCCTTCAACAAATATAAGAAACATAATACAACCAGCAAGTAGAAGGAACTCATACTACAAGTACAATGACCTCCAAAGCACATTTTTCAAAAAATTGAAAAACTGAAGCTAATCGTATTTTTTCTGGGAAAAGGCAAGTTTTAATGATATAGCATAAAGTTTGTGCCGGGCTACATTACCAAAAAAAACAAAATACAAGAAAAGTTATCTATACACATAACAAGGTTTCCACGTCATTTACAAAATCCATCTTGATCTAACTTCAACAACAACAACAACAACATACTCAGTATAATACCACAAGTGGGGTCCAGAGAGGGTGGAGTGTATGCAAACCTTACCCCTACCTTTGTGGGGTAGAGATGTGGTTTCAAATAAACCCTTGGCTCCAATTAGGAGTCTTGCTCTTCAAGATGTGTTTCCATGGCCAATTAGTAATCTGTGGTTCTACCTGGTTTAGTAGCTTATACCCTATGCTAACTATATATAGTCCTCTAGAGTGTCCATCCCACCACAGGCAATCCACTACTTCTTGCACCCCTTGAAAAACTTCCAATTGCTTGAATAATTTTATCAGTCTTGGAATCTCCCAGTCTATCATCATTCTTCTGAACCTCAAAGCTCAACCCTATTGTGTCCACCTCTGCTACAAATTTGTGTTCATCTTGGGCCAAGTCAAATAGATCAGGGAAAAGTTCTTGCAGGCACCTTGACCCTATCCATTTATCTTTCCAGAACATAGTTTTATTGCCATTGTGCACTCTGACATGTGAGCGGTTTTTAAGAAAAGGCCAGTAAGCTCTAATTGACCTCCAGAAGTGGACTCCATATGGAGTGTTGACTTCCTTGGATTCCCACCAGTCTTCTTCTCCATACTTGCTTTTTTATGACATTACCCCAAAAGAGTCTGAGGTACCTGTGAATATCTCCATAGCCATTTAAGCTTCAGAGCAAGGCTCACGTGTTTCAAGTTCCTAATGTCAAACCCACCTTGTCTCTTACTCCTGATGATATCCTTCCATTTGACTAAATGGAATGCTCTTTTTTCCTGGTTCCCTTGCCATAGGAAGGATCTCCTGATCTTATCCAACCTTTGAATAACTCCTATTGGGATTGGGAAAAGGGACAACATATAAGTAGGTAAAGCATCCAATACAGCATTAATCAAAGTAAGCCTCCCCCCTAACCCCCCTAGAGATAGATACTATGATTTCCACCTGGACAATTTCTTCTCACATTTCTCCAATACAGAATCCCAAATACCTTTGGACTTTGATTTTGCTCCCACAGGCATTCCCAAGTAGATTGTGGGGAGGTTATCCGCTTCACCCCCTTGTATTATGGCAAGCTGCTCCATGTTAGACACTTGGTTAATGGGATAAATGTGATTTTTTCTCCGGTTGATGTGAAGACATGAGATAGCTTCAAACAGAATTAGGATCACTCTTAAATACTTCAATTGTTCTTCTTCTGCATCACAAAAATTAAAAGTATCATCAGCATATTATAGGTGAGTAATCTCCCTGCTTTGGCTATTGTTCCTGGCCACTTCAAAACCTTGGATCCATCCATTTGTATTAGCCAACTTGATCATGTTGTTAAGTCCTTCCATAACCAAAATGCACAGAAAGGAGACAGGGTCCCTTGTCTAATCCCTCTGTGAGCATTAAAGAAACCTTCAGACCCTCCATTGATGAGAATGGAAAGTTTCACAGTACAGATACAGAATTTCACCCAACTAATCCATTTATCACTCAATGTCAAGTTTACAGAGTATACCGGGCTTGTTTTGTGAGATTCTTGAGTCTTCAACCTCATTTGCTATCAACACAGCATCCATTTTTTGCCTTCCTTTGATAAAGGCCATTTGTTGAGAGTCTACCAGAGAGTCTACCACTCTTTTCAACCAATTTGTCAAGACCTTAAAAATCAGTTTGTAGAAACTCCCTACTAGGCTAATTGGTCTGAAATTTTGCAATTCCTTTGCCCCTTTCTTTTTGGGTATCAAAGTTATGTAAGTAGCATTGAAACTTTTTACAAACATTCCTTGTGCATGAAAGTTGTGGAAAGCCTCTATAATGTCATGCTTCAAAAAAAACCAACACTTAAAGTAGAACCCCATTGTATAGCCATCAGGTACACATCTTAAGAAAATTGTACACTTCCTTTTCATCAAACTTCTCCTGCAAAGCTTTGTTTTCTGCTTCTGAGATTGTAGGACAGTTACTGATATTTCATGTAGGTCTCTGTTCTTCATCCTATGTGTAGAGCTTCCTATAGAATTTGATTATCGCTACTTTTATTCTTGTTGGCTCTACTATAGTTCCCACCTTGCACGTCTAACTGATCAATGTGGTTATATCTCTTGTAAGCATTTGCAATTTGATGAAAAAACTGTGTTTGTCACCCTCCTTTAGCTATAAAGCCTTTAGATTTCTGTCTCCAAGCACTTTTCTCATTCTTGAGGGCTTCTTCAAGCTCCAAAAAAGTCTCCACTTTTTTAGAAGATTCCTCCTCTGTAAATTCCCTGGTTTCTAGCATAGAGTCCAGAACTGCCATTTGGTTGAGCAGTCTAGACTTTTGTAACTTTAGATTTCCTTCTTCGTTCCTACTACAATCTTTGACTTTTCCTTTAAGAGCTTTATGTTTCGAGGCTAATATGAAATCAGGCCTCCCAGTATACTCAAATGAATACCACCAATCTCTAACTTTATCCACAAACCCTTCTGTAGTCAACCACCAATTATCAACTTAAAGTAGGATTTTGGAATCTCCCAAGTACTGCATTGGAGAGCAATAGGCACATGGTCAGAGATCAGCCTTTGTAATGGAGATCGTTTGTATTTCTAAAACTTTCACCCCATTCTCATGAAAAAAGGATTCTACCTATTCTTGATGCAGCCTATTGATTCTCTTTTTTAAACCATGTATAAGAGCCTCCTTCAAGATGTAGGTCAATCAACTCCATATCCTCAATGAAATCTGAAAATTCCACCATAGTTGATGATCTCCTGATACAGTTCTTTTTTTCAGAATGGGACCTACATAAATTAAAGTCTCCACAAACTTCCCAAGGGCCCTCCATCAAACCTCTCACATCCCCCAGTTCATCCGGACTAGTCTCCTTTCAATCTTACCATTTGGTGCATAAACACCAGAGTTATGACATGAAAAATCCGGTAGAAGTGCCTCAAACTTGCAAGTTAAGGAGTAGGCTCCAATCTAAAAAAACCTCTCCCTTCCATACTCTGTTGTCCCACAACATAATAATTCTTCCCCTAGTGCCACTGGCTTGCATGTCTACCTCCGCCAATCAAATTAATGTGATACTGACAATGTCCTTCTAGTTTTGTTTCTCGCATACAAACAATGCCTGCCTTCTGGTCCAAAGGTTGGTTTTTTACTATTCTTTTCTTCACCAGATCATTCAAATCCCTAATATTCCATGAAACTAACTTGAGCTTCATTGGTCTTTCTGAGATTTCCCCTTCCCCTTTGCTCTACTTCCACTTCTTTTGAATTTGACATCAAAGGTGATCAAGTTTTTCAATTTGCGCGCGCCCCCTTACATCTAGTTTTCTTGATGTCCACATTAGGTTTCAACACTCTCGCCTGCCTGCTTCTATCAATTTGCATAAGCAATTCGAGAGTTTCCTTTTCGTGGCCTTTGAAATCTACTCCACATCTTGCTGAGCCTTGGAAGATCTTGATGCACCCATACAGTGGCCTCCATCTTCTTTTGAAGTAATACATCTTCTTGTTCAAATTGCAGAGCAGGAACATCTTCAATCTTCCAAAGATCCCCATTCATAGACGAGTTGCATGGTGTTGATCGTAGTTTCTGAAGAGAAAATTCCCCCTGTTAAAGACTTCCTCCTCCGTTGGTGTTACTTGTAAATCGGCCTCGTTCTTGTTCAAATTGCAGAGCAGGAACATCTTCAATCTTCCAAAGATCCCTATTCATAGACGAGTTGCATGGTGTTGATCGTAGTTTCTGAAGAGAAAATTCCCCCTGTTAAAGACTTCCTCCTCCGTTGGTGTTACTTGTAAATCGGCCTCGTTCATCATCACTGGATCATCAAATATCTCTATCGATGTCATCTACATGTTCAGACTAGAGCTCCCCGGAGAAACTGCGTCTTTTGGTAGTTTTCCAACGGAATAAGGGGGTATGTGCTCTATTCCTCTAAATGAAAGTCTCGTCTATCGATTATGGGCTTCTCCAAGATGTCAAGGCAATTCAACATGGAGACTTGGCCCAATAAAGAAGAAACTTTCCCCACTTGCATCAGATGCTCCTCACGTGACCCCACGGAGGATTTAATTTCAAAAAATCTTCCCCCGCATGGCCCTGATTTCTTCATTCTACAGCTGTTAACAAGCCAGTTGTGTCTATGACTTCATAGGGCACGATTGACTGCTGGACAACTCTGTATCGAACCACTGCTTTCCTCATTAGCAATTGCCGGAAATATCTCCAGCGTATTTTCGAAATTGGGCTCTCTCTACCCAGATTGGGATGACAAAATTCAGGCCATCTTTTGAGATAGTTACTTCATTGAGGATGTTTCGGTTGTCTCCCGTTACTTCAATACGAGCCCACTTGAGGTGGATTTTCAATTTTGTCTCCTCCTCTATTAATTTCCATCCACCACAAAGCTCTCCTATTTGACGAAAATATTCTTGAAACAACAGATCGCTCTGGTCCATGTTAATTTGTTCTTCTGTGCAACTGGTTCCAACTTTACCCTAATTTTTTTCCAAACCCACACTCCTTACAGAACCTGGTCATCCATGTTCCTATTTGGGAACTCGAATAGAAACTGGTTCCCTAACATCTCATAGATGCTTATCCCAAAAGCTTTCTTCCAAGTTGACAAAGCCCACTTCCTAGCATCAAAGAGGGTTGGCATCTCAGAGATGGGATTACCAAATGATCCAGTAATGCACCTTCCAAGAAGTCCTCTGCCATAATTAGGTGCAGCGACCGTAGATCCCTCTTTTAAAGTTGTTCTTATCATCTTGGAGTTGTGTGGCTACCATTTACTACCTTCAACAACCTTGGCATAACAACAACAACAACATACCCAGTGAATTCCCACAAGTAGAGTTTGGGGAGGGTAAATTTTACGCAGACCTTACCACTACCCCGTGGAGGTAGAGAAGTGGTTTCCAAGAGACCCTCAGCCCAAGTGCAACTAATCCAAGTACCAAAAGGAGAAAATAGTGAAGAAGGCATAGCAGTTAATAAGGAAAGCAGTGCAGAGCCTACACTAAAGAAACAATAACAATATCAAACTAATATGGTGATCAAAACACAATAAACAACATATGACGATAGATATCAAAAGCAAGGGAGCGACCAAAACTACGACAGACACCAACAACCCTATACATTCTAAAGGCAACACAACACTCTACCCCTTACTAACCTTCTACCCTAATACGCGAACTCCACACCTTCCTATCTAAAGCCATGTCCTCGGTAATACGAAGTTGCGCCATATCCTGCCTAATCACCTCTCCCCAATAATTCTTACGCCTACCTCTACCTGTCCGCGCACCCGCTATAACCAGCCTCTCACACATCCTTACTAGGGTGTCTATGCATCTCCTCTTCACATGCCCAAACCATCTCAGTCTCGCTTCCCTCATCTTATCCGCCACGGAGGTCACTCCCACCTTTGCCCGGATAACCTCATTCATAATCTTGTCACTCCTAGTATGCCCACACATCCATCTCAGCATCCTCATCTCCGCAACGTGCATCTTTTGAACATACACTCCGGAGTTCTTAACTGGCCAGCACTCCACCCCATACAACAAAGACGGTCTAACCACCATTTTGTAGAACTCACCTTTAAACTTAGGTGGTACCTTTTTATCACACAAGACTCCGGAAGAAAGCCTCCACTTCATCCATGCCGCACCAATGCGATGTGTGACATCATCGTCGATCTCCTTACTTTCCTGAATCACAGACCCAAGATACTTAAAACTTTCTTTCTTGAGGATAGGTTGTGTATCAAGCCTCACTTCCACGCCTGCCTCATGCATCGCATCACTGAACTTGCACTCAAAATATTCCATTTTGGTTCTACTCAACCTGAACCCTTTAGACTCCAGCGTATGTCTCCAAACCTCCAACCTTGGCATACGAATAGTTAATGTCAAAACTTCTATGGGAAACTTTTGGGTGCATTGTGAGGGAGTCATTAATGAAGTTTCCAATTTAAAAAGCAATATCTCTCCAACCTGCATTAAAGGCTTCTGGCAGGATGACTATTGTTCTATCCACACACTTGAGAGACAAGATACTCATGTTCCTTTCGTGAGTATTAAACTTCCCTGTAACAAAATATTCTGCAATCTTGTCCTTTGTCCTCCATCTTTGTCACAAGATTCTTGCTGTCAGTTGAAGCTTCTTTCAGATTAAAGCATATCCACTATCACTTTTTGTTGAGGGTTACTCTTCTCATCATATTTCTACTTCGTCCCACCCAGTCAAACAAAACTTCTTCACTGGACCTCCATCTAGTGATGTCATAGGACTTGATTGGGAAATGAGCTTGAGAGCATTTTATAGGACAGGGTTGATTTGCACATCTTAAGTTCTCTTTTTGTGATATCTATCTTTAGCTTTTAATTTGAACTTTTGCTTATATATATTCTCTACTTATTTTGGTCTTTTTTAAAAAAATTGCGCTTCACTTCAACGAAGCGAGCGCTTTACTTCACGCTATAAGCTAAGCAAGGCCTTGTTGCTTTTTTTCGCTTACGCTTCCCTGTACAGTAGGTGCCCGAGCAGCTTTCGCGCACCTCGACTAATTCCACGATATCTTGGGGTTGACATAACATCAAGGAAAGCAAATTCAAAAGAATAAACCACGCTAGAACAGATGATGCTACATCAACTGCGTATTAACACATAATCCCAAAGAAGTCTAAACTCTAAACTTGAGGCATATTTATTTTAGATACGTTAACTAGATGAGCTGCCTATCAAAGGAAAGATGAAAAGACTAATGTCAAATTAGCAAACACCCCTTGTAGTTTTCTTCTTTAGCTACTTTGGATAGTGCCATCACAACAAAATCCCAAACATCAGTTGTCCATCAAAGAAAAAATGAGTTAACTACAATGTTATCAAAGGCAAAAGCGCAAAAAAGCGCTAAGGTTCAATGGGGCTTTAAGCGCAAAGCGCAAATAAAGTGTGGGCCTCAATGAATAAAGACATAAACAGAGCAAAAATACAAATATGTATGTGTCGCCCAAGAGTAATAATTGTAAGCATGAATAACAAATATATGGACAAAGATATTGAAAAATATTATGATAAAGTGAAATATTAATAGTTTAGTGTCAACTCTTTAGGATTACGCTTATTGGCAAGGAAAAATATGCCTTAGAGCCTTGATGACGCATTAAAGCGCCCGTTAAGCGACGGGAAGCGCTCAACATGTTCCGCGTCTTGCTTCAGGGATTAAGCGCGCCTTTGACAATATTGGTTAACTAGATCTCAGATTGGCAAAAGCCAAGTAGTTTCCTTATGTGGTTAGTCACTTTGAATAGTTTCCATCACAGTCAAATTCCAAGCATGAAGAGAAGAGAAATGTCTTCTATTCCTCCATCCAGAAGGCGTTAATTACTATTCTTTTTCATCATCCAAAAAAATTTGATGTTAATTGGATAACTTTCCTTCTTCAACAGCTCAAACAAACATAATTTAGTATCAATCATTTTAGTATTGATGTAACATATTTTAAACTAAATATGGTTTAAACTAAATACATTACTCTATCACGTCCCAGAAAATTCTTTTGAGCACTTTAGTACAATATCATTGACTTTTTCTGTAAATCCAAAAGGTTCATCTTTTGAACTCTTGAAAGACAGTAGATTTAATTAGCAAAAGCAACCAACCTTCCTCTTCAGCCTTTCCAGCTTCCTCTTTTGTACAGCAAGATCTTCCTGAATTTTTATATTCTGCATCATCAATTCACTAGTACATTTGTCACCTGCACATCCATTAATGAATCAGAGGATTTGTGCTGTTGAAAGGAGAAAAGTTAGAAATAAGTAACTAATGGAAGGGATGTTTAAAAAAGGAACAGAACACCAAGATAATCCCATTTAAGTCGGATGATGGACCTTTTAAAAGTTTCCCAGGCTCACTATCTGTTCCATTTTCATAGCTTATATCCTGAAACATGATAATAAAAAGTTTAAATAAGGCAAAAGTTGACATTGAAGTAAAGATAATTGCTAAATTGAAGATTGAGACCTCTGAAAGGTATCCATCACTGTCTGAAGAATCGATAACAGCATCATTGTCATTTTCCATGAATGGTGCATCAAGAGGCAAGTCTTCAAAAACTTCAACCTCAGTGTTTCTGAGAAAATTTATGACTAGTAAATAACTAATGTGATTAATGTGACAAGAAAGAGACACCAGGAACAAAAATTTCAGCACACAAGGAATGAACAGACCTTTTTTCTTATAAGGGATGAACCAGTGTTGTCAAAGGCTCATTTAAAGTTCGCTTAAGCAATGAAGCTCGGAAAAGCTCGAGGAAGGTGCTTTGCCTCGTTTAAGTTGTGCTTTGGTATAGGCAAGGCACTGAGACGTATGCATCATAACCCAAGAGTTCTATCTTGAATCGAGCAGTACTAAATAACAAATTAATCGGCAAGAGATGTATTTTTTTGATAACCTCCGCAAGAAGATAAATTAATTGTTAAGTAAAACATTATGAAGAATTTGTTACTTATTTCTTGCATGATAGATACATTTTTATTTCTTCATTGTGTTTTCCACTAACACCTACACTTTAATTGCGCTTGTGATTAAAGCCCCAATAGACCTCGAGCACTTTTGAAGTTTTTTGTCTTTGACAACACTGGGTTGTTGAACAGACCTTTTTTGATGATATCGAGGGGTCAAATGCTGAAAAATTGAAGTACTGAAGAAAGGCAAAGAACACAAAGTTGAAACACAATCTGAGAAATTTAACCTTTACAATTCCATATCATGAGAGAGTCAGTTTGATGTAAGAAACTCGCTTATGTGTTCCCCAGAACATCATCTTTTACTTTACCTACCAAAAAAATTTCATTGCAAGTCTTGGATGATAGTTTCTCCTTAGAGAGAGAGGAACCGGAAGAAAAACAAAGAGCACTAATAACAAAGAACTGCCAGAACATTAATTGAATCAAAATGCTGATAAGGAAAGTAATAAAAGAGAATGAAGAGTTCTTCCGGAAAAAAACATGAGCACAGCTTCCGGCTTTGAGGTCCTTATGCTGCAAAAGACGTTTAGCTTATTGAGGAAATGATAGGCACTGGGATTGAGGCCTCATTTGTTTGCACTCAATGAGAATCTGAATCTGAATGGTTCAGATTTCAACCCCTTAAGGGTCTGTTTAGAAAGTCACCTGGTAATTGAAATTGGTGTGTAATTACACAGCTTAGTAATTACACAGCAAAGTAATTACAATGACTTGTTTGTTTGTCATAATATAATTACAGTGTAATTACAACAGTATTGTTTGGTTACCCAAGTGTAATTACACAGTTAGATATATTTTTATATAAAAATTAATTATCAAAAATTAAAAGTTAATATTTGACAAAATATGTACCTTTACAAAGGATATTAAATTATGCATTTATCATATCATCTCTTGAAAATACATTTATTAGTAAACATATATATTTTACCTAATATTTATAAATAATAATTGATATATATTTTTCAAATTAATAATATTTTAATTTACTTGATTATAAAAACTAAAAGTACTTTTATAAGAATATCATGGACTGCATGTTTTACAAAAAGATCAATTTATAAATATAATGTCATAAAGGTATTCAAATGTTTGCAAGAAAAAACTATCAATTCTAACTGAAAAATAAATCTCATGCAATGTGAAATAACAAGTCAATACTACTAAAGCAAATAAATTGAAAACGAAAAAATAATATAAATTTAAAATTCAAAAAAAAGAAGTTAACATAATACTCTTATGTCAAATTCCAACATAATATAAAATAAGTTCCAACATAACTTAAGTAAATTTATATAATTCAAGAGAAACGAAAAACATGAGTCTTGCTAAATGAAGAAAATAAAAAAAAATAAGAAATAATAAATATGAGCAATTACATGAAATCACAAGAAGTAAAGGTTGAGAAATGAGAAGAAAGGAAATGAAAGATAAATAATGATAAATATATTTTAAAAAATTAAAGAGTAAAAATAAAAAATGAAATTAAAATAATAGAAATAAAAAATAAATTGAAAAGAAAAGAAACTAAAATAAAAACAAAAAGAAAGAAATTAACAAGTAACCCTGAAATTACACCATGTAATTACCAGCAATTCTTGCCTCCCCTAAGAATTGGAGAATGTAATTACCTCCTCCAATTACACCCAATCACCTGCTAACCTAATAATTACCTGGCCAAACAAACATGCCAAACTGTGCAGTTACACTCAATTCTAATTACCAGGTGGCTTTCCAAACAGGTCCCAAGTGCATTTGTTTTTTCAAGATTCAACCTCTTAATACATCTGAATGAATCAGATCTTAAACAAAGTCTGAAAATCATTCACATCCTTCAAATTGTTGGTCTTTTCTTTTTAATATAATAATTACTAAAATATCTCTTGTTCGGATCTATCTCCATGTATAAGAACACATCCACAAGAAATCTGACTCCTCAACCTTTATCTTCATCTCACCTTTCCTCTGTCGTCGTCAAGCCACAAAAGTCACTATAACCACCTTCCCAGTAAATACATATATGTACAAAAGTAGAGAATACGAACACTCACGTTCCGAAATTGGGTCTTTTGCTGGAAGCAGCAGTCAGATCTTCCAAGAAGTTCATATTCCAATTTCCAAGGAAACAATTGTGATTCCGGCATTGAGACGGTGGTTTCATGTGGAGTTATGGCGGCCTAAATGGGTAGTTCCGCCAATAGGAGAAGGTGTTGGGTTTTAACTTTAGGGATAGAAAAACATACTTACGATTTGAGATTTGGAGGCTAAAAAGGATTTCAATGGAGATTTGGGTTTTTCTTCTAGTGGTTGATGTACGAGGGTTACAAGAATGGTGAAATTTACTGGTGTTTCAAAGCTAAGATTGTATCTTTTCAAATTATGTTCATTAATTTTTTAAAAACATAAAACTATTCATATTTAGATAAATACTAAAAACAAACAGTCTTAATCATTTAGTTTTCAGATCTAGAGACAACATCTTAATCATTCAGATGTACATTCAAATTCAGACGTTTAATCTTAAAGAAAACAAATGAGGCCCGAGTAAACTAACTCGGAGAAAGGGGCAACCTCAGCATAGTCAAAAAAAATTGTAATATTGACCAGACACATCATCTAAGAGAATTACAATCTTTTAGGTTGAGAAAACTGTCAATATCTAACTGGATTTACTAGTTGCATAGCTTCTAGTACAAATGATCGGTCTATATGAACATGAGGTATTCAATTGTAAAGAGATGGCCAATGAAATCAATCGCTGTAAAGAGTTTTCAGTTTTATGACATTTAGACCATATCACCGAAAGATCTTAGTCTCTATAATCAATGTGACCCATCTAGCTGAAAAGATAGATTTAGAGCATTTGGTTCTACTTTATTTGTGGCCTAGGACCTTCCCCAAGCTTCAGATTTTTCTCACATCTCAGCTCTTTTACTGTATGCCATTGCAGAAAAACAAAAATATCCAGCCTTACAAGGAAACAGCTTGTATCCAACTTTAAAACATGAAGTAAATTCACCTTTCATTAGACTGGTGTATTAAATTTGCTTGGTCTTCAACATTACTCTGCTCGTTTTCTACAATAATTAAAGAACTCAAGGTCATAAAGATAATCCATATGAATGTCCAATCTCAATAGAACAATAAAAATAATGGCAAGATGTTCAAGAAAGTCAAAGCACAGAAGCAAACTTGATCCATCTGGTCAAGCTTTTGACACAAGTGCATAAAAAACAAATAAGTTACAGCTAATGATAAAACAGACCGACTCTCGCTGTTTGTCTATTCTTTCATGTTACTTCTCACACACCCATGAGTTCCCTAGAAGAACTAGAGCTTTCAAGTTGGGATGCATCTCTACACTCACTACTCAGTTAAAGGGAATATAAGTTTCTGGAGTACTTGTCCGAACTTGAAAACATTCTTCACTTGGAATATCAGAGTTTTATTCTTTAAGAAACTCTTTCAATTAAATAAGAGTAATCCAGGAAAATAAGTTGTATTGCAGCAGCTGAACAAACCCATCACTTTTCTTCTTCTTTCCCAATTATTCTCATTCATCTAGCAAATACAAAAGTTTTGATGTAAATGCATACCATATGAAGTGTGCCCAATTTAAGCCTATAAAACAAAGGCTTACACATATTTTAGCCCTGTAACATTTCTTTCAATTAAAATGTCTATAATCTATATCTATCTATATTATTATAAAGGCATGAATAATAATGTTGAATGACCAAAATAGCCTTAAAATATTGATGGACTTTTATACCCTTAATGAGCTCTAATCATATTTGTTTTTAACACTCTTAAAACTAGAACCCTAAGAATTGAGGGATTAACTTTAGGCTGCTTTGATCTAACTACCGTACTTTATCGGAAAATAATTTTTCTTCACTCTATCTAAAATTAAGAGGCTTGCTTATTTGTAGTTCTTTAAAATTAAGGTGACCATATTTTCCTTTTATAATTTTATATTATTTTCTTTTCTTCCGCAAAAGAGCAATCTGACGGACGATGGGTGTAGAGAGACGAAACATGACTTCCCCATTTATGTTTTTTACATGAAACAATGTAGAAACACAATATGTCAGGGTAAATAAAAAAGAAGAGTTTGGTTTTGAGGACCGAAATAAAAAATCAACAATCCAGTTTTCACAAATCAAATTATTGTTGACTTTTAAAATAATTATATTCAGCCATTTGTCTTCGTATATAAAATAACCTTTTCCAAACACAATCAGAATGTTAATTGAACTACAGAATTGATTTCAGAAAATGTTACCCAAACTTGTAAAATTAAGTGAGAACCAAATCCAAATGTCAAAGTGGATTAATTTTAGGCTAACATATGCTAGCTCATTGTAATTTTCAAAATAAATATGATATTTCGTGTGTTGGAGAAGATTTCAGATTCCCGCATTAAAAACATTTTGTTAGGCTAAAAGGAAAACACAATAATTAAATTAGGTAAAGGACAAGGCGACTGGTATGAAACTTTTATGGGTAATGATATCTTTTCTTCTTCTTCTTCTTCTCTTATTTTTTGCAGCAAATATGAATTAGAAGATTATATGACGCTTATACAATCACAATTGCTACTCGTGCAGCTGCAGCAGGATTTGAAAAAGGAATTGATCGTGACTTTGAACCGGTTCTTTCCATGACCCCTCTTAATTGAGATGAGACAGGAGATCCAATGCTTGAATGAAGTACAAATCACTTTGATTCATAGTCCGAATACTCATAAGGTAGGGTCGACGCCCGCCTCCCCCCAAACTGTACTTGCAAGTTTCCCCGCAAACAAACACTTATGTGATAATATTCCTAACAAAGATTCCGTTTGACTTGACCGGCTCGGGGGGATATAGCTCAGTTGGTAGAGCTCCGCTCTTGCAATTGGGTCGTTGCGATTATGGGTTGGATGTCTAATTGTCCAGGCGGTAATGATAGTATCTTGTACCTGAACCGGTGGCTTACGATCAGTTTGTCGAAGGACTTCAATTATTAGTTTTTTTTAGTTAATATAAATTCATTCGCGGAATATTTTCTGAACAGATTAGAATACACTCAATATTAGATCTTTTGTTAGTACTCTTGTGGATTAGCGAAGGAACATTCATGTATGTACCAAAAAGAAAAAGGCTCATGTGACGGGTGTATGAACTAAATCGTGGATTGATCAAAATCGCATATAAAATTATTTAATGGTAGAATTCTCAGAGTTTAACATTAACTAAATCGTGGAAGATGAAATAACGAAAAAAAAGAGAGATAATGAGAAAAAACCTACCATGGGGTACATTTATGAAGACATGGATAGAGCTTTTTTTGAAACTGGTAACTTTGAAAGACATGGATAGAGCTAAGGAGGCTATTTGCTAAAAGATATCTTTAAGATTATTGATGAAAGATGGGAATGCCAATTGCATCATCCATTACATGCAGCTGGACATTATCTAAATCCAAAGTACTACTTTCAAAATTCAGCTATTGAAAATTGTAAAGAAGCAATAGATAGGTTGTATGCTTGCATTGAAAAATTGGTTCCAAGCACTGAAGTACAACACAAGATCATATCTGAGATACCATTGTACACCAGAGCTGAACAACAATTTGGCCTTCCAATTGCAAGAAGATCTAGAACAACAAGATCTCCTAGACCCTAGTAAGTGAATATATTCACATTTAAATTCTTTATTATTAGTTTATGTTTCAAATTTCACTTAATACTTATTACTTGGTGCTTACATAATTACACTAACTTATAAATAATGATTGTCAACATAACACTTTTTACAGTTGAATGGTTGAATTTATATGGTAATTCAGCTCCCCATCTCCAAAAATTAGCCATTAGAATTTTGGGCGTAATTGGAGTGTTTGAGCATGTAAGTACTTATAGTGGTATACTTCCTATGCATTCATTTTTCTTGGCCTAGTTAATCAATTAGACTAATTTACTAGCATTAACTAAAATAATCAATGCAACTGATCCATACCAAAAAAAGGAACAGATTGGAGCATCAAAGATTGCATGATCTAGTGTATGTTAAGTACAATCATGCTTTAAAAGTTTGTTATGACATGTGGAGTATCATTGATCCAATCTCATTGGATTACATTGATTATAGTAATGAGTGATTGATTGGGAAGATGGGTGTTAATGTGGAAGCAGAAGATGATTTGGAGTTTGGTGATGACAGCTTGACTTGGGGTGATGTTTCAAGAGCGTCAGGGAGTGAGGACGTGTTGACATACACAAGGCGACAAAAGAGACAGTCGGGAGTTATTACAACTAATGCCTCAAGCTTCCAAGCTCCATGTGCTGACTTAGAAGATGGGGTTGATTTTGATAAGTCGGGAAGAAGAGATTGAAGGCTATAAATCTAGTGATACCAATGAGAATCACCCTATTGAGGAAGATGATATGGAAGAATATTATTTTAGTGATTAGATGTAGAATGTATAAGCAATATATGATTTTGATGAACTTATCTTCATTATAAGACATATATATTTACTATTTGTGTCTATTATGTTCTCTAAATATATATTTATATAAATAATTTCTTCATAGTGCGCTTTTTATTAATGAAGCCCACGCTTTAGGTATGTTTTGCGATTTAAGCTCTAACAGAGCTTTAGCACTTTTTTGCACTTTTCACTTTTGACAACACTGATTAGAGCAAGAGACAAAAGGTCATCGGGTAAATGAGTGGGTTTAGTTGTCTTTATAGCTTTACTTGAGTTATTTGACTTGTTTATACTTATTAACCTTTAAATTTATTTTTTCTATACAATTTCCAACAAGGACAAACACTAGGTGATTTCTTCATGTGTTCTAGCCTTGGTGGACAAAGTTACCTGGTACTTGTTGCTGGTGAGAGGTGGCAGGTATCCCGTGGAATTAGTCGAGGTGCGCTCAAGCTGGCCCGAAAACCACGATTATCAAAAAAAACTATTTTTCTATAGTTGAATCGTGGTCACTATTTTGGTAGTCAAACTCCAACCTTTCAAAAGTTTGCCATGAAAGTATTAAGTTTAACTTGTAGCTCATCCAGATGTGAGCGAAATTAGAGCGTGTTTGAACATTTGAGAAGAAGATTTATATATATTCTAGTATTCTACTTCCTATATTACATTATTATTAGTATCTATTAATTACTCTCTACAACTTATGTGCAGATTCATTCCAAAAAGAGGAATAGGCTTGAGCTATCGCGTCTCAGTGATCTAGTGTAAATTAAGTACAATAGCACATTGAAACGTAGCTATGATGCTCGCGATACCATTGATTTAATTTCGTTGGATAATACTGATGGCAAATGAATGGTTAGATGATTCCCCGAAGATCAAGATGAACTAGTATATGAGGGAGGTTATCTCAATTAGGGTACTGTTGCTACGACGGTTGGAGATGAGGAGAATATCTATGGTCTTGGGGGAAGCTCTTTAAGTTTATGGTAACGTAACAAGGACAAAAGAGTAGCTACTACAAGTTCAAGTAGGACTCGAACCTTGATTGACGAAGACTCCGAGTAAGAAGATGAGGAGCAATATAATGCTGAGAATCTTGGACTTCAGGAATTTGAAAATCTTGAAGAATATACTTTTAGTATTGTTAGTCTTTATGAATTATTGAGTCATTCAAGTCCTACACTTTTAGTGTCTACTGTCTACTTTTAATTTAGAATTGAAACATTTGTTAGTATGTTATTGCTATTGATATTTTGATTATTTATATATGCAATATTTTAATTTTTTGGCATTAATTGCCGCCTCACTTCAAAAAGGCGAGTGTCTTGCCTCTCGCCTCAGTGATTGTCGCCTTACGCCTTCCAAAACATTGACACTAGATATGTTGTTGATAATAAAAGTTCAGTTTTTGGTTAACTGAAGAACGGAGTCCCTATCACCGAGAACCAAACCGAACTCTTAGAAAATATAGAACTGTTACTGAACCAAATTAGTTCCGTCCGGATCAGATTTTTTATTTTTCAGTATTTATGCCCACCCCTAATTGATTGTCGCCTTACGCCTTCCGAAACATTGATAGATAAGTTGTTGATAATAAAAGTTTGGTTTTTGGTTAACCGAAGAACGGAGTCCCTATCACCGAGAACCAAACCGAACTCTTAGAAAATATAGAACTGTTACTGAACCAAATTAGTTCCGTCCGGTTTAGATTTTTTATTTTTCAGTATTTATGCCCACCCCTAATTGATTATGAGGACCATATTCGGTACCAAATTGCAAAGCAACAGTAGTCATCCTCATCTACAGCTTGCATAGCTCAACCTGGTACATGAAGTCCGCCTAGTGACTTATTGCCTACTCCAGCTCACATCATAGCACTCATTAGATGAAACCAATCTTTCCCTTGCTCTTCAAAAAGGTTCCGTCAATTTGGATTAGCCATGGGTCCACCTTTGCAGCAAACCGCTGAAGATGGTGTATATCGGTAGGCATTAGCCATTGCATCATTATTTGGATTGTTGTGTGATTGAACTATATTGTGTTGTTCATGGATATTGAACCGCTGGAATTTTTCTGTGTATAGGGTTATTTTAGTATTTTTTATTTGATATAGTATATGCTTAAGCTCAGTCAACCTATAATGCCTACTGAGTACAAGTGGATCATACTCACTCCTACTTTTCTGCATTCTTCTGATGTAGATCTTCTAATGCAAATCCTGATACTAACGGACCCCATGGCTGAAATCGTACAACACTACTGATATAGAAGTTGTGGTGAGCTCCTATGTTCAAAGATTGTTCTAGTTTCATCTATCTTTTATTTCTGTCTTATCTACTTCATGGACAGTTTTGTATCTCTATTTTGATATTCAGTTTAGAGGTCGCTCTTGTACTTGTGACAGTTGAGTCGTGGGATTTATGATGTTTAGTTCTTTTGAGTTTGAGAATGTTTTGCAATTATTATTGTTATATATGTTTGTATCGATATTTTATTGCTTGCCTTCATTTTGAGTTGTTTGCATTTGTTGAATTTGGCTTACCTGCCATGGTCGAGTTAGGCTAGTTTCCATCACAATCCATGTTGTTTTGGGTCGTGACAAGTTGGTATCAGAGTGTCAAGTTCACCATCTCACAAGTACAAGAGTAAGTGTCTAGTAGAGTCTTATGGATTGGTACGATGACGTCTGTATCTATCTTTAGGAGGCTATGTAACATTCTTAGGAAAATTCTATTATTTGATTCCTTATTGTGTGACTTGTTCACTCCTTGAATTCTAAACTTGTGCTTCATTCTGTCAACAGATGGTGAGAACTAGGTCATCTTCTACTGATGATAATGTTCTTACACCTGCTGTTAGGGCTCCAGTTAGAGGCCGAGATAAAGGTGGAGGATGTGGTAGCAGTATAGCACAAGGTACGCACCAGCTCAGGGTCATGCCATGGGCAGTGTCTCCTAAGGAAGAGATTGAGTATGAGGATGTATCAGCCAGAGGGAGTGGGGCCATCTTAGGTTCCACAGGGTTTTGTAGCCACCTAGTGTTGCAGGATACTATGGTTTGGATTTTGAGTTTCTTGGAGGGTATGGATCAGACAGAAGCTCTACTTGTCACTCCCAATGGATCACAGACTAGAGATGGAGTTCATCCTCTTAGAGGGTACCGATTTAGGGTTTTCAGACTCCTAGAGCACAGCCTGCTGCTAATATGGCTCCTCGCATTGATGCTTTGCCAATTCAACTTATTGCTCTATCGGTTATGGCTAGGCCAGTGATGATAGTTGAGGAGCACAAGATATTTGACAGATCTGTGAGATTGGGTCATCCCAAGTTATAAGTTCTCTTGGTGAAGATGCTTATGAGTTCTTGGTCAGTTGTCAGGAGAGGTTGCATAAGCTTGGTTTGGTTGAGTTTTATAGTATGTATTACACTACCTTTCAGATAGTAGGGGCAACAAAGTAGTGGTGGAGATTGTATTTTTGTTGTAGACCAGCGGGTTCGCCTCCTATGACTTAGGCCAGTTCTTTGAGGCTTTCCTTGAGAAGTATATGCCTCGCAGATTGAGAGAGAGTTTTAGAGATGAGTTCGATTGGTTGGAGCTAGGTACCATGACAGTTATCGAGTATAAGACGAGGTTTCACACCCTATCTAGGCATGCCTTGATAAGTATTCTGTCAGAGGAGGAGCAAATTAGGAAGTTCATGAAGGGGATGATTACTCCACTTCATTTGGCTACAACGCAGTTAGTGACTATTGAAGGTAATTCCAGCAGATATTGGATCATGCTAGGAGTATTGAGGGCATTCACTGCAATGTCTATGGAGGTGGAGGCAAGAGCTCATAGTCATGATGGTTTCAATGGTTCGTCATCTCGAGGCAGAGACTCCTCAGGTAGGGATTAACGTTATCAGTATAGCAGACCAGTTCAGGCAGTATTCCAGATTTTTGATGGTGATTATTCTAGGTCGAGTGGTCAGAGTTTGGGCCATACATCTAGAGGTTCTCATTGTGGGTTTTCATGTTGCAGTGGGCAATCTAGTTCATTTGGGATATCTCATCATCCTACTACAGCTAGTGGATGTTTTGATTGTAGAGAGTTTTTCCATTACGCTCAAGAGTTCCCCAGGCTTGGGCAGGGTCGTCCACAACATGGTTACTATATATAGACTTATCAGGCACCAACACCACCGACTAAGAGAGGTGCACAGAGTGATAAAACTTAAGAATATTGCACACTAGTTCTGATAACGCCCAAACTACACCTCACATTAACGAGACGTAAGCGGTCGTAGTCAAATATAGAACCCAACAAAGGTTGGGGTCGAATCCCACAGAGAATATGGTGAAGATTAAGCCTTTAGTGAAGTATGTGACTAGTCGTCAATAGTTTCCGGAAAAAGGGGGGGTTTTGTGAAATCAAATTGTAAACAAAACAAACAATAATGTATGCGAAATAATCAGTAGGAGAATGAACTTGGGAAGTGTTTACCATGGCGTTAGTAACAATGTCGATTCTAGGCTTAATCGGGTTCTTTTTATATGCGTGTCACGATGTGATTGAAGTAATGGTATCGTCTAAACGTCTCTCGACCAAATAAACAAATTTCCTTTTCTATTCTCTCGACCTCGAAAAGATGTGCTTTTTAGATTTCAACCTTAAACATCAAGTAGATTAATCTAGTTACAACATTAATCATTAGACGAGAGTTAGTAGTCTCGAATCCTTGTTGTTAATCAAGTTTCCCAGTTTTAATCTCTTTACTCAAGCAAATTAAACCTAGGCATATTCTAATGTTTGAAACCACTAGAAAACGTTAAATGATGCATGATTAACAACGTGACAATACATATATTGAACCCGTCGCTACCCGGAATCTATATCGCTTCTTTAGCCATGGCTCCCACAACCCTAGTTGTGGGAGGTTTAGTTACTCATGCTTGTAGAAGAACAAAAGAAAGCAATATTCATAATAAAGAAAAGAGATCCTTACAATGTATTGAAAACAATCTTTAATTAATCCAAGAGCAAGAAAAACAAAGATCCCAAGAACAATCAAGAACAAGATTGAAGAGAAAGAAACCGTGTGTAGCGCGTTTCCTCTCTCAAAAATCGCTCAAAACTCTCCTACAATTATTGGATAATGTATGTAAAAACTATTGGAAAAGTGATATGTAAAATAAACCTAACATAGGGTATTTAGAGGAGTTTAGGAAACCAATCCTAAAAACGCTCGAATTCCGCGTCGCGGACTGCCTAAGTGTGACGGCCAGGGTGACGGACCGTCACAGGGTTGACGGACAGTCGCCTGGACCGTCACCCTTAGGCAGTGGTGCTGCCTTGGCTGCTGCCTTGGTGTGACGGTTTGGGTGACGGACCGTCACACCCTTGACGGACCGTCACCTGAACCGTCACTCTTATCCAAAATGTTCTTTTTCGCGTATTTCCGTCCGTTTCCGTGTTTGTTTCCATTTCCTACAAATATAACATAAAAACATCAAAAACGATGATGGTTGCTTGAAAACGTACGATTGTTCTTAGTTAAAAGGAGTCGAAAGTGCCGTAAATTGGCGGCACATCAACACCCTCAACTTAAAACGTTCGCTTGTCCTCAAGCAACATAACATAAAAATAATAAGACGACTCAACTAAGAACACAAACTCATGTCTCTAGCAACTCATGGTCATTCAAAACTTATTCAATTAAATCAAGCTCCCTCGTAGCACACGAATGTATGAAACACTAACTTGCAAGGATCCAAGCATGTCATTAATATTGCTTTTCTTGACTACCTATTGAAAGATTTGAATCAAAACCAAATTGTCGCCCCTTTCCTTATTTCTTTGATAATAGAGTTGGCTAGCCCAGTCAACTGTTGGAGGCAAAGACAAAGAAAAAATGGAAAAGCCGAGTACACTGAATTGCTTGAATTAGTTGAAGGTGCGGAGTCTTCTTCTTTTGATTTGAGACGAATTCATTTTTCTACTGAAATTTTGCCCCCCACCGACCCTTCTCCTTTACGGGCCGATATGATCGAACATTCTACATACACACGCGCAGCTATCCTAACAATCAATAGACAATACAGAAATCTTGGTGCCCTCACCACAAAGAAATCCCACACACAAGATTCGGGACTAGGTAAGCGCTCACACTCACAAACGATTTCAAACAATGCACATGCGATACCATAGGCTTGCCCTTACTATTCTATTTCAGTTCTTCAGAAAGCCGCTCAGGATCACTACAGGACTTGTTTTGGCTTGTAATGATGCTTCAGGTGCAGGTAGGATACATTTAGGGGTTAGTGACTAAGCCCTCCTTGGAACCACCGACGTCTTATTACCACATAACTTTACTTTGTCCATCCTTATTCACCTTTTTTTTATTTCCTTATTTCTAGCTACAGATGCGGCCTCTTTATTTTGACAATTCTTTTTATTTCTTTTGTTAGGCACACACCCGACGACGTCTTATTACCACATAACTTTACTTTGTCCATCCTTATTCACCTTTTTTTTATTTCCTTGTTTCTAGCTACAGATGCGGCCTCTTTATTTTGACAATTCTTTTTATTTCTTTTGTTAGGCACACACCCGACTTTTTATTCTATTCACAACCAATCTTCTCCATCCTCTTTTTCTTCTCATTCACCTCTGTAGTAGCCACCCTCAACTTAGGCTGATTGCATGCGTTGAGGTGCACGATGTCCATGGCAGGACCAGGGCCAAAACAGGGTTTACCTCTATAGTAGCCACCCTCAACTTAGGCTGTTTGCCTGGGTTGAGGTGCACGATGTCCAAGGAAGGACCAGGGCCAAAATAGGGATTCAAAGTTAAACAGGAACGGTGACAGGTTATTGAAAGAACAAGGTCAATTATGGCTCAAACAGGGATCAAAGGGAGTATTTGCATTTGGACGGTCTTATAGGTTAAGTGGACTGCACACAAAAAGGGCCTGTGATCCTTTCCTAAGCAACCAAACTTCAAACTTAACAAAATAGACCGGGCAAGTTCTAGATGCATGCACAGAGTAAGAATTTATGACAATAATCTCACACGCTCTTGGCACCAAGAAACTATATCGCTACCAACTATCAAACAACCGCTCGGCTTAAGCATACTCATTCTACTCATAATCACACAATGACATACAAGGATCCAGACAGTCAATCGTTTCAACATAAGTACAAAACCAGAAAATTTTTAAAGGGGCCTCGTTTTTAAACAAGAAAAACGCCATGATGCTTGCTATAGACACTAAAAAAAACAAAAATTTAAAATAACAACCTAAACATGCCGGTTCTACTAGATAGCACACCGGAGGGAAAAGAAACACGGCAACAAAAACCCTCGGTGGTGACTCACAGGTTTCCCAACACCCTCAACTTAGACTCATGCATTGTCCCCAATGCATCCATATGAAAGCTAAAAACTGTGAGAGAAAGGAATACCTGTGACGTCGACCGGACTCAGATTCTGGAATGATGTTGAGACCGCCAGGGTCTCCAATACAAGAGAACTCGATGGAGTGTGGCATTCCAGCTTCCTTTTTGGGCTCCATCGCTAGTCGCGACAACTTCTTCGCTCTTTCTTTGCAGATTCTCTTGCGGTGTTTTCGTTTTCTTGATCTATTTTCACCGCTTTCCTTAACCTGCTTCTCCTCAAGATACGCGTCCGCAGGGACTTCCTCAATAGCATTGATGACCGCGACCACCCTCATGTCACTTGGTTGATTCATCAATTTGGACACATCGAACTTGACCATTTCATTGTTCAATCGGAAGGTCAGCTCGTTTTTCTCCATGTCGACCAATGCTCTTGCTGTGGCTAACAATGGTCGTCCCAAGATTATGGGAACTTCGAAATCCACTTCGCAATCCAAGATCACAAAGTCAGCTGGGAAGATAAGCTTACCGATCTTTACTAGCACATCAGACAATATTCCCACAGGTCGCTTTACTGAACGGTCAGCCATCATCACTCTTATGGACGTTGGTTTAGGAGCTCCCAAACCAAGTTGTTTATAGACGGCTAGCGGCATCAAGTTGATGCTAGCACCCAGATCACACAAGGCTTTCCCGAAGTTGAGTTTCCCAACTGTGCAGGGAACAGTAAACGCACCTGGATCTTCCTTCTTTTTGACTAACGACCTAGAAGAAATAGCGCTGCAGTGGTGGAGGTTGTCTTCCGGTTCATAACTTACCGACCTCTTCTTTGTAATCAAGTCCTTCATGAACTTGGCATAACGGGGCATTTGTTCCAGCGCTTCCACCAGTGGTATGTTTATTGAAATCTGCTTCAGCATGGTCATGAAGTTCAGGAACATATCATCGTCAGCTTTCTTCTTCAAACGCTGTGGGAAAGGAGGTGGTGGTCGAGGCATCCTAGTTGGAAGCTTTTCAGCTTCCTTGCTTTTCTCCGCGGGCTTTGGATTTTCCTCCTCTACCGCCTCTTCATCATCCGCAGCATCACCTTGAGTCTGAATTACCGGATGTGATTCCGGTAATATTTTTCCGCTTCTTGTGGTGATCGCCATACAGCTAGCGTCATTCCTCGGATGAGTCGTGTCACTCGGCAAGGTACTTGTCTTTCTTTGGTTTAAAGATGCCGAGATCTGACCCACTTGCTGCTCCAATTGCTTGATTGCGGTGGAATGTGACTCTACTACCTGACTCAACGTTGATAACTCAGTCCTCATTGCCTTTACCCCAGAGTCAGTCGATTCCACCTTTAGCAGCATCTTCGCCATCATGTTCTCTAGCTTGGAAGTCCCTGCCTCATTGCCAGCTTTGTCCCGATTACCAGGTGGTACATACAACCCACCTCTATCGGTGTTATTCCTCCAGCTACCTTGATCGCGATCTCTGTAACCATCTTTCTCATAGTGGTTGTCTCTCTGGTAGTTCCGACCTTGGTTTCCCTGGCCATTGGCCTGGAAACCCCCCAAGTAATTCGCCTCCTCAGTCTCCATACCTTGGGAACCCACCGCTTGTACCTTCTCCATACCTCCTGAGAACAAGTGCTTGGTCAGTAGGTCCAACTGCGTTTTCAGATGCGCCATGTCTTGGTCGCGCTCCTCCGCTTTCCTACGCTGCTCTGCTGACATACCAACGGTATAGGTGCTAGCTGCAACCTCTGAATCTCGTGTGTGCCAGGCCCTGTTGGTTTTGGTGAGCCTGTCCAAAGTAGTTGTGGCCTCAACAAAGGTAAGACCCATGAATGCACCACCTGCTGCGTTGTCTAACGTCGGCTTGGTAGCCGAATTCAGTGCCCGGTAGAACGTCTGCATCAAAAAGTTATCGGTCAACTGATGGTTCGGGCATTGTGTTATCTTCTTTTTGAATCGCAACCAAGTCTCGTGCAGTGCTTCGTGCGGTTGCTGCCTAAAGTTGCTAATCTCGTCCCTCAACTGTATCATCCGAGAGGGAGGAAAGAACCTTTCTAGGAAAGCTCCTCTCAACTCTCCCCACGTTGCGATAGAGTCGGGGGTCAGCTCTGTCAACCACAATGCTGCCTCATCAGACAGAGACAACGGAAACAACCTGAGCCTGATCGCTGTCTGACTCACGCCCGGTAGTTCAAACGACTTGCATATGCCCACGAAATTCATTAGGTGCTGGTTTGGATCCTCCCCAGCGACACCTCGGAACACTCCTCTCAAGTTCAACAGCTGGATCATCGTGCTAGTGATGTTGAACTTGGCTCCGGGCGGTAGCGGTGGAACGACAATGGCGCCCGTAGCGCCAGCTCCATCTAAGTCGAGATCCTCATCATTCCTTGCGATCTCATCCTGCAGACCACCAGCATTCAGATTTTGTTGGGCCTGCAGTTCTGCAGCGATCCTCGCTGCCTCTAGTTGTGCGGCCATATTCCGCCTCAATGTTCTAGCAAGCTCGGGGTCGTAAGGTAAAATTTGTTCCCCCGAACTTCGGGTACTTGTCATGCACAACTGTGTGCCCTGTCAAAGACAAAAACAACAAATAAACGTAAAGCAGGTAATTATGACTAAGAGTCAAATAAACACACCAGACTTAATTAACAACCGTATCCCCCGGCAACGGCGCCACTTTTTGATAACGCCCAAACTACACCTCACATTAACGAGACGTAAGCGGTCGTAGTCAAATATAGAACCCAACAAAGGTTGGGGTTGAATCCCACAGAGAATATGGTGAAGATTAAGCCTTTAGTGAAGTATGTGACTAGTCGTCAATAGTTTCCGGAAAAAGGGGGGGTTTTGTGAAATCAAATTGTAAACAAAACAAACAATAATGTATGCGAAATAATCAGTAGGAGAATGAACTAGGGAAGTGTTTACCATGGCGTTAGTAACAATGTCGATTCTAGGCTTAATCGGGTTCTTTTTATATGCGTGTCACGATGTGATTGAAGTAATGGTATCGTCTAAACGTCTCTCGACCAAATAAACAAATTTCCTTTTCTATTCTCTCGACCTCGAAAAGATGTGCTTTTTAGATTTCAACCTTAAACATCAAGTAGATTAATCTAGTTACAACATTAATCATTAGACGAGAGTTAGTAGTCTCGAATCCTTGTTGTTAATCAAGTTTCCCGGTTTTAATCTCTTTACTCAAGCAAATTAAACCTAGGCATATTCTAATGTTTGCAACCACTAGAAAACGTTAAATGATGCATGATTAACAACGTGACAATACATATATTGAACCCGTCGCTACCCGGAATCTATATCGCTTCTTTAGCCATGGCTCCCACAACCCTAGTTGTGGGAGGTTTAGTTACTCATGCTTGTAGAAGAACAAAAGAAAGCAATATTCATAATAAAGAAAAGAGATCCTTACAATGTATTGAAAACAATCTTTAATTAATCCAAGAGCAAGAAAAACAAAGATCCCAAGAACAATCAAGAACAAGATTGAAGAGAAAGAAATCGTGTGTAGCGCGTTTCCTCTCTCAAAAATCGCTCAAAACTCTCCTACAATTATTGGGTAATGTATGTAAAAACTATTGGAAAAGTGATATGTAAAATAAACCTAACATAGGGTATTTATAGGAGTCTAGGAAACCAATCCTAAAAACGCTCGGATTCCGCGTCGCGGACTGCCTAAGTGTGACGGCCAGGGTGACGGACCGTCACAGGGTTGACGGACCGTCGCCTGGACCGTCACCCTTAGGCAGTGGTGCTGCCTTGGCTGCTGCCTTGGTGTGACGGTTTGGGTGACGGACCGTCACACCCTTGACGGACCGTCACCTGAACCGTCACTCTTATCCAGAATGTTCTTTTTCGCGTATTTCCGTCCGTTTCCGTGTTTGTTTCCATTTCCTACAAATATAACATAAAAACATCAAAAACGACGATGGTTGCTTGAAAACGTACGATTGTTCTTAGTTAAAAGGAGTCGAAAGTGCCGTAAATTGGCGGCACATCAGGTTCCATGATTTACAGTCACTTTTATGAACTGTAATACTCTTTCACAGTCTATAGAGTGAGCCGCAGAAAGACCCCCTGAAGAACTTGAACTCTTAGTTTTCTACAGTTAATAGAATGGTTCATAGTTCAAGACTACGATCCGTACTTCAAACCACATAAGTAGATCCGAGGAATGTCAAAATCTCAAAGTAAATGAACGGATGACAGGACGGTCCATAATCCCCATTTCACGGCTCGTAAATCTCAACCATAGTTTTGATTTAGAGAAGTGTCAAATCTTAGAGAAGAAGTACGAGTCATTCTATTGTCCGTAATTCTAAAGAACGATCCGTAATTCCATCCGTAGAAGGATAATCAGAGAAGCCTCAAAATCTCAGAGTAAGACTACAGCCAAGTCTACGGTCCATTATCCTAAAGAAACGGTCTGTAGTTCCACTCGTAAATGCCATATCAGAATTCATAGAAATTCTCATAGGAGATCTAGGATTCAGACTATGGTTTGTAAACCTGAAGAACGGTCCGTAGAATGGTCAAATCTTAAATTCCAGGCGACTATATAAAGTGACCTTAATCGTTTTGTAATTATTTTTCAAGTCCAAACCTGTTCTCTCAACCCTAGATGATGAGTTTCATTCCCCAAAGACTAAGTAAGTTTCCTCCTTCATTCCTCTTGCTAAACTAATGATTCCTAGCCCTAGACTAAAGGTTCTAACACGTTTCTCAATGTGAAATCCTAAGATTCGTTGAAGGAATCATTCCTTAAGTCTTCAGATTAGATTTCGCAGGCTCTCCTTCAAAGTTTGGAGTGCTTGACGTATGTAAGGCTATCATAAAGAGAAATCATGTTTTTCTTCACGCCCTACATCCAGAAGTCATTTTTTAGCGAGATTAAAGTTAGTGCTCTTACCCAAAGTCTATTTTTTCAATTTTTCTATACCTCAAATTGTTCATTTTTTATTCTATTGCTGAAAGTATTGAAATTCATATCACTAGTGGTCATTGACTTATGGTTCATGTTTATTCTATCCTATGGACCCAGTTGAGTTACTGTTGATTTTGAAAGCATTTCTTAAAAAGCTATCATTATGCATTATTTTCATGAGTAAAGTAGTTTTCCAGTTCTAAAGAAGTATTTCAAGAAAGATTTCAAGTCAAGTTTAACCTTCAAGTGCATGATAAAGAAAGAAAGCAAAGATCAGTTTTAAAAAAGTAACATTAAGCACAGACTCAAAGTAGAGAGATTTTTAAATTTTCCCCTAAAGTGCTACATATCATTCATTGAGCAATTTCTATTATTTTGGGAGAATTATGTAGCACCTAGATGGGTAAGCGTTCAAGTAACCCAAGCCCCAAAACTACGTAGCCAGGTAGAATAGGATCGTTCCGCAGGTCAGATGACTCCCCTTTAGCCCTAAAGTGCTCTGTTTGGATACATAAGTTAAGTTTTGTTCTATACCTCGGCAAGGTATAGGATGGATCTGGTAACGTGGGCTCTTTAGCATCGTGAGGCTTATATAATATTTTTCGGTTAAGAGAAACTCGCCAAGAAAAAAATTATATTTTAGTATTTGCTATTGATGCATAGCTTCCAGTTATAAAGCATTTTGTTATTTATTTATATACTTATGCTTTACAATTTCAGTTGACTTCATTTCAGTCATTACTTCCAGTTTTACTCCTATCAGATCAGTATCTCAGTTTAGCTTTATTAGCCTTGTTTATTTCACTCAAGTATTTATATACCATACATATCCAAGTACTGACGCCATTTGGCGCTGCATCTTCTAATGATGCAGATCCAGATACTCAAGTTCGGCAGTAGGCGCATCATTAGGCTCTCTTATCTTCAGAAGTGGTCAGGCCTCCTTGCCTTCGGAGGGCTCCAGTTTATTTAGTACTCGTTAGTTGTTGCTAGTAGAGCATCAAGGTAGCCTAGGCCTTGTCCTCGGAGATTTTTCTAGTATGTTAGAGGCTTCATAGACGAGTCAGTCCAATATTAGTTTTCAGTCATCTTACAGATATTTATGTCTTCAGATTTCACATATAAAGATATTGATTTTTGTTTTCAAAAAGAATCGCATGCTCACTTTATTTAAAAGCTTCCGCGGAGTTATCAAGTATTTAGTTTAGTAGTGAGCCAGACCAAGGGTCCACTCGGCCAAGTAGTGATTTCTAGTGCTGGGCATGCCCAAAGTGTAGGCTCGGTGCATGACACAGGCCAGCTGGTGAAGTTCTGTCTTTTGATGTAGTATGCGTGAATCCACTTTATTCATAACTTATCTTGTTTGTTCTCTAGATCTCAGCATATTTGGCAATTGTAGCCTTATTCCAAAGCTGCAAGTTTGTTAAGTTGAGTCACCTCCAGCAATTGGCATACAAATTCATATTAGCTATTGCCAAAGAGGCTAAGAACGAACTTCCGCTTTATCTAAAGAAAAAAACTTTTCCCCCAAGCCAATAATGCCTTTTTGATAATGACATTTCCTTCTGACGAAACATAACTTCTACAAAATTACGATTTTAAGGATTTTGGTAGGAATTATGAATAGGTGAGGGTTATTTATACCGTTATTGTTAATAAATGGATCAAATAAGTCATTTTCGGTTGATGAAAGTGAAAATCAATTTTAAACTAAGTTTTTTCTTCTTCTTTTTTAAATTCAAATGAAAGTCATGTGAATTTGATTGAAGAAAAAATATCTAAATATACCCTTATATTATACCATTTGGAGTAAATATATCCTCCACTAAAAAAGTGACAGACTTTTTAGTTATATTGGTGGTCAAATCAAGATTATTTTCATCATAAATATTGCCAATGACAAGCGAACTGTAATGAGATTAAAGAAAGATTTCTAAATGACGATCGAAATGTAAATCCCTCTATAAATTAATTTACTTATCATTATCTGAATTTTTTTATTCTTATTATTTTTATTTTTATTTTGCTTTATTTTTTAGTGTGAAAATATAAGAGAAAAAAATAAAATAAAATAAAATTAATGAACAGATGTCAAATCAAGCTATTAGAGTGGTGAGACAGCATGCATGGTATCCACCTTACCCAGTTAACATATCACATGAGATTTTAATAGTTTGATCCAAAATTTACCAAGACGAAAGTATTGTTATTTAAATAGTGTAATGAAGATTAAATATATGCTATTTTCAAAAGTAGAGGGCTAAATCTTACCCTTTCATTTCAATTAATCCACGATGCTTTTATTTTAATAAAAAATTAGAAAGGTTAAGACTAAGCACCAGAGACCGCCAGGACCCTTACAGCCAGTTCATATACCAGAGTGAAAGTGGGACGAGATAGCCATGGACTTGTTCTCTGGATTGCCAAAGACTGTAAGGCAATGTGACGCCATTTGGGTGATTATTGATCGGCTGACCAAGTCAGCTCACTTCCTGTCGATCACTATGACTTACTCTACGAGCAAGCTAGCCCGAGGGGGTGGTGTTCATCTACATCTTACCCAATAAGCCATCTATTAAATCAAAACTTTAGCTAGTTGTTATGTTAGTTGTAGCTCGCCTTCCCTTCTCACTTTGGAAAGATTTCAATATTTTCTTATGATGAAGACCTTCAATCACTGTACTAGCAATTCAAGATGAACTCCTTCCATGCCAGCAATAATAGTACTAAACTTTCAAAAGAAGAGAGATGAGTTCAAGCTTTGAAGTTGGTAACTGAAAGAAAGCTATTCGTGAAGATCAAGCCAGAGCACAAGGAAGGAAGGTCACTCAGAAGCGAATTCCGACTACTATTTTAGAGTACCAAAGCCCAACAAAAAAGAAAATACCTAAAATGATTTTAAATTTGATTTTTTTTCACTTCAGCCAACTGAAAAGGGATAGGAGGGTATACTGAGCAATTTGTGTAATGCAGGAGTATAAGCAAACCACTTTATAAAGAAAGGGTATGTCTACTCCAAAACGTACAGTACAATAGCATATTTGCACTTTTCCCCTTGAAAAAAATAATTAATACAAACAGACAAGCAAAATGTACCTCTAACGCATGAATCCTTGAAATCTAAATTTGATTGAACTTGGAAAGACAAAATTGAGAAAGATAAATAAAGTAATAAACGATTCAAGCACATCAACAGGAGCAAGGCTTTTTTCTGTTTTCCTTTTTGATAAATAAGCAACAAGAAAATTGATCTTTACCCAACTGAAGAATATCATAAACATGTTTAACAGGGGAGAAAATATCCACGCCCAAAATTTCAAATCTGGAAGGGCCAAATAGAAAATTATCAAAACCTATAGCAAACAAAAGAAAAGGGTACAGTGATTATGCCTTCAGAGCTCGCCTTCTGACCCGCCTCTTTGTTTCATTAACAGTATCCAGATCCTTGTGGCCTGAACCGTCGATCAAACTTTCATCTGCTGCATTTTTTAGGGGCTGGTCTCTTTTACGTTTTGATTTATCTCGTCTTCGCAAACTACAGTAGAATTTACAGAATTAGTGCGCCACAAGTAGCATCGCAAAACATTCTTAGCTTGATGTTAAACTAAAACAAAACACTGATGTTTGGAGTTAAAAACAAAAAGTTACCATGAGCACAATCAATATCATAATAACCCGTCTGTATAGACTTCCTCTTTTGCTAGTGCTTACAAGCACCTAAATACAACTTGTATTCTTCTCTTATCAATGAAAAGCCAGTTGTTTAAAAAAAAATCATCATTAACACACTTAAAATAATCGCAAGAACATTGCAGCTGCTTGAACAAAATGTTCAGAGGATGACCGACAACAAGACATGGTGGGTGACTCATTCAGCCCATATAATTATACCCCAACAAACACACCCCCCAACCACACCAAAAAAAAAATCCTAACTGATACTGTTGTTCAAATTGCAAACTGCTTTATCCAAAGATAGTTAATAACAAAACTATGTTTAAGGGAGTAAACAGAATAGGTCCAGAGGAACCCCCTGCAGAATATCTCAACCACATACCGAGTTTTGGGGCGGGAGGGATCAATCAATAAGAAAACCGGAAAACCAGATAATCACAAGGAAAATATAGCAATATATGAACCATACCCTGTAGCCATCCGTTGTTCCACAACATTATTATCAGCCCTCGCAATAGATAAATGATGATAACCACCCAGACATCAGACTACTAAAAGAAATTAAACCAAAACTGCAGCAGCGTAACAGTACCTAATCTTTTCACTCTTATGCGAGCCCCTTAGAGCAGCCTTTTTAAGTACACTTCTGTAGTACTGAGAAAATGGAGAACTGAGACTGGACTTCGCAAACTGCGGGTTGAACAATTATTTAAATTAAATGAATTATATTCTCCAGTCTGAAAGATAGCTGTTACTAGTTGATAAGAAATGGGCACACCTGAAGAAATGCTTCAACAGATTGATGATCATTTGGTGAAAAGGCAACCTCGTCTCTTTTCTTTTGCACAGAATCAACATTTTTCTCCACCTGCAGAGGCAGAAGAAAGCGTTCAGAACGAGACAAGAAAATCAAATGATGGTAAGAAGAGAATAATAGCTTGGATACTTGTGTTAAACAGAAGGGCGGAATGTGAGGAAGAAAGAGATGTTGAGATAGAAACTGCTTCTGAAATGAAGGACTAAACAGGAACAGAAGGGATCCACAAAATAAAACTGAATTCGCAAATCTTTCTAAGCTATCTTTTCCTTCCTAGCCACAAGGCACGAGCACAACTTTGTCCTTTGAGCTGCTAGTTTAATACCCAAACCCACTTACTGTTATCCAGCAAGCTTTTGCTTTAGCGCCCAAAATTTTACAAGGAATATCAAATGATCCCAGAATATGAAAAGAAACATTTAACTATGTAATTCCCAAACTAACTTGACAAAGGAACTCTATAATTTCCAAATTATCATCTCACGTGTACTTCAAGTCCTTGCAATTTAAGGCATGCGAATGCCTACATTAACTACTTTATCTAAACAGGACAAACATATTCTGTTTTCATACTTAAGTAAAGGACAACCATGTTATCCTCCTCTATACTTGTACTGATTGTTCAACACCCATTTTTTTAATCTACTATTGAACCAAAGGAACCCTGTCAAGCTGTGTGAGATCTGAAGCAAGTGCTCAATTCAAATGAGAGTGAGATGCCTTAGAGAGCTTTAATTAATTCCAACACATAATTGACCTTCAGTTGGGTACTTGGTATAAATCCTGTTTAAAGCTGCATCTCCAGCATATTCTTAATTTAACAATAACGGCATCCACCATGCATGTTTCTGACTGGAAATGGGTATACTAGGTAACTAACCATCAAAAACATCAAAGGTGGTTGAGTACCTGCTCAATCAAATGTTTTACCGCATGGCGCAGACTTTCCTTTGTCTTTGACTCATAAAACTTTTTCAGACGGATGAGTGGAACAGTTGCTAACTCAGGGAAAGAAATGTGGTAGCTCCATTGTAAAAAGTGTGATGATAGTTGTTCAATTGCAGATGTAATGCATTCATCTTGGAACGTTTGAGACTTTAAGCAATTCTTTGGCAACTGCAATATGTTCATTGGCAATATAAAATGGTGACACAAATACATAGAGAAAACTCAGTTGCAAAATTGTCAAGTTGATCCTAACATCAACCAACCTTTAGAACGGACTGAAAGAAGAGAGCAGGTCCAGGTTTTCCACCCTCTCCGACTATTTTGTATTCCAAAACATCCAACACAAATGAAGCAATAGGGATGAAAACTCCAGTAGAATTAGACAGATCATTAAGCCATTGACTGCAATTGAGTCTTAAAGGGAAATATCTCGGTCCAGGAAACAGGCGCACCACTCCATTTATAAGTTGAACCATAGTGAAGAAAAAGGCCTGAAGATCATAATCCCATATATTGCCCGTTATAAAACCAACCCAGAGATTAATACAATTGGCGTACTCCCAAGTGCAGATCCTTTGAAGAGCTTCCTGCACCATAAGATGATTAAAATTAGTCGAGAAGCTACTTCTAGCAACATTTTTCCTACTTAGTCATTAAAAAGCCACGGGGCGATTTTAATTACCTTTTTCTTTGTACACAAAGCCCACTGCAATATTTTTGCAAGCTGACGAACAGACACAGTGGCTTTAGACAATGATTTTTGAACATCTAGGGAGCACAAGTCAACTAAGGAATTTCTTAGGAACTGCAAATGTTTGTTATTGACAATTTCTGTAGCTCTCGACTGAGCAAGATAAGCCACAAAAGCTTTTGCTAAGCAATTGTCAAAACAATCAGTTGCAAATAGAGAGGCCACAGCCAGTACGACAGAAAAAGCCGCTGATGATAGCATCCCCCCACCTGTAGCCCACAAATGTATTGTCGTCTGTTTCAACATAAAGGTCAAGAATAAAGGAATCACCATATATTCAACTACTTAAAAGTAGTATTAGCATCACAAAACAGTGGAGATTCACAATGTTAACATAATTAAAAATTGATGTGGGGTGGAGTTCTACGAGGTACGTCATTAGTAGTAAAATAATTACATATGCAACTCTCTTGAAAAACCACAATGGTAATGAATAGGCGCACATCCATATTTGAGGTTCATGAAACAGTACCAATTAAGGATATATTTGCTACGAATTCATTAACAGTATATGCATGAAATTACGGCTAAACATATTGTTTATCTGATTCACAAAAGCATACATCATATATGGGATATAAACAGAAGCAAAAAAAGTTAATAACAAAATAATACAGCAAAACTAGAAGTTCCACTAGTAGTATAGCTTACCAGCAGCTGTATGGACTCGAGTAGTGCATACGTATATGAGATCAATTTTTAATTAAAAAAAAGTGATTCAACAATTTTAATAGTCAACCTGGGATAACATATGCATAAGATATCATTAAATAGCATGAAAAACATTCTTCATACAGATCAAGTGCTGAAGATAATGCACCTTAATGAGCCTCTGCAAAAGATATGGGAAAGCAGCAAAGAATGGTAAAGAAGCCCTGAGTCGAGTCAAAGCAAAAGCCAGAATTTCTGAATCAGTAACCTGATCCAACAGAGATAATGTACTCCTTAAGTAAGATTTGATGAGAGGTTTCACATTAACCCATTGTGGGGTATCCTTCAGTTCTAATATTGCTTCTTTCTTGTAACTGGAGGATGATAGCCCCAAAAGCCCCCGAAGTATATTATCTGCTTCGGAAAGAACAGACATTACTAAGCTGCAGAATGTCTCGGCATTCTGAAACCTTAGGCTAATGGATTCAGCACCATAGTGGCATGCAGCTCGATAAGCATTTAATACACAAACAAATGCTGCCTCCTTGTGCTCTTCTTTGATCAGTCGACACCAAGAACTAATCGCAGATACTGTCAAAGCTCTTCCCTTGTTTTCACCTTGGTTTTCTTCAGTCACCGAGTCTCTTCCATGATTACTCGTCGCATCCTCATCTGAGAACTGCCACGAAGCTAATCAGAAGAAAAATACTTGATATCTCAGAGTAATCAAGATACAATTATATGAACTAGCTCTAAAAGGAAATCAGAGGCTTCCATTTCGCATTCTATATTGTTTCATAAATTTTGATGTCAAACTCGCAGCTGACATCCCATTAGCAGAAAGTCAAAACACATAAGCAGAAAGAGATTGTTAGGATCTTTAGAGAAGGATCGAGTCACACGACGATATATAAATTCAGCTCGTTAAAGGGAGGCTGAAACCTTAGAGTTCAATGGAAGAGAGAACTCTGATGTCTTGTTTTTTGTTAAACTACGACTTACTGATTTATTCCTCCAAAACCCCTTTAAATAGGAGTATTATTACAGCAATAGGAGTCTAATCCTTATGGAAGTAGGAAACATAAATCCTATTCTAAACTAATAACTATAGCTAACCCTAATCCTTATGGAACTATGAAACGTAAATCATATTCTAGAATAATAAAGAAAGCTACTTAAAAATATAATTAAATACTTAATTTAATTGCTTCAACGCATCCACAACAGAGATACAAGGCCAGGCTATCCAACATATGCGTCCGCGATCCAACACACATTTTGACCTACTTACTATTTGAAGTTTTGGCGAAATACATTGACAGTCCTTAAACTTTCCAGTAAATTACATATGGACGGCATGTTCCAATGGAGCACCTAAACATATGATAAAGTGTTCCTATTTGACACTTTTGGCTCAAATTTTGAAAAAAAGAAAATTGTGTGTGTTCTCAAGCGCCTATTACGTAGATAAGTTGACCACGTAAAATATGTCACCTCTTTTAATTACACACATCAGCCTCAATTGTAACAGGCACGAGGTTTTATGACTTATGAGGCTAATACATATAATTAAAAGAGGTGACATATTTTAAGTGGTTGGCTTATCTACGTTATGGGCACTTGAGAACACATGCAGAAATTTTCGTAACTTGAGCCAGAAGTGTCTAATCGAAACATTTTATCATGTGTTCAGGTGCTCAATAGAAACAGATCGTAATTCAAGTATCTAAATGAAATTTATTGACATGTTTAAGGGGTTGCCCATGTATTCCGCCTAAATTCTTTCACCAACAAATATGGGTGACTATATGTGACATACATGCCCGGAATATTGAATGTTCAAAGTTATCCACTTAATTTCTTGAGGCAAAGAGGGTCCATGAGTTCAGGGGAAGAAAGAAGATATCTTGTAATACTCTCTTTATTCCGATATACATTCACTAGATTCCACCAAAAAGCTAAAATGCAGGCATTTATTTGGAGTAACTGGTAAAGTTGCTGCCATGTGACCAGGAGGTCACGGGTTCAAGCCGTGGAAACAGCCCTTTGCAGAAATGTAAGGTGAGGCTGCGTACAATAGACCATTGTGGTCCGGCCCTTCCCCAGACCCCGCGCATAGCGGGAGCTTTAGTGCACCGGGCTGCCCTTTTTTATTTCTATATACAGGCACAACATTGCCTTTGAAGCATCTCCAATTTTCTTCAGCCATATATTACCCAAAAAAAATCATGTTTAGTAACTTATTAGTTCATCTCCTTCCTGACCAGCTCCAAATAGTTCTTTGAAGAACTTGGATTCCCCATTTTAACTTAAAGAAGTATATGAACATATCTCAGATCTGTCTAGCCATATCCCACATTACAATGTAATGAAGGGTGATTCACATTTTCTACATCATTCTCACATGAAATATTTGTTGCAAATGTTGAGACCTTTTTTCCAAAATTAATTGAGTTATTACGCAAGCCTCATGGGTTGCAATAATTTTCACGGTTAGCTCTGACTATAGGGTGAAAAAGAAAATAATCGAGTTCAGTCTTACTCTTCTAGATGGCTTTTCAATCTACTCATGGGAAATCAACTGGATAAGCAATAGCAATGGAGAATTGAGTTTGTAACTAGAACTAACTGACTATACCATTCTTCTAGCAATTCCACCAAATTGGGTAAGCACCTCTTGTGAGACTTCAACCCTTTCTAGTCTTGTGAACAAATGTTATCCTATCAATCTCTTTGTCGTCAATGCTTCTTCAGAGTGCTAAATTCCAACTTAAATTGTGATTCGTACTGGTTTATGGTGTCATTAGTTCTCAAGGAAACTATATAATTCATGAAATTCATCTCTCAAGGTTGTATGTCCCCTCCAAGCATCTTGTGAGAATTTGAGTCTCCTTCTATTGCCGACTAAGAATTGAATGTTTGTTCTAAAGTCTCCCAAAACATTATTAATACTCTTCCCTCTTCCATGCACCAATGCCACACACCATATGGAATTCTAGTTACCGAGTGCATGGTGCTTACCCTAGCCACCAAGTGGATGGTGGATCCCATGATGATGGACATAGTGTGTCAAGGCTCCTTGGTATTCTCGGTATAAATGAATTATGTTGATATCTAGGGTAAGAAAGGAAATGTGATTTTAAAGTGTGATTTCAATTATCTTTATTACAACTGGTATGTTGAAATTCAAAGATTATGATTTGTAATTTTGTATGTTGTATGGATGTTTTCGTAACAGAAGGGGAGCCTTGGAGCAACAGTAAAGTTGTCTTTGAGTGACCTATAGTTCGAGCCGTGGAAGCAGTCACTAATGCTTGTATTAGGGTAGACTGTGCACTGTCTACATCACACCCCTTAGGATGCGGCCCGTTCTCGGACCTTGCGTGAACGCAGGATGCTTTGTGCACCGGGCTGCCCTCCCTTTTTTATGGATGTTTTCCTAACAACTTGTTCCACCTTTTGGAGGAGGAGGTCTATGAGATTTATTGGGTACATGTTGTGCACACATCTCCGTGTTGCTTAATTTTTTTTCCTTATGGAGACGGGTATCATTCTTAGCGGTAAAATGAGCTAAGGATCATTGTTTGAGCCACACTTCATGTTTGGCCAAGTTGTATCCCGGGTGTCGGTCTCATTCTTTTGCTAATCCTAAGGGCTCGTTTGGTACGAGAGAAAAGGGATAACTAATACGGGGATTAATTTTAGGATGAGTTTATCCCATCTTTGGTTAGGATAAAATCGTGAGATAACTTGTCACGAGATTAGTTATCCCGGGATTGTAGTGTTATTTTTATCCCACATTGAGGGTGGGATAACAATACTAGGATAACTAATCCTAAGATAACTTGTTTCCCCACCAAACGAGTCTCAAGGGTTCATGACACGCGTATTGTTAGAAGCTTTGCATGAGTATTGCTCATTTTATGTAAATCTATGATGAAACTAATTTTGGATTTTTATGATTACATGTATATATTGATAATGATAATGTACTATGAGACTATCGTACAATGTATTGGGACATTGTACTCGGTTTCATTCAATACAGCCATACGAGGGATATGAAGAGTGGTGTGCTCAGCATGGGTTAGGACAAGATTGGGATCAGAGCACTAGCTTAAGTGCGCTAGGAGTACATTAATGATGCCAACACAATGAAGGAAGCACTACAAGATAAGATACGAAAAAGGAAGAAATACGCAAAGCATAAAATGTTGACAAGCTTGCACTCATGTTGGTCCTTTGCAAAGAGGAATAGTAGAGACCGACTTTATACAAATAAGGAATTTCCTCTTATTTCTAGTTTCTGTTTGGTGCACACATAAAGTTCTAGTCAGTTTAGAAAATTGGGTTTACATTGTAGAAAAGTATATTTTGGTATAATCTCTCTACTTTTGACATATTTCTTGTATACAAGAGATTTTCCCATGTAAATAAAGCAGGATCTGAGTGCACTAGATTGCCCCTTTAATAAAATTATTACCTCATCAGAAAAAATGTAATTGAAAAGATGCTACTTAAAATCACCATGATCTAGGCTATAGTAATGATTTTTGGTATTATATATATTTATACCTCATATGTGCATTAACTATCTTATGAGAAAACCAGGTATCACCGTCCCTATTTTTTGCTTCCCGAATTTTTTCCCTACCATTGCAATGCCCTATAGTTGTTGCTTGGCTTTTGCTTCTTCTCTAATTCTTCTTCAAATTCTTGATTTTCTAAAATTTCAAGTACAGTCTATCAAACGTGTTCAAATTTCATTCCTTTTAAGCTTGCGTATCAAATAACCTTAAACTTCTGGGCTGAGATGTAAGTTGGTTTTTCCCTAACTACCCTCCCTCCCCCAACAAAATTCACCATGTTTGACCATATCGACATCAATTTCAAATTAAAGTACAAGCGTTTCCTCTCATTTTGTCCACAAATGGGGCAAACGTATGAAGAAATTCTCAGAAGGGGACTAATAAACTTGGAACTTATCATCAGACTCATTTGAAAGTAATAATCAGTTTAGTGAAGATGTTCTTCTTGGATCATTCCCTTAGACGCTGGTAAATTTACCCCATGTAAAGGAGAATCAAATAATTCCAAATCTTCAATAAGTTGAGAAGTCACTGATAACAATGGATAGTCTATCGTGTACATTTCTTTCTTCTTCATATCTTCTTACATTAAGATCACCTCCTATTCCTCAAGGATAATCCTAACAGCATTTCATTACTGCAAAGTCGTAGACGCAAGTCTTCCCTCCGATTCCTCTAGTTGGGCCATATACTTCCATGAATGTTGAAGTGCAACTCACAGTGTTGCTGGATAGCAGTGAAACTGAATGTACACCCCAAATAGTCTCCTTAGAGGCCTAATCCCTTTTGTACCAAAACATTACATTTCCTCCATTGTTCCCTTCTTACTGTGAAAAAGCTAAGTCAAACAACCTATTTCTCCAAATACTACGCTCCAAATGAAGACCCCCAAATAATCTGTTTAGGTCTCCTGCAAACAATAGATGTTGGTTCTCCATCTACGTGTCAGTAACTTTATAGTCCTATGACTTTTGCCTACCACTCAACCCCTGAATATTCCAACTGACAGTCTTCGGTATAGTAACAAGAAGCCTACATTTCCTCTTATCATCTCTATCACCATAATCTACATTAAATCTAATTTCTAACATTTTCTAGAGCCCTTATATCTTGAGCTGCTAGGACATTCGTTCAAATAATGATTTTGCATTGCCGTCAAAACCATTAAAATATGCCTCCAGTCACCTAGTAAGTTTCAAGATATTCCTCATAATGCAATCAGAAGTTTACATCGCTATCATAAAATCATAACACTTGCATGTAATACCAATGTGTAAATACCAAACGAACTTTTCAAGTATTATTTTAAAAACAAATTTAATGAAATTATTTTTATATATTCTTCCACCATTAATATAATAGAAAGTCAAATTAACATCTTAAACTGCAAGTCCAGTCAGGGGCATATGCAAGATTTTTGTACAAGCGTTGTCGACATTTAAGAAAATCAATAATCAAGTAACTGTAACAAAATCATCCTGACAAACACATTAATCGAGGTGGATCCATGCTTTAAATGTGATGAATTCAACCTTTTAACATTGTATTACTGAAATTATGTTCACATTCCTTTCCAAAGTAAAATGGTAAAACAAATTTTTACGTTGCAAAATCTAAAACTATTACTTAATAACACTAATCTCAAAGAATATCTATAAAATATACTTTTGTTTCACTAAAAAAAATTATTAACCTCTATTAGTTCGTTGGAAGTTAGGAAAGGAGAGTGTGGAGAACAACCGACTTTTTTGAAATATCACTACCAACCAATAAAACTTGTACATAACAGTTAACAAGTAAACATCTCGAAATTACTTACCACTTCTCCATTTTGCATTGCTTCAATGTCCTTCTTGTGCCTTTCTAAAAACTTGGAGAAACTTGGATCCTGAAAATGTCGAAGAACAATGAACAACTTATATGTTTAAGAGCTTTTCACCCTTGATATCAACAAATAAGTGTTGTACAACCTCTATCCTTCAACAAATATAAGAAACATAATACAACCAGCAAGTAGAAGGAACTCATACTACAAGTACAATGACCTCCAAAGCACATTTTTTCAAAAAATTGAAAAACTGAAGCTAATCGTATTTTTTCTGGGAAAAGGCAAGTTTTAATGATATAGCATAAAGTTTGTGCCGGGCTACATTACCAAAAAAAACAAAATACAAGAAAAGTTATCTATACACATAACAAGGTTTCCACGTCATTTACAAAATCCATCTTGATCTAACTTCAACAACAACAACAACAACATACTCAGTATAATACCACAAGTGGGGTCCAGAGAGGGTGGAGTGTATGCAAACCTTATCCCTACCTTTGTGGGGTAGAGATGTGGTTTCAAATAAACCCTTGGCTCCAATTAGGAGTCTTGCTCTTCAAGATGTGTTTCCATGGCCAATTAGTAATCTGTGGTTCTACCTGGTTTAGTAGCTTATACCCTATGCTAACTATATATAGTCCTCTAGAGTGTCCATCCCACCACAGGCAATCCACTACTTCTTGCACCCCTTGAAAAACTTCCAATTGCTTGAATAATTTTATCAGTCTTGGAATCTCCCAGTCTATCATCATTCTTCTGAACCTCAAAGCTCAACCCTATTGTGTCCACCTCTGCTACAAATTTGTGTTCATCTTGGGCCAAGTCAAATAGATCAGGGAAAAGTTCTTGCAGGCACCTTGACCCTATCCATTTATCTTTCCAGAACATAGTTTTATTGCCATTGTGCACTCTGACATGTGAGCGGTTTTTAAGAAAAGGCCAGTAAGCTCTAATTGACCTCCAGAAGTGGACTCCATATGGAGTGTTGACTTCCTTGGATTCCCACCAGTCTTCTTCTCCATACTTGCTTTTTTATGACATTACCCCAAAAGAGTCTGAGGTACCTGTGAATATCTCCATAGCCATTTAAGCTTCAGAGCAAGGCTCACGTGTTTCAAGTTCCTAATGTCAAACCCACCTTGTCTCTTACTCCTGATGATATCCTTCCATTTGACTAAATGGAATGCTCTTTTTTCCTGGTTCCCTTGCCATAGGAAGGATCTCCTGATCTTATCCAACCTTTGAATAACTCCTATTGGGATTGGGAAAAGGGACAACATATAAGTAGGCAAAGCATCCAATACAGCATTAATCAAAGTAAGCCTCCCCCCCTAACCCCCCTAGAGATAGATACTATGATTTCCACCTGGACAATTTCTTCTCACATTTCTCCAATACAGAATCCCAAATACCTTTGGACTTTGATTTTGCTCCCACAGGCATTCCCAAGTAGATTGTGGGGAGGTTATCCGCTTCACCCCCTTGTATTATGGCAAGCTGCTCCATGTTAGACACTTGGTTAATGGGATAAATGTGATTTTTTCTCCGGTTGATGTGAAGACATGAGATAGCTTCAAACAGAATTAGGATCACTCTTAAATACTTCAATTGTTCTTCTTCTGCATCACAAAAATTAAAAGTATCATCAGCATATTATAGGTGAGTAATCTCCCTGCTTTGGCTATTGTTCCTGGCCACTTCAAAACCTTGGATCCATCCATTTGTATTAGCCAACTTGATCATGTTGTTAAGTCCTTCCATAACCAAAATGCACAGAAAGGAGACAGGGTCCCTTGTCTAATCCCTCTGTGAGCATTAAAGAAACCT